>MU227527.1:1628854-1664623 GCA_018584345.1 Thuja plicata | reverse complement strand
ACTTCGTCTTTCCAGCAACCTGTAAAATAGATCGAAGAGACTTGAACTTCATCAGGAAGTCCTCAATGCTGGTGAAGGAGTCAGGTGCCAAGGAGGTGAACTCTGCATCTATCTAGAGAATCCTGAATTGATCCATGGTGCCAAACAAGGTGGAGAACTTGTTCCACATCTCCCTGGGTGTAGTCAAACCATCCAGGTGGAACAACAATCCATCTGAGATGTTCATGGCAATGAGGCCCATCGCCTCATCCATCCTGTTTCTGTGCATAAGAGCCTCATAAGGCCTCTGAAGAACTGGCTGAGCCACATCCATGCACGACCATAAACCTCGTGACATGAGGAGTCTGGTCATGTGTGGCTTCCATGTGTGGTAGTTGTGAGGTGTCAGGCGGGCCACAGAGGGGTCCGACATTGGAAGAAGAAGAAGACAGAAGTAGAAGGGTCTTTCTGAATGAAATTGTAGAAAGTAAAATGCACCCCCCCAAAATGTATAATCCTATCCCCCGTACACCACAAAATACTATGAAAGCACAAGAAACGAGAAAAAAACTTGAGTTCCAGAAGCAGAATAGGAGCACAAAAGAAGGTATCACTTTGACTGCAAAAACTGGCAACCAAATGGAAAAATCAGGAAATGAGACCTACACCACTGCGAAGGTCTCAGAAACACCTTTCTGACGATATTTCTTTTTCCAAAAAAGGACACCGTATGCCCAAGTTATGAGCAAAAAACTGACAGGTACCCTGAAAAGATAGCTTGCTGGAAAAACACAGTCACTGTTTTAAAATTGACGGTCGTTTGGCCGTTGGCTGACGTCTTGGTGATGTTAGCTGACGTCACTTCCTGTGTGGGCGGCGGCCGGGCAGCGGCTGGGCGGAGGCTGAGATTAGGTGGAGCCCGAGCGGAGGGGCGGCGGAGCCTGAGCGGAGGGCCGGTGGCGGCTGGGCGTCGGAGGCGGGCCGGTCTAACCGCTGGTGGCGGTGATCTTTTGGTGGCATGCGGGTGGTGCGGTTGGAAATTGCACTGACTGCGTAATTTATACGCCAAAAATCATATGAAAAATGATTTTTTTTAAATTTTTTTTTTCGTTTTGCGTGTTCGTACAGCCCTAGAAGGCCAAAACATTTCCCTGAGGGCATAGTAACCAAAAAGATCAAAATTTATATGTATTTTGATTCTCCCGAGCCTTCTAAACACAATGGTGGAGTCCGTTTTGGCTCAAACGGCTCCAAAAAAGGTGCCTCCTTAGAAATCATAAAAAAACCCCAGAGAGACTATAACTGACTTCTTTGAATCGCGGCTTCAAACATCTTCAAACCAGACAACAGCAGGGTAGCTCTGATACCATGTAGGATTTGTGAAACATGCAAATCCACAGAACACCAAGATCACCTGCATGCAAAATACCTGTTGTAAAGATTGAAGCCAACAACAGAAAAAGCAGAAACCCTTCTATTCTCAAAAGGTGAGAGCTCAAAAATGTATTCGAAGAGTATGAAAAAACAAATACAAGCATTTGACCTTAAAGGTGAATGAAACCCTAAAAACATAAAGGCTAGGTTGTGCAATATAATTAATATAAAGTATTAATTATATGCACCTAAGAGATAGCTTAAGTGAAAAAGAGTAAGAACAACAGATTACTCTAACAGTACTTTGAGGTAGGCTTACCTACCATGTACATAATTTTAGAAGTTTTTGTAGTGTCTATTTCATTTTTGGCTTGTGTTTAGTTCCTCAAATAGTTTCCTATGTTGTCTTCCCCTTCTCTTTGTGGCCCAATAGATAAGGTGTTAATCTTGTGTTGAGATATGATATTCATTCTTTGTCATTTCCAAATCTTGTCCTGGTCAGAGCTAGTCGTTAGCCTTGTTTTAATTCCACCAAATTTGAAGTTTTTTTATGTCAAAATGATAAGCTTTGATAGAAATTAAAAAAATTTCAATTTATTTATGGTTGTGTGAAGGATCATGGGAGTCCAAAATAGGCACTTAAGTGGCAATGAAAATTCAGAAAATAGAGTTAGGAAACTTGACGTAAAATTTGAATAGGTTATTAACATAATTTATAAAATATGTAAGAACAAAATTTGTAGCAAATTGAATGCAGTTTCTAAGTTACTAGTTGTTTTTTGGGAAAAAAAAAAGTAAATCTATTTGATGCAAGTTTGATATTCAATGCAATAACACTAAAATTTTAGAAAAAAAAATAAAGTACATGTATGTTTGTCTAATCAAAGTACAATAAATTTTTTGTTTTGAGGATTTCAATATAAGTAGTGGACACATTCTTGGATATGCCCCATATTTTTTGTTTGTCTTTAGATCATAACTTGGTCAAAAACTCATGAAATTCAATTTTTTTATCCTATAGTATGCAGAGCATAGAATATGCAGATCTTTCTGATTCAAAATATGAAACCGTTCAAAAAATTTAGATGTTTTTCAATGAGCCTATTAGTCAAGATTTTAGTTGTAATGCACATAGAAAATCAATAATAGTTATCTATTAAATTCAAAATAAGATCGAATTGATATTAGTGGAAAGCTAACATTTTTCCTAATAAACCCTCTATTTTTCATCGAATTTGAATAAAAAAGTCATCATCCACATGGGCAAAAATTAGAAAACCAAAGAAAAATTCTAAACATTTTTTTGTTGTTGACTTTCCAAGTTTGGCATCCCCAAGCCAAATCCCAAAGAAATCTTGAAGGAAATCCCAAGGATGTAGATTTTGTTAAAAAAATAAATATTTGTCTCGAAAGGATTTTCATTTTGAATGGAGATTTGTTTTAAACAGATGACATTTTGTTTGTGCATGTTTTTAAATTTTTTGTAAGTTTCTTTATTATAATTAATTTTTTATGTCAACTATGTATTTTCATAACTAATTTGTTTGTCTATAATACATTATAGTATAATATCATATATAATAATATAATATAATATAATCAATGATAATATATGTTGTGGGCTGTGTTCTATACGCTCAACAATGAGGGTTAGTAGCACCGTTTTGAAATGAAAGAGATCAATCAAATCACTAAGAACGAACCTATGAACAATAAAATAACAAGCAATCAAGGAGGGATACAAACAAATGCAAACCAACAAAGCTTGAACCTTCTATTGTCTCTCTCTCTCTACTCCTTCTGAAAAACTGTGTGTGTGGTGCTCAGTATTGGTATCGACAACATCTATGACTTGGGAGCGTCAAGAATATGATATTGGTTTTGATCGCAAGAATGCTTCGAATGCCTATAACAAGAATCCTGCAGAGTTAAGGCACATGAAAGCTTGAAATCCTGGATCCTTCAAATGGTTATGAAGGGTTGATTATATAGAATATGGAAAATGATTTGAATGGTTGAGATTGATCATAGATATTAGAGAATGAATGGTTAAGTACAAAAGGAACTGGAGAAGTAATCAGTAAACTCCACCTCTTCAACTAGGAGAGAAGAGGTGATGTTTTATTTAACTGAAGAGAAACTAGTAAACTCCACCTCTTCAACTTGGAGAGAAGAGATAATGTTTTAGTTAACTGAGAAGAAACCAGTAAACTCCATCTCTTTAACTTGGAGAGAAGAGATAGTGTTTTAGTTAACTTAGAAGCAAACAGTAAACTCCACCTCTTCAACTTGGACATAAGAGGTAATGTTTAGTTAACTCAAAATTTGATCATGAGTTACCTTTTTGAACTTGAGAAAGGATTTTTTTGAATATTTAATTGATTTTTGTAATTAAAGTATTCAGACATGTGATAATTGAATTCTTTTTTATTTAGAATTGAATTATTGAGTGAAATTAAATTTATTTAATGGAATGTATTTAATTAGAAGAACTAATTAATAAGTTTAAATATTTAAATTTAAACTCTAGGAAATTGAACTTAATTAATTAATGAAGATTAATCAATTAAGGTTAATTAATTAAATAAAATTAATTATTTAATTAATTTTGGATATTTGATTAGATGATTTGGGGAATGAAATTAGAAGAAAATAGATGATTAATTAACGATTAAAAAACCATTAATTAATAGATGAAAATTAGTGTTTTTAATGTAAGGTCGGAAGTGTGTCCATTTTAGGGTGTCTACATTTTCCCCTCTTTGATGCATTATGGCTTGTTGCATTGTGTCAAAGAATCTTTTGTTGATCCTGCCCCAATGATAGCAGGTTTCTTTATGCCCCCTCAAAAAATTTGAGCAAATAGTCACGACATAAGCGTTAATTTGTTGATACTACAAATGATTATCTAGGTATCTGAATGTTCATGAAAATGCTTCAATATGCTCCTGATATCAACTTTATAAATTTGTGGGGGCCGAGATGATAAAATGGAGGTCCTTCTGAAACTAGGGTTTTGTGGATCACTTATAAATAGCTTGGAGGGCCATTCATTTGTCACTTTTCACTCTTGGAGCTCCTGAGCATCTAGTGAGTTTGTTTATAGTTTTCTTTGTTTTTCGCATTCTTTTTGAGCAATGTCGAGCCTTCCTTGTGTCATTCATGTTTCTGATTAGGTATGTACCTTCCGTCAGCCATCTGGCACAGGACCTACGGTGAGTAGCTTAGTCCTTCTACATTTATTGCATTTAAAATCAATTACTTTTTTGAAATTTTTGCTATGTTGCTGCAATTGACTGTAGTTTTGCTACAATTGCAGCTTAAATGCCGTAATTGGAGATTTCTTTTTGCAATCGGTAAGAGTTTTGCAATTGACAGGGTTTATTACCACAATTGTGTGAAATGTGCTGCATTAGCCAGTTGAATGCCACAATCAGTATAAAAGTATCACAATTGCATGTGGTTTACCAAAATCTCTCTATTTAGTGTTTTTATGCATGTTTTTGTACTTGTCTAATATTTTTCTCTATTCTGACTACTGATGGGTGCTTGTTTTGAGTTTTTTTGCAGTTTGTCAGGACCATTCTATGCTACCGGGAGTCAAGACCCATTAGGTTAGTATACCATTTTTATCTTTCTAAGGATGAGAGAGATGTCCTTAGACAAATAGGATTATACTAGATATCTTATATGCCCAAGATCATGACCAATAGGGGTCTGATATCTTCTCTTATATAGAGATGAAATTCTGACACTTGTACCTTTCAGTTGCCAATTAGGGAGTGCACTGTGACACTGGAGGATGTTTATCACATCCTGTAGATTCCCATTTAGGGTTCTCTTGTATAGTATGCTTGTGGTCCTTGTATTTCATCTCTATCTGAGTTGTCTAGTTTTCCCCAGGATCAGTTAGGTATGTCTGATCCATATGATATCCCATGGTCTAGGTTTGGCATGGGGTTAGATAGACTGATTACCTTTCTTGGTAGCTTGATTTGTGGGATCCTCTATCCCCATCATCGCTAGCATGGATTCTCAGTTGGGTTTGGCATTGTTCTTTAGAGTATGGTTAGAGACCGTACTATATTTTCTTAGGGTCCATGTATCCTTGCGCATATGTACTTCCACATATTCTATGTGGCTTACCTAGGAGGTAAGTCTCTTGGTTGTGGTGCCATGCTTCTGTAGATCTGGGTGTGGGAGAATATTATTGTTTGTATGCCAGTAGGTGCTCATGATCTTCCTCTAGGGAGACCTTATGTCTTCATGTATGATGGTTCCATTATTTAGTCTCATATGGGGCACTTGATGTACTGGAGACAATAGTTAGACATGATGCCTTACTTTATATGGAGACCTCATAGGGATTGTCTTGTTTGGGATGGGGAGGATGAACACCTTCCGTTCTATCAATAGAGGAGATTTCTGATTGGTCACATTAGTGACCACATTCATATGATAGATTTTCACAACACCGACAGGGTGTTGTGCCAGTTTGGTGAGAGACAAGATGTTACTAATTCCTATGCTTACTTTTCTCGATGGTTGAGGGATGTCACTCTTTGGGGTGCCATAGTTTCTCTTGATGAGGCTAGGACTGAGTTCATAGGTCTTCTTCCTATTGTTTGGATGTGGCAATCAGCCGATGTTGATGTAGGTATAACTTTTAATTTTCCATGCTTAATGTTATCTCTTTTGTTATGCTTTCTTTGTTGTAGCTATCTCTTGATTAGCTTCTTATGTTTATCATCCATATGGAACTGATAGTGAAATTTTTATTTTGTAGGTACTACCCCTCTATTTAATGGATGGTGGTATTAGTCTTGACCTATTTCTCCAACCAATGTGTCTCATCTTATCATTGGTACCATCATGAGGAGGTGTTAGCAGAGATGGAGAAGAGCTAGGGAGGGATGGAGGATAGGATGGTGGTAGGGATGGAGTATGATATGGGGGAGAGATGGTGGATGGGGTGGTGGGAGAGATGGTGGTAGGAGTGGTAGGAGAGATGGTGGTTGGGATGGTGGGCAGGGAGATAGAGATGGAGAAGGAGATTATCTTGGGTCAGGTGGTGATGATGGGAGAGTTAGGAATAGGAGTGGGCATGGGATTAGTAGGCTTGTTGGTTTAAGTTTTTTTCTCGAGGAGGAGGAGGTAGTAGTAGAGGATGTAGCACCTCAATTAGTTAGGAGAGCATGACAGCATACAAGTGTTATTTTGGCAGAGAGGGCTGAGGGGAGGGTGGTTATGGAGATGGAGACTGAGGAGGTATAGATTGAGGAGGTAGGTACTAGCTCTTCCACTAGTAGTAGCAGTACTAGTGGGAGTGAGAGCAGTGATGACTCTTGGGTAGTGTGGGGCACTAGGGAGGAGGGTTTGGGTAATAGGGGTCAGGAGGGAGATATGGATGTGGCCATGGGTGGGATGGATGATGATCCATTGGAGGTGGAGAGATTTACCCAAGAGATATATGATCTTTAGGCTAGGCTAACAACTTATGAGGCATGAGATACTTCCTTGGAGATTAGGGTCACTATTGTGGACAGTTGGGATACAACAACAAAGTCCAGAGTTATAAATGTCACACCCCCATCCACCTAGTGGCAAGGGTCGGGGTAGCTCATGTTGATTCTGTTCACTGTGTATTTTTCTGCACCATTTTTGTAGCGATGATATATTGACATATTCTGATGTTGTACTGATGATTGTATCCCTGATATACTAATTTATAGACATTTTATGTTGATCACCTTATTTTATCAGACTTGTGAGCGTTCATTGTACTCAGATATTGAGATCTATATATGAGATGCAGCTTATGATTCTATATGATGTGCAGTTTTAGTTTCTATATGTATGGTTTATATGATGATGCTTTATGATGAGATGCATGTTATGTGATTCTATTATGCTGACTCTTAAATGTATGATTTACTTTTCTATGATACTGACACATGTATGTAGGATGGTGTCTTCAGAATGCATTTTATATAATGATGTTTTAAGGGATGCATTTGATTATGATTACTATGTATGCACAAGTTTTATTTTATTTTTTGTTTTCTATGCAAATAAATGAACATGAATGAAATCTACCATGCATAAAATATCCAATTAATGCATGTGTTAGTTAGAAGAATGTTAGTGGGATATTATATCTGGAATTGATTGATAGATTTGGACTGATAGATAGGATGGGTGACCCAATTCACTACCAAGTTTTCCAATTTTGTGCATCATTGCACCTTATTATGAAAATGGAAGAGTATCCAATGTACCCAAATATTTCTCATCTTTATACCACTATGATCTCTTGATAACTAGAAGGAGTAGAGAGATTGAACAAAAAGAGAACCAAATGCACCTAGATATTGACCATCTGGATACTGCTATGTTCTCTGATTTGGAAAATAAAGAAAACCAAATGCACCCAGTTATTGACCATTTGGATACTGCTATGATCTCTGAATTTGAAAAGAAAGAGAATCAAATGAGCCCATATATTGACCATCTAGATATCACTATGATCTCTAAAATTTCCAAAAATGAAAAAAACCAATATAGAAAATCCAATGCACCCATATACAGACCATTTGGATGCTACTATGATTATATTGGTAGAAAAAAGAAGATAACAGAAATGGATTGTCCAATTATTTTCCAGGGTTAAGCTTAGATCATGGAACTACGCGGCTACTAGATATGTGACAACACCTACCACATTTATCCTAAATCATCATTGCCCCAAAATCAAAATGAAACATTCCATAAGAAGAAATCAAAGAAAATAAGATCATCATCCATCATAGCTACTCTCATCACTTGGTGGTATCTTGGAGTAGTATAAGAACATAATCGCTAAAGATAGACTGACATCCAACTAACGATTGACCTAGTCAACAGTTTATTGTTCCTTGATTTACTTGATTTTCTGATGCTTGATTGTGTCTAGTTTCAGGAATGGATGACTCATATAAGACTAATCTATCTGGTTTTGAGCATATCCATCACTGTGTAATACAATTGATTTTTTTTTATTTAAGTTTGATTGATTGATTGATTTGATTTGATTTGAAAATAGACTGGATTTGTTGATAAAGTTGAGTCATATGAGTCCACTGCTGATTTGTGAAGCTCATGGTTTTGACATTGATTGATTGTTGATAAAGTTGAGTCATATGAGCCCATTACTGATTGGAAAAGCTCATGATTTTGACCTTTGATTGATTGGTTTGATCGATTTTCACTTTGGTTGATAACCAAACTAGTTTTATTGCATTGAAATTTTGCAATTTTTGGTTTTTTTATGATGATTGATTTTTTCAAGGACATTTTTCTCTTTTTAGGATTCTTGATGATCTTTTACAATTTTATGGGATTTTTAGGACTTTTATAATTTCTCCTTAGTCTGGTGGACAACCATGGATAAGTTTTGATGCTCAAAGGGGATTGTGCTTCTAAAAATAAGCCTAGGTATCTAGTCTTGCATGTGAGGAGTACAAGCTTTGATCTTTGGAGTTCATTGATCATGAAGCAGGATTTGAACACTTGGCGCCTATTCTCCATAATTTCACCAAGGTACCTTCCTAATAGTTCATGTTTTCTAGGTTTTCAAAAAGAGAGATTATGTTTCTCTTTACTTTTCTCTTTTTTCTTGTTGTCGCCAAGGCATTTGCCAGGTTTTCACCAAGGTAACATTTTGTATTTTTTATTTTATTTTTTTGTATTTCCTGGATATGTAGATAAGTGTCTTTGACCTTGAGACCTCAAGAATATAACCTCTTGAGGTGCATTTTGTTGATATAGCCTGGGAGCTGATCTCCTTCTGGTGTCACTAGTTGATATGCCCCACTGTTGCAAGATGTGACAATGACATAGGGTCCTAGCCAGTTAGGCTCAAACTTTCCTAGTTTTACCCTTTCTGCTTGGTTTTTTTTATTCTTCATAAGTACAAGGTATCCTAACTCAAAGGTGTGTGGTCTGAACTTCTTGTGATAGTTCCTTCTAAGGTGATTTGGGTAGCCTTATAAGTGATTGAGTGCATTTTGTCTTCTCTCATCCAACAGTTCTAGCTCATTGAGTCTTTCTACTCTATAGTCTTCATCAGAAATGATATTCTTTAATGAGATTCTCAGGGATGGGATTTCAACTTCAAGGGGTAGGCCACCTCTGATCCATAGAATAGTGATAATGAAGTGGCTCTTGTGGAGCTTCTCACACTAGTTTGGCATGCCCATAGTGTGGGATTGAGATGTAAATGCCAGTCTCACCCTAATTCATTAACTATTTTCTTTAAGATCTTCAGGATAGTTTTGTTTATGGCTTCAGCTTGACGATTCCCTTGGGGATGGTAGAACGAAGAGAAACCTTGTTTGATGTGGAAATGTTCACAAAGATCTTCAACATATTGATTTTGAAAAGGTGTACCATGATTTGTGAGTATGGTTTGAGGGATTCCATATCGACAAGTGATGTTGTTTAATATGAACATAGAAATTTTCTTACTAGTGATGTAGGTGAGAGGATTGGCCTCTACCCATTTAGTAAAGTATTACATTGCTACAATGATGTACTTGTGTCCATTAGATGAGGTTGGTGTAATATTACCCACTAGGTCAAATCCCCACTTAGAAAAAAGCCACTGAGAAGTGATGGGATTGAGTTCTTGGGCTGGTGCATGGATGAGATCTCCATGAATCTGACATTGTCTACACATTTACACATACTTGTTGGCATTTGTCTCTACTGTGGGCTAGTAGTATTCCATTCTAATGATCTTATTTGGTAAGTTATTGGCACATGTGTGGGCTCTACAAATTACTTCATGTACCTCATACACGGATCTCTATGATTCCGTGGAAGTGAGACATCATAAAAGAGTTCCATCTAGATTTCTTCTATATAGAGTACTAGCGAGAAGGGTGTACCTAGAGGCTTGGTGGATGAGGGACTTATTTTGGCTCCAAGACAAGTTGAGTGGTAGGATACTATTTTGGAGGTAATTGTATACGTCATGGTACCATGGGGTTTCAGGACCAACAAGGATGCACGCTAACTCTATGATTGGAGCTTGATGTTCTGGTATCATTAGTTTATCTACCAAAAATTGGAATTTGGTCTCGTTTCATGACATTTCGATCATAGATGCTATGGTAGCCATTGAATCCATAGCTTTGTTTTGAACTCTTGGTGCCTACTCAAATAGAATGAAATGGAATGAAGCCCACAACTTGTTTATCAGCTCTCTATATGGGATTAGTTTCTCATCTTTTGTCATGTAGTCATTGTTTACTTGGTTGATGACCAATTGTAAATCAACATAGACTTTGAGGTTCTTGATTCTCCATTGTATAGTTTTCTTCACTCTGAAAACTAGATCTTCATACTCAACTATATTGTTTTTGCATGGAAATTTGAGTTGGAAAGACTTAGGGATCACATCATTATTTGGAATAATGAGCACTATCCTTGCCCCTACACCATGGTTTGTGCATGAGCCATCAAAGAATAGTTGCCAAAGCTCTACTGTTGGTTGTATTGTGAGAATGGACTCATCTGGAAATTCAGACACTATAGGCTAATGATCCTATATGGGTTCCTCTGCTAGTTGGTTTAGAATTACTTTCCCTTTGATATATTTTCTATCCATGTACTCTAAGTCAAATTCACTTAAGATCATCACCCATTTAGCGAGCCATCATGTTAGTGTTGCTTTACTCAGTAATTACTTTAAGGAATCAATGTGTGCTATCATCTTTGTTTGATGGCTCAACATGTAATGTCTTAGCTTCTGGGAAGCAAATACTACTATGAGGCATGATTTTTCAATTGGTGAGTAGTTGAGCTTGTAGCCCAAAAAATTTATGCCGAGGTAGTAGACAACTCTTTCCTTACCTTAGTCATCATGTTGTGCCAAGAGAACTCCTAATGCCGACTCAAGTGCCGAGATATAAAAAAGTAGTGGCTTACCTTGAATGGGTGGCACCAATATGGGAGACTTCAATAGATATTATTTGAATGTTTGGAATGCTTGCTTGCATTGTTCTGTCCATATGAAGGTCACATCTTTATGTAGTAGATGCAGGAATGAATGGCACTTGTCTTCTAATTGGGCGATGAAACACCTTATGGATTTAAGTCTACCTTGTAAACCCCTTAGTTTCCTTAGATTGGTCGGTGGTGGCATGTCAAGGATGGCCTTGACCTTTTTTGGGTCTACTTTTATGCCTTGATGTGACATTATGAATCCAAAAATATTTCTAGCGGTAACCTGAAATGCACACTTTTTTAGATTTAGTTTGACCTTGCATTCTTGCATTCGATAAAATATTGTTCCCAACACTTGTAGGTGATCCTCTTTGAGAATTGACTTGGATAGTATGTCATCGACATAGTCTTCCATTGTTTTATGAATTAGATCATGGAAGATCATGGTCATAGCCCTTTGATATGTTGCTCCTACATTTTTAAGGCCAAATAGCATTACATTTTAGTAGTACGTGCCCCAGGCACATGTGATTGTAGTCGTGTGTTGGTCCTATGGTGAAATCCTTATTAGGTTATATCCTAAGAATCCATCCATGAATGATAGCATCTGATGTCCTATTGTAAGATCAACTATCATGTCAATATTCGATAAAGTAAAGGAAAGCCATCCTTGGGACAAGCTTTGTTTAGATCTTTGAAATTTGTTCAAATACACATCTAACCATTATGGTTGGTTACTAACACTAGATTAGATATCCAATCTACATATGGGATTGGTCATATGAAGCCAACATCTAGGAGTTTCTTCAACTCTTCTTTGACTAGTAAAGCAACATGTGGATGCATCTTTCTCAACTTTTTCTTGACAGGTTTGGCATTTGGTAACAATGGTAGAGTGTCTGAGTAGGACCATGCAAAGTTAATTTGCCTTTCCTTAAAGAAGATAATGAACTTCTCTCGTTCTTCTGATGTAAGTGATTTTTCCAACTAGATATTTTTGGGGTTCTTTTCATCACCTATGTTGACTTCTTTTGTTTCCTCAGCTAGTAATGCTGAATTTTCCTTTGTTAAGGGGAGGATTTCATGCTTTCCATCCTCTGGCACCTCAGAGAGGTTTTCGCCAGAAGATACATCTTTTATTTTATTTTTTTCTCATTTTTTGAGTTAGAAAGCACCTTGCGGTTTTCACTTACTGACTGTTCTTTTTTCTTTTTAATTTTGTTTTTTGACTGGAAAGAGAAGCTTCCTACCCAAAATAGGTTGATCTATCAAGGTCAATAGAGAAACCTGCTTTGTGGTCCCCTGATGGTATGCCCTCTTTAATTCCCATGAAGTCTATTATAACTTCATCATTGTCAAAGAGATCTATATCAGGTTGTCCTTGTTGATCCCATTCTATCAGTTATGGGTGCACTAGACAAAGGTCCTCATGTGGGGATGAATCTGCTTGGGTAAATGGGAATACAGTGATAGTTCCAATGAACCTAGAATGTGATGTGGATGCACTACCTAAGGAATTGTTATTGATATGTTTATTGATACATGGCTGGTCTTCCATAGTCATTTGGTCAAACATATCTTCAAGGTGTATAGTGTTGACTGACTGAGGGGAATAGTCTTGGAGGGATGATTCAAAATTATGGAGGGATCTCCACTCATACTCATTAGAATTGGTCATGCTATAATGCTCATTGGATGTCTCACTTTCCTCTTCTTCTTAGATAGTTTGGCTAAGGTTTAATCAGGAATAAGAGGTTCCCACTTTAGATGGAAATAACCACTAGAGTATATTGTTGATTAAGGCATGATGTTCCAGGTTTTGGCCTGGGTTTAATTCTGGAACTTGTTCTTGCTCTACGGTTATGTCTTGGGTGGTAGTACTGGTTCTATTTTTCCCATAGCCTAACCCTCTCTTGTTTTTCTGGGTTGGTGGTAAAGACAGTTCCATTAAACCTTGTTTTTCCCTCAGACCAGTCATACCATCATACCCAAAATTTTATAGCATTGTGAAGCCGGCTCCATATGTTGACATGGGTACGTGTGCTTGAAGTGTTTCTTGTGGGTCTTGATACAACCAAGTTTTTATATCTGGATTGAAAGGGTACTCTTCCACTACGTCCCCACATTTGACAAATGTGGTTGGTGGACATTTAAATAGAATTGGTTCTGTATTTTGAGGTGTTGTCACTTGTTGAGGCATGTCGTATGACCTTGGCTTCCTCATAGTTTTACTCTCCACATCCTTTGTTTATAATGGATATCTTCCCCGCCCTTCTTTTTATATCATTGGGAATAGAATATGAGGCAGAAGGAATGTTTGCCTTCTAATTTGAGGGTACTTGATTGTCAGCACTACTTATAATGGTGTTGCAGTATTGGAATGGGTTGGGATCTCCTTCAATGATTATTTCTACCCCCTGGTATGGGAAATTGATGCACCGATGATAGGTAAAGGGTACATCTTGCATCTCATGGATCCATGGCCTTCCTAGTAACATGTTACACCCCAAATATATGTCTAGGATTTGAAACGGGGTGTTCTTAATGACTAGGCCTATTCTTAATGGTAGCATGAGGATACCTTTTGAAGACCTTTCCTCCTCACCATAGGCTCTTATATTGATTATCCTTGTGACATCAATGCTGGATTCAGAATAGCCCAAGGTTTTATTACTTTCAAAGTACATATGTTTAATCTAGCTCCACCATCAACGAGGACCCTTTGGATAGTGTGTTTGTGAACTTGAATAAGCAGGTGCAATCATGGTCTATAAAGGTTGCATGCTTCTTGGTAGCGATGTAATTCACCATGGTTTGGAATTTCTCTGGTGTTATTTCCCTTGGGACAACTATATTTTGAAGTTCTTGATTGAGAGATTTCTTATGTTGCGGGGATATGCACAAAAGGTTGAACCTAGATATATGGATAGGTATGCACTTTAGATGATCCATAAGACTAGTTTGTGGTGACACATCATGGTCTGTAAAGGTTGCATGCTTGTTGGCAGCGATGTAATTCACCATGGTTTGGAATTTCTCTGGTGTTATTTCCCTTGGGAAAACTGCATTTTGAAGTTCTTGATCGAGAGCTTTCTTATGTTGCGGGGATATGCACAAAAGGTTGAACCTAGATATATGGGAAGGTGTGCACTTTAGCTGATACATGAGACTAGTTTGTGGATCAGATGATATTGGAGGATTAGCTGGTATAGTTGATGTGGAAGGTTCTCCTTGCAAGGAAACTTTGGAATGGTGTGTGGTGACAATGCATTTGGCATTTGGATCTCTGATAGTAATAGTAGCCACATGACTATCTGAAGGATTGATGCAATTGATGGTGTTATCAATGTTAGCATAGGTGTAATTCACTTGTTTGGACTATCTACCAGACCCTGAGGATTTCCCTTTGTTATGGTCATTGAATGTGTCATTGAACATTGTTTGATCAGTTGTACCCTTGGATTGGGCATTTGTGACATCGATGACCCTCATGTTGATCAGATCTTGAATGATGTTTTTCAATCGATGGCGTTTGGGTGTCTTGTGTCCTTTAACCCGATGAAATTCACAAAATTCATTATCATTCCACCACTTTGGCTTTACAACACCATGTTTGATTCTCTAATTTTGGGAAGAGTGATAGAATTGGATTGTATCAAATTTCTTAAGGCTGACTCTATCGACTCTCCTAATGGTGTGTAGTCTCGTTTAGGAAATAGAAACCTCTTTAGGGGTTGTGTGTTGGGCCAGTTGTTGGATACAACTGTTGCTTGCATAGTGGGTGTTTGATTTTGAGTTTTCACTTGTTGAGTGTTCACCATGGGTTTCTAATTTTTCATAGGTGCTCATTATAGTGAAACCTTGGGTTGATTATAGTTGACCATCTTTACATAAATGAAACCATCATTGGTGACATTCTTGTTCTTGTTCCACCATTGGCATTATGTGTTGCATTTTTGTTCATGTTTATCTGGGTAGGGTCTACAAGGATACCTCTCTTGACTAGGTTTTTATCACAGTGAACTCCTCATTTGATGAGTTTCTTGAAGTTAGGAGTGAGCTACAATTATGTGGTAAATGACATATCTGGGATCATATTGTCAAAAAACATGACTATGAGGTCTTTCTCGGGCACGTCATATGTTATTATATTTGTAGTGTTCCTCCACCTTTGTAGGAATTTTACAAAGGATTCTCCATCTCTTTGTTTAATGTCGTAGAGGTCCTTGATGCTGACCTTGCATTTGATGTTATGATGGAAGTGAGAAATGAAATTTTCAGCCAATTCCAAGAAAAAATTCCATGGGGTAGGTGTGAGAACCATTCCATTGCTAGTTTGGCTAGACTTTGTGGGAACAATCACATTAGGTATGTTTCATCATGTGAAACCTCAATTCAACTAGCAAATAACTCTCTAATATGTTCTACAGGGTTGGTGTTGCCTCTATATTTGTCAAACTTGGGTACCGAGAAATGAGTTGGAAATAGAGACATGTGCAATGAGTGATCAAAGGGGTATGGGTACAAATACCCAGATGTGTAGGACTTGGTTTGCCCTTGATTTTTCATGTCCATCATTTGGGTTTATAGAATTTGCACTTGCTATATCAACATGTATGTCTGAGATTGAGGAACATTTGCAACATTGGATCTATGTGTTGTATTAGGTATAAGGCTTCACCTATGTGTTCCTTGAGTTGGGACATATGATATAGTCCTTGGGACTTGATATTGGTTCCCAGTGTGTGATTTTGATACAGGGGCATTTGATTGGTCCAAGTTTGATTTTTTTGTTGTCGTTGTTGGGGTTGTTGTTGTTGGGGTTGTGATTGATGTGATCCCTATAGAAGCAAAGGTGTAGCCTTGGGTGGAAATCGACTGAATGTCAGACCCACAAAGATTGATCCCTTTGGGAGTAAGGTATTGATCCCAAGGCTAGCAGGGATTGAATGTAGTATCAGAAGAGTCGCAAATGGGTTGTTACTTGTTTGCAGAATTGATGACATAGCATGAGAGCTTGATGTAAAAGTCCATGAGGCTGATGCTTGAGATACACTAGTGACCAAGGGTACACTTAGTTGGGAGTCTTTCATGCTTTGTGTGGAGGATGTTCTAGCTTGATTCATAGAGCTAGTTTGGTTTGACACAGTCTGCGCTTATCTCATTTTTGTTGATGATGGAAGAATTCAGGATATCACAAGTTCTGTTTGAGAGGTTTGAGTGGTGTTTTGACCTATGAGAGGGTTCTCAAGCCATATTGTTGACACATTAAATTCATCAGGGAGTTTGAATCCCTTCTTAATCAACATGGATAAGAATCTTTTGGTATTTATCTCTACAACAATGTCAACTACTTGTGCTAAACAGGTGTCTTTCTATATGTCTTCGAGCTCCTCCTCTATGACATCTTGGAACAATGTTGGCCTACGGGGATTCTCAATGTAAAGAGAAGGACTAGTGTTTATGAAAGGGTCATCCTCTTGCTCTTTTTCCCATGATGGAATGTGGTTAATATAAGACTCATCAAGTTGTGTTCTATCCTTCAACCTAGTGTAAGGTCCTCCATAGGGTGTGAGACATAGTGTTGTCCATATTTTTTGACTAAAAATAAGTGATATAAAGCAAACAAAAAGGATAAACTTTCTAGGAGAGTCCGAGTTATGTTTTGACAAAGGTGATTTTAGGGACAAATTTTGACTTCTCTTGATCTCAAAGACTTGGTGATGTAAGAATAGGATTATTTGACTATTGCCTTAGACAAAGTCACTGATAGAGATTGATGATTTTTGAGATAACGGGATCAAGATAATCTAGTCTGAAATTTTGAACTAACACTATTTAGACAATAATCATTCTTTCAAAGAAGGATGATCTTTGATCTTTATATATTCACACAATATTCTTTTCTTTTTCTTGGGATGTAGTCACTAATATTTTACACAAAATGGGGAATCTTTCCAATATTTTTAGGTAAAAATAGATGTTCAAATCTCTTGGTCAAGTGCAACAAACTTCCACCAATTGCAGAAAAGTGATAGGTCATCTGTGGTAAATGATCACCAATTGTGGTGATAAAAGGTTCAACTATGGCAATAAAGGGGTTGATTGCAGTAAAAATCCATTAATTATAGAAAGATGTGGGCAATTGAGGCAAAAGGAGACAGTTTGAAAAAGAACTCAAATTTGGTGTATCTTTCTGATAAAATTGATTTCTGGAACAAGGGTTCTGATTATAGAACATGTTTGATGTTGACACCATATACTTAAACACGTTGGACTCATTTTGATAGTTTTTTTTATGTTGGTTTTGCATTTTTAGAAACTGATTATAGAACAAGCACAATAGACAATGTGTTTTGAAATCTAGAATGGGTCTTGAAACAAGGAAAAACAGATTAATCTAGGTCAAATTTGGCTTCAAGATACAATATTATAGGACCAATTCTTGAATGTTTGTTAGCTCACACAAAAATTGTCATACTACTAGGATACGAAGGTCCACAATGTAAGCGCCTATGTTTTTGTCGTTGCTAGATATTGTTGTCATGCTAGTGAAGATTTCTTTCACTAACACAATATCCTGGAACACATATGTTGGGAATCTTGTAGGAAATTATGCAACCCCTTGTACTATAATAAGGTATTTTTTTAGAGGGGAATTAGGTAGGTCTCTATTTAACAAGGTTGTAGTAGGGCCCATGGAGTCTATCTAGTTGGTTTGTATGTGTGTGACTCGCTTAAGAGCCTAGTTGAACATGCTGGCTACTTAGGGATATTCACCCGATCCAGGCTATCATCAACACACCTCACCCAAGTTTGGCTAGATATAAAATGGAGCTTTGGATCGCATCTTGTTTATATATTGATCGGAAGGATTGTCAGTTTAAGGTCGTTCTCTGAGGAAGAAGTGCATTCGCCAGACATGCCTTTCTAAAAAAGTATAAAGGGTGTTAATATAATAGATATGTGCAAGCACACCAATGACCCAAGACACAAGGTTAATTGATTAAACACCAAAAATCCAAGTGTGAACTAAGCTTATCACCCATACAAGCACAAGTGTTCAATTTTAAAACTCAAAGTAGGTGATGATTTTATTGTTTGATTTTAATGCGCCAAATTGAAAGATTGTTTTCCTTTGTTCAATTATTAACCACCATGTCAATTTTAAGCACCAAATTGGAAAAGTGAGGTTCAAGATGTTTTCATGAAATGTTCTTTTTAAGCACCAAAAACAAAAATGAATGAATTTTAGGTTGCTTTGTTAATTTTTTCCTCGCCACAAGTTGTCGATAAGTGATTAGTACCGAAATATTCTAACTAACAATTAAAGAATATCTAGCAACTCTGGGATATTTAAGAGAATTAAGGCTAATGGTAACCTTGTACTTAGCTGCAAAATGTTTGATAGAATCAAGATACCTATTGTAAGCTTCACTTTGATCTTCTGTTATGATTGGAAAGATGGCTCTTTGTTGCGTGCGGTAGTTAGCAGTCCTTCTTATGGGAGCTCTAAGTGATCTATCACCCAAGATGTATTTTATAATCCTCTTGGCCCTTAGTCATTTGCTCAATCCTACACAAAAATAGAGAAAAATAATTAGATTTTAGCAGAAAATAGTGAATTTGAATCAAATATGCAATGATTCTGTCGATTGTGGTACAATTCTGATAATTGCGGTAATATTCTATCAGATGTGGCAAAGTTCTGGTGATTGGGGAAAAATGTTGTCAATTGTGGAAATATGTCGGTGATTGCGGCATAGATCAGTCAATTGTAGCACATATCGGTCAATTGCAGAACAATGCAAAAAATAGAGAATTGAATAAAGACAAAAGATTTAAGAAACCCTCATATTGATTGCAGAATTAAATCAGTCAAGTGTGGTAGATATTTGTCAATTGCGGCAAAATACCAGTGAATCAAAAATTACAAAGATATCAAAAAAATAACAAAAAGGAAAATCTGTAGTCTACGATCGAGGCAAGAAAGTCATGTTTGTCATCTTCAAGTGATTATTGGGCTGTTTGATTCACGTTGGGCTCACCAAAATGTCATGGGCTATGTTCTGTACGCTCAACAATGAGGGTTAGTAGCACCGTTTTGAAACGAAA
This sequence comes from Thuja plicata, assembly GCA_018584345.1. Classification (NCBI taxonomy): domain Eukaryota; kingdom Viridiplantae; phylum Streptophyta; class Pinopsida; order Cupressales; family Cupressaceae; genus Thuja; species Thuja plicata. Next base: position 1,645,168 of record MU227527.1, on the reverse strand, counting down.
GAGATCAATCAAACTACTAAGAATGAATCTATGAATAATAAAATAACAAGCAATCAAGGAGGGATACAAACGAAAGAAAACTAACAAAGCTCAAATCTTCTATTGTCTCTCTCTACTCCTTCTGAAATGTTGTGTGTGTGGTGCTCAGTATTGGTATCGACAATGTCTATGACTTGGCAGCATTGAGAATAGGATATTGATTTTGATCACAAGAATGCTTTGAATGCTTGTAGCAAGCATTCTGCAGAGTAAGGGGGTATGAAAGCTTTAAATCCTGGATCCTTCAAATGGTTATGAAGGGTTGATTAATTATATTGAATATGGAAAATGATTTGAATGGTTGAGATTGATCCCAAAGATTAGAGAATGAATGGTTCAGTCCAAAAGGAACTTGAGAAGTAATCAGTAAACTCCACCTCTTCAACTAGGAGAGAAGAGGTGATGTTTTAGTTAACTGAGGAGCAACTATTAAACTCTTCCTCTTCAACTTGGAGAGAAGAGATAATATTTTTGCTAACTGAGAAGCAACCAGTAAACTCCATCTCTTCAACTTGGAGAGAAGAGATAATGTTTTAGTTAAGTGAGAAGCAACCAGTAAACTCCACCTCTTCAACTTGGACTAAAGAGGTAATGTTTAGTTAACTGAAAAGTTGATCACGAGTTACCTTTTTGAACTTGAGAAAGGATTTATTTAAATATTTAATTGATTTTTGTAATTAAAGTATTCAAACATGTGATAATTAAATTCTTTTTTATTTAGAATTGAATTATTGAATGAAAATAAATTAATTTAATTAGAAGAATTAATTAATAAGTTCAAATATTTAAATTTAAAATTTAGGAAATTGAATTTTAAATCAATTAATTAAGATTAATCAATTATGGTTAATTAATTAAATAAAAATAATTATTTAATTAATTTTGGGATTTGATTAGATGATTTGGGGAATGAAATTAGATGAAAATTAGTGTTTTTATGTCAACTATGTATTTTGATAACTAATTTGTTTGTCTATAATATATAATATAGTATAATATCATATATAATAATATAATATAATTAATGATAATATATAATATCAATATTTAATATTTAATATATTAACGTACATTATATATTTATCTAATATATATCAAAATATATACAATTTATAATATAAATATAATATATATATTGAAAATTATATATATGGTTGATATAACCTTCAATATTATAAATATCTCCCTCTATTTTTCTCATACTCTTCCTCTTGGGCACTCTTTCTCACTCAATATAGGTGTACCTTTCCCTCTATCCCTCCTACCTTACCCCTATCTCTATCCACCTCTCCTCATTCATTTGTATTTAATGTTAGAGAAATACATATTAGTTGCATTGATTAATTGTGTGCATGCTCAAGAATATTCCCAAGCATAATTGAGCACATGTTTGTACTTTCATTCTCTAGCTTAAGTTCACATAGCGAGTCTAAATTTAGGTTAATCTATTTAGGCTATAGTTTGCACATTATTCATGTCATAAACTTCTAGTTTTCATATCTTAACTTTAGTTTTCTATTTCAATAACAATTATCTTTTGGATATTTTTAGCACTCTTTCTTTCTATAAAGCAAGTCATTCATTCAATGTAATGTATCTCAATCTCAATCTCAATTTCATTATTGTGCAATCAATACAAAATTCTAGGGTTGTTGGAGAGAATATTATCTTTTCTTGGCCTCTTATGTGTGATAGGTATTTTGATTGCAAATGATCTTTGGCTCATGGGGTTGTTTCATCAACTCACATATGATATCAAAGCACAATCTTTACTCCTACATGGTATCAGAGTGTCAGATCTGACAAGTTCTTATACATTTTTTGGAGAGATTCAACCTTGGATGAATTTTCTGTGTACATTGAGGTCAAATAAAGGTCACCGTTGAATTCAAAGTGGCCAAAAACATAAGAATCACCTATCTTTTTACCAAATTTTGAGAAGTTGAGGAAAAATATATTTTTGGTACTAAGGTTTTTATCTTGGGATTTATGCCATATTTTTCTCAAATTTCTAAATCTAAAATAAGGTATAGGGATTTTCATTATTGGGTTTTAAAAAAATTCCTCAAAATAAAAATTTTTAATAGTTTTTAAGCTTTTATTTTCTCCAAAAAAGTAAACAAATTAGACCTCTATTAAGAACAAAAAAAAGCAAATTTTTTTTGGATTTTTCATTAAATTTTTTTTGATTGGTAAAGGGTTGAGGTTGAGATAAAGAAATAATAATGATGGTTTGTGGACTTACCTATATTCCTCTTTCATCATTCCTTCTTAAGATCCTCCATTCTTCTTAAACAAATTGTTTTACATGATCTAGATGTAGCTAAACTATACTATTGCCTCAACCTTTTCCATCCGATATTCTATTTTCTATCGCTGTCCTTTTACCAGTAATATTTTAAATCTACCCTTCCTCCTATTGACCAATGTAGTTTCTCATTCAGGTTATTAAAATTTTGGTATAGACATAATTTTACCTGTCCAATTATCATGCTTCAAGTAATGCCTTTTACAGGTCATGTTTATCATTACTCATCCTTTAATTTTATGTTTACCAAAAATATATAGTGTATGAAATTTTGTAGTAGTTTTTTTGAATGTTAGGAATTTCCACATTTCATATTATAATTTTGTGGATTATCTCTGTTTGAGAATCTCCTCATATATCTTGTATTTATTTATAAAGCCTCTATCAATACTGCCCATGTTTGATCCAAATTATCAGAAGAAACTCTGATACTCCTCATTAATGTCCATATTTATCCAATGACTTCGGCTAGAATGTTCCAAATTCTCGTTATTTAGTATTGCAAATATTGCCACTAAGAACCCTTATTCATCTGGGTGCCTATCAATCTATGTTTTGCAAAAAAAATAATCACGAGTTATAAAATTGTCACCATACATGTCTTTATAATAGTACAACAACTATATTGGACATAAGATAATGTAAAAATATGACGATTTTATCTTTGTCTTATTCCATATCTCCATAAAACAAAAAGGAATAAATGTAAACCTCATATGAATTTCATGGAGAAAAAAAAACAACATATATATAATAGTTAACATTTAAATTATCTATGATTGTATCCCTCATACATTTAGTTTACAAAATGAAGATAATTACTCTTTTTATAACACGAAACTAGAAGTATAAACATATACCATCTTCATAATCCTAAGCTAAAAAAAATTAATAATTTTATCATCTAAACCCTAGACTCCCAATCTCAACAATTAATCAAGAAACCCTAATCTTAATTATTCTAAGTCCTAAATCAAATAGGCAATTCTTCAATCTATCAATTTGCAACTAATCTGACCTGAACCCTAAGTCATAATCAATCATCGTACTTAATTAATTAATTAATTATTTCCTGAAATCACATTACATTAGAAAATAAACCTTATGTTAATTATTTAATTGATATTCTGATATATTAATTAAATAAAATTGCTAAATTGTCAATTAAATAAAAAAAGGGAATTAAATTAATTAATAAAAACAAATATGCATTCAAAATCATTTAAATTATTAAAAATGCATATGACATCATCAAATTCAGTTGACTGATTATCAAAATTGAAACAATTTAGTTCCACTCAATTAACTGATTCTCCACTATTTATCATCTTGGAAACATTTCAGTTAACTGAGAACTGATTTTGGAAGTTTCAGAAAAGACTGATCAGTCAGTTCAGTCAACTGAATCTTTCAACCAATCACATTGCTTGCACATGGATTGTGCTTCTTCAATCGAATTTGAGCCACTCTTTTCTTTTGATTTTGACCATCAATTTGAGAGAGATTTCTATAAAAGAGAAACTCTTTTCCTTCACAAAGGATCCTAATTTTTATCATCATTACTATGTTGTATTTCACATTCTATTTTTCTTGCATTTTAGCTTTCTTTTAAACATTTAGCTTTAAATTGTTAATTTTTTTTAAGCATGCAAACAATCTAACTTAGAGCACACTTTAATTTTTGTGTTTTAAAATGAATCTTACACACTTCAATTTGGTGCTCTTAAAAGTAAATCCTAATTAGATTGGATTAACCACAAATCTGCATCTTTCATATCATCCTAGATCAATCATAATAGATTAAAATCCTTCATTTATGTTATTGGTGTAGTCATTGAGCTTGTGATGACCTGAGAGAAAGCTCATACTCCTGCCTACTAGAAGGCAATGGGTCATTTTCGGTTAGTGTAGTTATTGTTTTCAAATTTCATATTGTCTAACCCACTAACCACATAAAGACTTTATTGAAGTGTGTGTTTGTGTTTGCAGCTTGTAGGTATCGACCATAATTCACACATACATTTCTAGCATGTATTTTAGATACCTCTTAGTAAAAAATCTACAGTGGGTACCTCTAAAGTCCCACAGTCCAAACAACCAACTTTGTCCAATACTACAGACTATAGCATTGTCGATAAATTACAGAGAACATCTACCCAAATTTCAATCTTTAAATTGCTCAAACTCTCTCCATCTCACCGAGAGGTCCTAGATAAAGTGCTGTCAACTACTAATGTCCCTAAGGACTTGGATCTGGATCAGTTTCAATCCATGGTGGGTCACTTGACCTCACCTCATTACCTATCATTCTTAGAAGAAGATGACAACTCTTTAATTCATCTACACAATCTCCCCTTATATATCGAAGTCATGATCCAAAAACATCGTGTCAGATGGGTCTTGATAGATGGAGGTGCATGGTTGAACATTTGCACATACAGGTTAACCGGGAAACTAGGATTTTCAGAAAATGTCATTGATCCTAAAAATAAAATCACTATCAAGGCATATGATGAATAAGAGAGATCTTCTAAAGGTCATGTAACTTTACCAATCTAAGTGGGTCCTTTTGAGAGGGATGTTACCTTCCAAGTTCTAGATCTCCCTCTAGCCTACAATATCCTATTGGGAAGACCCTAGATCCATGAGATGCAATAAGTTCCATCAACGTTCCATCAGTGCGTCAAGTTCCCATTCAATGGTGTAGAGGTAACTATTCCTGCAGACACTAGCTATGCCTATAATGCATTAAGACAAGCAACGGACACTCTAGTCCCACATAAAAGAGAGGTGTCCAACTCTGAATCAACCACAAATTTTCTGAAGGAAATTGAAAAGAAACTCAAGATAAAGGACACTGGTATGGGTGGATACACAGTGGAACTCGTACTATCAATCACATCTCTTCCCACATCACCTAGATCCTATGGGAGACCTTTGAAAGAGATAAAACCGACAACACCCTAAGCAATCTATGATGGTGACTTTTTTAAAGCCAACTTAGAGAATAAAAAAGAAGAACAAACCATTCTGGATTGGCTATATAAATAACCTGAAAATAATGAGGTCAAACAATGTGAAATATCCTTGAAAAGATTTAGAGTGGGGTATGAGCTAGCTTGTAAAATGGGTTATTCAGGTAAAGGACCCATTGGATGTAATCAGAATGGACTTAAAGAACCAATCTTTGTTAAATTTAGACAACCTAGAGACACAACTGGTCTAGGGTTCTTATCCAGGAAAGCACAAAGAGCAAAGAATCATCTAGATAAAGGAAAAGGACATCAGGTTCATCTAGATGAAGTAGAACATAACACAATAGAAAAAAACACTAACACACCCACTCCCAAGTGGGATGACTCTAATGATTCTAATGAGGAGGATGGGTATCCTTATCTTGTTCCTCCCAATATTTTGGCTCTTCTCTTTGAAGAAGAAACGCCCCAGGTCAACGCTACTGAAGAGAGAGTTCTAGAGGAATCACCAATAACTTCTGATCAGTCAGAGACTACTACATTCAAACAAGACCAAGATATAGAACAAAGGAGTCTAACCATAGCAGAGTTTTTAGACAGAACTCATCCAAACTAGGGGCAAAGATTAGATTTCACTCATGTCCTTGATATGAAACCTAATGATGAAACACACTCCCATGAATACAAGTTTGATAGTATTTCAGAAGGCACTTTAGAAAAAGAGGTGGATACAGTTCAATGATATGTACCCACGCTCAAAGTAGGTGAAGGCTTAGAGGTTAGGTCTGACAAATTAGGACCTCCTATTTCTGACATGGGCTTTGATGATGCCATTAGTGCTCTTTCTAATTTGAACACGTCTATACAAGGTTCAAGTCTAGGACTCTACTTAACAGTCAAGTATCTCAGTTATACAATAAAAAAGAAAAAAAAGAAAAGGGTATCAAGGCGAAAACCACATTGTGGTGGTTTTAGAACCCAAAATAGTAAAAAGAAAAGATGGATCCAAAGGTGAAAACCTCTCTGAGGTGCCTCAGGATGGGATGCTTGATGTCTTTCCTAGTCATTTACACAAATGATCATCAATTCTTATAGAGCCAACTCAACCAGTAAATATTGGTATAGAGGAACACCCGCACATCATTCATGTGGCTAAATCTTTGTCTACCGAAGAGCTCAAGGAATTCACAAATTTCTTTAAAGAGAAGAAGATAAAATTTGCATGGACATACTCAGATATGCCTGGTTTGGATCCAGATCTTATCATGCACCATCTCTCAATAGCTCCTGGAGTAAAACCAGTAAAACAAAAACTCAGAAAAATGCACCCTTATGTTGCATTACTTATCAAGGCTGAACTAGAAAAAATACTCAAAGCTGGATTCATCCAAGCTATTGGTTATGCAGAATGGATTTATGACATCATACCGGTATCAAAGCCAGACAAATCCATTAGATTCTGCACTGATTTTAGGGATATAAACAAAGCATGTCCAAAGGATGACTTTCCTTTGCCTAACATTGACATGATTGTAGACATGACAGCTGGGTATGAAATGTATTCTCTCATGGATGGTTTTCTTTGGGTACAACCAAATAAATATTTCTCTAGAGGATCAAGAAAATACTGCCTTCATATGTGCCTGGGGAACATTCATATGCCTGGGCAACATTATGCTGGAATTTCATGCCATTTGGTTTGAAAAATATGGGAGCTACCTATCAAAGGGAAGTAACGACTATCTTCCATGATATGATGCACAAAACCATGGAATACTATGTGGATGATACTCTTGCTAAAAAAATGAAATGATCTATGCACCTACAAGACTTAGGCCCAATCATAGATAGAATGGAAAAGTTTAAGTTAAGGTTGAATCCCAAGAAATGTGCATTCGGTGTTACATCTAGAAAGCTATTGGGTTACATTATCTCAGCTAAAGGCATAGAGGTCAATCCTAAAAAGGTACGAGCAATACTAGAAATTCCACCTCCTAAGAACATCATTCATATGAGAACACTCCAAGAGAGAATCCTGTCTATCAGATGGTTCATCTCATAGTTGGATGATAGAGCACAACTGTTTACCAAGACTCTGCGTAAGGGAATTACTTATTAATAGAGTGAAGAATGTGACAAAATTTTCACTCAAATTAAAACATATCTAGAAAACCCACCAGTACTCATGCCACCTCAACAAGGAAAACTATTGATTCTATACATTTTAGCTACCTTAATGTCACTGGGGGCACTGCTAGCGCAGGAAGATGAAAAAAATAAAGAACGTGTCATCTACTATATTAGTAGAACATTGGTATCCTATTGGATGAACTACTCTATGATCGAGAAAGCGTGTCTGGCAGTAGTCTTTACATCTTAGAAACTGTGACACTACATGTTGGTTCACTCAGTCAAACTGGTGGCTAAAATTGACCCTTTGAAGTATCTCCTAAGTAAAGCTACCCTCACTGGCATATTGGCTAAATGGGTTATGCTTCTTAGTGAATTTGACATAGAGTATATTGAGCATCAAGAAATCAAAGGGAAAGAAATTGCAGATCAACTGTTTGATGCTTCACTGCAGGACAATGAACCAATCAATGTTGAGTTCCTAGATGGATCATTTTACACATTACTCACATATCCTGGAAAATGTTCTTTGATGGCTCCTTCACGCAACAAGGTTTAGGTGCAGGGACTTTGTTTCTAACTCCTCAAAACTATTCCATTCCAAAGGTGTACAAGCTCATGTTTCTTTGTACAAACAACATAGCAGAATATGAAGCATTGGTAAATGGAATCAAACTAGCTCTTGAATGGAATGTTTCTGAGTTAAATGCCCATGGTGACTCTCAAATTGTAATAAACCAATTCAATGATGTATACCAGACTAAGGCTGACAAAATTATGCCTTATAAATGAATGGTTGATGACTTTAAGAAATATTTCACTTTTATCACATTTCAACAAGTGCCAAGGACACAGAACAAAGAAGTTGATGCCATGGCTACACTAGCTTCCTCACAACAATAAGAGGAAGATTTCCACTATGAGTTCCTGGTGGAAGAAATCCATTTCTCTTCCTACAACTCCCCCAAATCCCAAATGGTATGTTCAGTCATTGAACATGAATCCTCCCATTATCACCATGTTTACTCTTACCTGCGCCATTAGGTCATTCCTAATGGATTAACCAAAAATGAAAAATAACACCTCATATACAATGTCTCACGGTATGTTCTCATGGCCAATGATTTGTATAGGCGAGGATTAGACGATACTTTTCTTAGGTGTCTAGAAAAAGAAGAGTCGAAACATGCATTGTTTGAATTCCATGAAGGAATTTGTGGTTCTCATTCTAACGGTCTAACCCTGGCCTGAAAATTGCTTAGAGCAGGGTATTATTGGCGAAATATGGAGAAAGAAGCTATCAAGTATGTGAAAGCTTGTAAGAAATGTCAGTTGCATGGAAATCTTATCCACGCTCTAGCAAGGGAGCTCATTCCCTTTGTCACACATTGGCCCTTTCAACAATAGGCATTTGATCTAATCAGACAGATCCACCCCTCATCTTCTAATGGATATAAGTTCATTATTACAACTACTGAGTATTTCACCAAGTGGGTTGAGGCAGTCCCACTCATTAAAGCAATAGGACAACAAGTCTCTCTGTTCATTCTAAACTACATCATTTGTCACTATGGCATACCTTCCTCCATCATCATTGACAATGGAGGACAATTTAAGAACAAAACCATATATGAGTTGTGTGTGAAGTTCAAAATCACACAACACTATTTTTCCATCTATTACCTGCAATGTAATGGACAGGTCGAGGCCTCAAATAAGAATTCGCTGAAAATCTTGCATCGTACGGTTAACAATTTTGGAAGGGATTGGAACTTGCAGATCAATCCTGCATTATGGGCTTACAGAATAAGCATCAAAACACCTATAGGGGAAACCCCATTTGCATTGGTATATGGGACAGAAGCAGTCTTACCCCTAGAGGTAGAAATCCTATCTCTTAGGGATTCTTTACACAGACTCCAAGAACTGGAGTTGCTAGATGAACATCAGAAAGTGGCCTTTGATCACCTCAGAGCTTATCAGAAAATAATGTTAAGATGATATAACAAGAAATTTAGACCTAGAGAACTTTAGGTGGGTGACCTTGTGTTGAGATAAAATCCTCGCAATCAGTCACATTGAGAGAAGAAGGGGAAGTTTGAACCTAACTGGCTGGGTCCTTTTATCATTACTATAGAATTCAGCTTTGGAGCCTATCAACTCTCCACACCTAAAGGAGAACTGCTTCGGGATCCCATCAACACTCTCCATCTGAAGAAGTTCTACACCTAAGGTATTCTTGGTGATCAACACCATGTACATACTTATGATCCTGAAAAAAATTTAAAAATTGAAAAAAGTCCTGAAAAAAATGATCATCTTGGTGAAAACCTAGCAATAGGCACCTTGATGCATCAATAAAAATAAATAAAAATAAAAATTAAAAAAATCAAAAAATGGAAAAATACAAAAAAAAATTGAAAAGAGAAAAAGTGCCTTGGTGAAAACCTGGTAAACAGGCGCCATGGTAGCAAAAACTAAATCTCTGCCAAGTAGGTGAAAACTTGGTAAACAGGCACCTCTTGTACTTAGCACTCCATCTATCAATGCTCAATCTTGGCATTAATCCTTTGATTCAGTTTGTACATATCTTTCACTCACTTTTGTGACATTCTTAGTTCTTCTGAGAACCCTCCTGGCTTGAAACTGATCCAGAGTCATAACCTGGGGGCAATCAAATTTACTTTGTCCTCGCAACATGAGTCAGGTCAGTTATCACCATTTTCTACTAGGGGCATGGATCCCCAAATTTGATCACATCTTTTGCTTACACTAGAGTCAGTAATCTTGACATTTCTGAAGGACAACTCGCTACTGATGCAAACAGGTGTTTCTCAACACCCTAATCAACAGTGTTTCTTAACACTATCTTTGGATACATCTATTTTTCTTAACAAACATTGGATATCACAAACATAAACAACTGATTGATAGCAATCAAACACATCGCACTCACAAGCACAATGGTGTTTCTCAACACCTCATACATATACACATCCAAAAATTTTAAAACTGGCTAAAGTATGTTGAACTTCTATTTGTATGTTTTTTGTTTTCATTGATTTTCATTAATCTTTTCTTTATCTACTACTTGTTGGTGTGGTCCTGATGATCCAACAATGTCAAATAAAATGGGTGTATGTGATAAGATCTCCTACATTAAGATAGAAAAGCCTCACATCCCTCGATCTTGTTTATTTGTACACCAAGGTGAGGTCAAAACTATCTCCTTGATTGTTATTTCTCTTCTTGTTTATGCAAGCTCACACTCATGGTTATCTTGGCTTTGAATTCCTCGATACTAGTATACTCTTGAAACATCAACTAGAAACAATGTTCAGGTTATCTCGATTATTGTTCCTCGATGCTTACGTTGGTTTCCCATATCTTATCCAATGAAAGTCATATTCATATTCTTATGGTCGCAGTGGCACCAGCAAGGATTGTATCGACTCTGATGTTCTAAAAATTCTCGATGATGAAAATTTTCAATGCTAAAGCTCAATGACTACACCTTAGGTTGCATTCATGTTAGTCTTCCATTTTCATCTGCATGGTGTTGAAATCTTCATAATAACTTTATCTCTCTCAAATGTGAAGGATTTGAGGTCCTTGTCGATCAATCTTCTCATCGTCAAGTGGTCATTTGTGAGTGATCATGACACCCCTTGCTAATACGACTATCTTGATTCCATTTTTAGGATCAAAATTCAAATCAGAAATTGACCGCTTACACAACCAATGGAAATATTTCATGCTCTTCTTCTAATCAATCCTTGTATCTTACTTTTGGTCAATCTTGGTCACCAAGACCTCTCATCAAGTACATCTTTGGTCCTAACCACTTGGGACCTATTTCTAATCAGATCAACTTCTTCTTGCATCATGTTATCAATCAAATTGCTTCTCATCACTGGGGCACCTAGCCATATTTTTATTTCGCTCCCGAGGGGGTAGGATCAGGACATCAACATTCCAGTGATTGCATCCTCAATCAAAACCCCATCGCTTGGGGCATCTCATCTTTATCACATCAAATCAAGTTGAGATCATCTTAAACCAAAGGCAACCTAATCAATGGTCTTATACAGTGGTGAATACACTTGAAACCAGACAAGATCGGTCTTATACGGGCGTTTCATTTTTTAAACCAAATACATTGATCAAATTGGATTCATCGCTTCAAATCAAGTCAATTTTCTCGCTAATAAAATCTCTTAATGGTATTCAGTTTCATCGCTTAAGATCAAATTGGTTATTCATTCAAACCAATGAAAAGGTTTGAGATTTCTTAACAGATGTTCAGTTTCATCTCTTCAAATCAAACTGAGAATTCTGTTTTATATCTTTTGATCGATCTTCATCCAATCAAGCTCAAATTCAGTCTTCTTCAAAAGAATGGTTTCATCACTTCAAATCAAACTATTCTTGATCTTCTTGCTAACAATTCTTTGAATCAATGCGTTGATCGCACATCAATTCAAAGAGGGGCAAATGTAATCACCTAAAACTGGTCATCTAAACCCTAGACCCCCAATCTCAACAATTAATCAAGAAACCCTAATCTTGGTTATTCTAATTCTTAAATCAAACATGTAATTCTTCATTCTATCAATTTGCAGCTAATCTGACCTGAACCCTAGGTCGTAATCAATCATCATACTTAATTAATTAATTAATTAATTAATTCCTAAAATCACATTACATTGGAAAATAAACCTTATGTTAATTATTTAATTGACATTTTGATATATTAATTAAATAAAATTGCTAAATTGTCAATTAAATCAAAAAAAGGGAATTAAATTAATTAATAAAAATAAATATGCATTCAAAATCATTTAAATTATTGAAAATGCATATGACATCATCCAATTTAGTGGACTGATTATCAAAATGGAAACAATCCAGTTCCACTCAGTTAAATGATTCTCCACTATTTATCATCTTAGAAACATTTCAGTTAACTGAGAACTGATTTTGGAAGTTTCTGAAAAGACTGATCAGTCAGTTCAGTCAACTAAATCTTTCGACCAATCACATTGCTTGCACATGTACTGTGCTTCTTCAATCGAATCTGAGCCACTCTTTTCTTTCGATCTCGACCGTTAATTTGAGAGAAATTTCTATAAAAGAGAAACTCTTTTCCTTCACAAAGGATCCTAATTATTATTATCATTATTATGTTGTATTTCGCATTCTAGTTTTCTTGCATTTTAGCTTTCTTTTAATCATTTAGCTTTAAATTGTTAATTTGTTTTAAGCATGCAAACAATCTAACTTAGAGCACACTTTAATTTTGGTATTTTAAAATGAATCTTACACACTTCAATTTGGTGCTCTTAAAAGTAAATCCTAATTAGTTTGGATTAACCACAAATTTGCATCTTGCTTATCATCCTAGATCAATCATAATAGATTAAAATCCGTCATATAGGTTATTGGTGTAGTCATTGAGCTTGCGATGACTTGAGAGAAAGTTCATACTCCTTCCTAATAGAAGGAAATGGGTCATTATCAGTTAGTGTAGTTATTATTTTCATATTTCGTATTGTCTAACCCACTAACCACGTAAAGACTTTATTGAAGTGTGTGTGTTTGTGTTTGCAGCTTGTAGGTATCGACCATAATTCACGCATACAGTAAGATATTGTATAGTTAGAAAATGGAAGAACTTCCATTGTAGATGTGTTTAGCCTTCTGAGTAAGTGGTTTGGGGTCATGGAAAGTGCCTTTAATGGGTTCCTGATCTTGACATGGCTTCCCCCCTATTCTGTCCCTCTTTCCACTCCTGTTTAGCCTGATTTTTGCATTCTGGACTATAGACTGGTGATTCTGGGCTTTAGGGTTAGGGTCGACCTTTTAGGTCTATGTAAACCTCGACCTTGACCTAGGTCAGGGTCAACCTCAACCCTGACCTAGGTCAGGGTTGACCTCGACCTTGACCCAGGGTTCAGATACCGGGGTCTCAAAGATTTTGGAGGTCGGCCTTTGCAAAACGTTTTTCCCAATTCCAGGTTGGCTGTTTCGGGTTCCGAAGCATTGATTCCTAAATTATATTTAATATAGGTCCTCTCCTATGGGTAAAGGCTTTAATGGAAATTTAATCCTCCTATGTAGGCCTCCTTAGAAGATTGTGCCCTAATTTCATATAAAAGGGAAGCTTTCTCTCTCATTTTCTCTAAGCATCAAGAAGTGATACTAAGTTCTTTATTGAAGCCCTTGCATCCTTGAGAAATTGAGAAACATCATCAAGTAAGAAATCAAGCAAGATTTCAAGCGAGCATTCATTCATTCAAGTATCCATTTCATGAAGGAGATCCATTGGAGGCTATTGAAGGATTGAAGCTACATGGTGCCCTTTTGGTGATCTCTCCATCCATCTTCTTCCAATCCTCTTCTAAACTCAATAACCCATTCAAGACTTAGTGTTGGAGATCTATAATCAAGAGATTGAAGACATCCTACCATTCTACATTCCACATTTTGAAGCATACTTGTGGATTCAAGGATTCGAATCCGCCACAAGGACTTTTTCAAGCAAGGTGAATTCATGCATTTACTTTGTCTATTTCTGCAATTTCAATTACATATATTTGAGGTTAATTCCAAAACTGGGGTTTGACCAAGGCAAAACCTTTCACCACAACAAACAATCTCCTTTTTCTTGTAGGTACAGGTGCAGAACAGTTGATTTGAGACCAGATCTGGATACCCTTTTCGAAAAACTTTCAGGATCCGCAAACAGAGTCACTTTCGGATCTGTGCAGGTCAGGGTCAACATTATTGGGTCAGGGTTGACATTTGTGGGTCAAGGTCGACCTTTTTCATAGGACAAAATTGAAACGGAAAAAGGTTTCTGGGTTTTGTTCATCTCTACGTTCCGGTTCAGGATCAACTGTCAGTTTTTCCAGAAACTCAATACAGACCTCAAAACATAGCATTCGTTGATCTGCAATATTTCAAGGTTAGTGCATTTCTCCTATTTCTTCAATTACTGTCATATATCATTTCTATGCATATAATTAATAGAATTTAAGGTATCTCCTTTTTTATTCTCCCTTCCAAATAGCTGATTCATTTGTGCATTAACCCTTCTTTGGGGTTGATCAACTTGGATCTTCCATTTGTGCATTTGAGAATAAAAGAGGAACATCTTATCTTCTCCCTAATCACAATTGCAATACACAATCAATTCCATTCAATCAAGGTTAAAATAATCCAATACAATTTAGGTAGTTCAAAGAACAATTTACATATCAATCACATCCCAATCAATCATCATAACAAATCAACAAATCACCCATTTTCATATCTTACATTTTGGTAACATAATCAAATCTTAATAAACATAAAACATCAATCCAATTTTTATATGTTACATTTTGGTGAACCCTCGATAGACAACTCTTTCTTTTTGGTGTTAGATTTACATTGTTTATGCTAGATCTTGCATTTTCTTTCAAATTACATTTCAATTCAATAGATCCAAATTTTGTGTTAGTTCATTTGCATTGTATTAGTGTATGAGCTTTACCACATCTAGTCCTACTTATAGTATCTCGGTTAGAAGAAGCCGTAGAATTATGGGTTCCCTTGACCCGAGTCTTCCTCTCCTTTCCTTAGGATCCCAGATGATAATTTGATAACTCATGATTATAATCCTTCCATGGAGAATAAATCTTCTCACTCATCTCATGATGAAGATGGCGCTTTAAGGGTTCCTCCTGAACAAGTGCAAAAACTTTCAACCGAACTTGATAAAATGGGAAATTGGCTTATCCAAGAAAACCATAATCAAGATTCTATTCAAGCTATATAGGCTCTTAAGAAAGTTCTCCGTGATAATGATCAAGGTGTTAATTTCTTGCATAGTATTATTCATCTTGTGAGTTTGAATGTTAAGCCTTTAACTCAAGAAGCTCAAGAGTTAGGGGTCACACCTATTGTCACTAGTGTAGGATCTTCTTCTATTCCTCTACCTAGTATTCCTACTTATACTTCTCCTTTGATAAAAATTTCTCTCCCAAGTGCACCTATTCCTGTGAGTGCTCCACCGGTATCTTTACCTACCTCACAACCTTCATATCATAGTGTGCCTTTTACTTATAGTAATCCTCTTCCAACTGTGGTTCCTAATGTTCCACCAGTTGTGTCTTCTATTCATGCTGCCTCTTACACTTTTCCTAGTGTTCCTAATATTTCTATGCCACCTGTTTCCTCTAATGATTCTACAATTATTAGTTTGGCTCAAACTATGTCATCTTTGCAACAACAACTTGCATCCTTAACCCAATCTAAATTTAGCATTCCTACATGTGATATGGGTAGTCCTTTATCTCTAGACATCATTCGTGCTACTGTCCCTCAGCAAGACGATATGCCTCATCTTGAGAATTACAATGGTAAAGGTGATCATGTTACTCATGTTACTCATGTTAAAACATTTCAAATCCTTTGTAGTGATTATGCTCATGACCATAGGATTTTAGCTAAATTGTTTGCTAGAACCTTTCGAGATAAGGCTTTACAATGGTATTGTTCCTTACCTCCCTATTCCATTGATTCTTTTCCTAAACTTGCTAATTCCTTCATTCAACAATTTCAAAATAACATTGGACCACAAGTGTCCTTATCTAATTTAATGCATTGTAAACAAAATACTAAGGAAAAATTGACTGATTTTATTAGTAGATTTAAGCATTTGCATGCTCATATTTCTTATCCTGTTCCTAATATTGATATTCAACATATGTTTATTTCAAATTTACAAAAAGATATTAGGGATAAAATTCTGCTTACTAAATTTACCTCCTTTCAACAATTGTGTGCAACACTTCACCATTATCAATTACAAGTGAG
>MU227527.1:1545256-1617297 GCA_018584345.1 Thuja plicata | reverse complement strand
GTTTCTTGAATGTTTACACATGTAAAGAACTTATATTATGATTTCACATACATATAGAAAGATGAACATATAGATAGGTATATACAAATCTGATGACACAAAGGTTAATGGGCCAACCACATAAAAAATTTTAGAGGTACTAATTCACCCCTCCCCTCTCAGTACATCATTCCAACAATTGGTATCAGAGCTAAGTCTCTTTCTTGAAAAGCTTAAATACTTAAGAGAAAAGATCCACACAATGGAAAAGTACTGACTGGACAAGACTATTGAGAATGAGCAATTGCAAATTCAGATTTGCTATGAGCAGTATAAAGAGGCGAGAGTAAGCATGAGAAAGTTGCTTGATGAAAGAAAGATCATAGAAACTAAGCTTAATGAAAAAGATTATCAAGAAGAGGAGATCCCATATTACTTCAATTATGCTGAATCATCAACAAGAAAAGCATCAGAAAAATCAATAAAAGAGATCAAAATTCTACAGGAAGTCAATCTACATCTGACAGAGCAAATCAAGATGCTGCAAATTGGTCAAGAGACTCAGATGGTAAAAATGATTGATGTCATGAATGATTCAAGAAAAGTTGAATCAGAGAGAACATTGGCTATTGATGATAGGAGGAAAATACTAAGAAGCTACAAGAAAAAGAATTAGAGATTCAAAGACTTACTGATCATCACCATTAGATTACCAACCAGATTATTCTTATGAGTCAAGAGGTAAATAGATTAAATACTAAACTCATTGAAAGAATATAGATCATCGGTGAGCTAAGGGAAGAAAATGAGAAACTAAAGCATAAAGTCAAAATTCAGAATCAACACAATGAATTGATCAAGAAAGCTGAAGATAGCAATAAAAGAATGAATGATTTCCTTGACGGTAAAAGAAGAGTCAACAACTACATAGGAATAGGGTACACCAACAATGGAGAATCTTCTAATCAATCAGATCAAAGGAATGTTTATGCAACTCCAAGGACCAAGAAGCTGTCATGCAATCACTGTGGAAAACAAGGCCACACCTCAAACATTTGCAGAAACAAAATAAAAGGTATTCCTCAATCACAATCTACTTTCATTGGTAATTGTTATAAATGTCACAAGCAAGGACACAAGGCATATGAATGCAGATCCAAGATGAAAAATCTAAAGAAGGAAACCTACATGGACAAATATTGTCCTATCTGCAAAATGAATGGACATACATATCAGGAATAATGGAAAAAGAATAAGAAAGCATAGACACCAAAAGAACCTAATAATGGCTATAAACCGACAAGAGTAGGCAACTCATATGTTTGGGACTATAACACATGGGTAAATTGCACAGCATGTGGAAGGTATAGTCATATATCTGCCAACTGTATGATAAAATGGACTAGAAAACCAAGAGGATGGTTCAATCCAGGTATGGCATGTTGAAATTGTCATAAGTCTGGACATGTGATAAAAGATTGCAAAGATCGACTGACAGAAACAAGCACTTATCCCAATGGAAACACCATTGATGACATCAAGAAGATGAGAAACAAGATGTGGGTAAAATCCACAAACACTGAAGGTGCTGGAACAAGAAATGCAAATGATGATGCCCCATACAATGGATCTGGTTGCATCACTATCTCCAACTAAATTGCACAAGTAAGTGTGGAACTGAATTATGGCAGTTATACTATGCATCGGTTCCATTTACATATTGATCATATAGACAAAATTAGCATTATTGAAGATGCACTATATTGTTACTTGTAAAATTATTAAAAAGCAACCATCGGTTAATGGGTACTAATTAGCATCAGTGAACACACATAGAAAAGTTAACACTACTTACCGAAATGTATCGGTCATTACACAAAAGCCAAGTCACTAAGTGTAAACTGACGGACATCGGTAATCCTTGAGCCAATAGAAGTTGTCGTTGCCATTTTACTGACAATCATCGGTGAAGTCACCAAAAGATGCTAGCAATCTCGACACTTTGCACCTACACTGAAGATGTTATTTATGTCTCAATCGACAAACTCAGTCTTTGTATACCAACGAGTTGTTGGGCATTAATGAAAACTTAGGGCACAAAAGTTATAAAAGCGCGATGTAAGAACTCATTTTGCACCCGTGATTTTTGGGCAACCAAGTAGAGCTAAGTAGAGTGATTGGAGAACAAATTGAAGTGTGGCCTCAGCAAGATTCCAACTCAACTCAAAGGATTCATGAGCAATCACAAAGATTTAGTAAGTACCTGCATTCACCGATCGCACTGTTTAAATTACGGAAAGCCCTAAATTTTTGAAAATGATGGCATCTACTTTTAGAGTTGAAAAGTTGAAAGAAGATAAGAAGAAAATGATCAATATTATTAGTAGAGGCACTTGTGTTAAACCTAAATACAAGCTACACCCAGAAATCGCATCACAACCTGACGATTCTGGAGCATTCTCCAGAATCATACCTAGGGTTTTGCTAGTAGAGGACGTAAGGTGCTATATACATTGCAAGATCTCATAATTAGGAGATCTAAACCTAGATAATGCCTACAGGGAACTTTGTGATGAAGCCGGAAACCTGAAAGAAGAACACAAGCATCTAGAAGTGAAAGGTCTCTCGAATGCATTACACTTTCCCAGAGTTTTCAAGACAGAATGGATAAAGATATTTCTCATCAAAATGCATAACCAGACATTATGGCTTAATAAGCCAAAATGAATAACAAAGGATGTTATCCATGTGGTTACTGGATATCCTACAACCGACAAACCACAAGCTCACAAGCACCCATCCCTGAAGGAAGTGGAAAAGATAACTGGTGAAAAATGAGACAAGAGAGGTCTTAAGGTTAACACTATCACCGATGAAGAACTCAAGTTTGGTTCATGTGTGGTAGGATACAAGATATTCCAGGCCAGCAGAATGAACAACATAGAAAGCATTGCTATGAGCACAGCTTACAAGATCATAAAACAAGGGAAGAAGATGGATCTTGCAGAGATTTTGTTGAATCAACTCAAGGAGAACATGAATACCATAAGATCTTCAAGAACAAACACTTGTAAGTTTGGTTCCCTCATTATGTGCATATTCTTTTACTTTGAAGAATACTTTCCTTCCATAGGCAAAGTAGCATGGGATACAAGCAAACCAGTAACCATACAGATATATGAGCATATAGAGTCATTAGGAACATACTTTGATGACCTAATGACTGAGTATCTCAAAGGTTTTGAAGAAAAGATGCAACCAAGAACTAGGATGCCTGAAATTTTGATAGAAGAATACAAAGATGATATATGTTTTATGGTAGATACTGATTTTACCCATATCAAACTAGTAGTACCTAGGAAGTCTTGGCTATCAAATTTAGAATATGAGATCAAAACAGGACAAGCCACTGAGTGCATCAAGGCACTATTGAATGAACACGTTGAAAAAAAGCAAGCAAGATTTGGCACTTATGAAGAAGCCAAATCAAAGATCAAGACATATCTTATTGTCAAGAAAATTATAAACAAGAAGAACAAAATGGTTAAAATGTTAACCAAGCAATTTGCAATTACTGAAGAAGGTGAAGAGGAAATAGAAGGAAAGGAGGAACAAACCAAAGGGCATTTACCTATCAGTGAAGAAACATAAAAGAATGATTCAGAGGGTACACAATCAGATTCACCACCTCTACCTCCACCTAAGAAAGAAAGAACAACAGTTGCTTCTAGAACAAGAAGCAAAACTACAAAGGAACCAAATCTTTCACCACTTAAGAAAGGTAAAGTGAGAACCTACAAGAGAAAACCGGTCTCACCTAAGGAAATGCAGACCAAAATGAGGAAATGGGTTAGAACAAAAGAGGATCTAGAAGACTCATCTATGGATGAAGCTGACATAGATGTGCAAACAGGTAAAGAACCCTTGATCCCAAATATAATTGATGAAATTTGAAAGTACATAAAAGAATCAACATCTATTTCTGATCCTAACATTAGGAAATGGTTAAATTTTGATCCAGAAGATCAAAACAAGATAGAAGATGCTATTATAGTTAAAATTTGCAAACATCATTATGTTCCACTACAATTCTCAGAATATGACATTCCTAAGGAACTATCAGCAAGATTGTCTGCTAGATGGACATTTTCTCTGCATCAAGAAAAAGAAATAAGAGAAAGAGTACTTGTTACTCTTATGCCTTCAGATTCAAAGAAGGAAGAAATAAGTAAGATGATGAAGAAGTATGAGAAGCATTTCTCACCAAAGATGAGAGCATATGCATTTCTCAAAGGGAAACTAATTGATCTTGATCAAGACAGCATCAAGAAGTGGAGCAAGATACTTAACATGCCCACTAAGGAAGCTAGCCCGAAGAAGGAACAAATAATCATCAAAGATGCACAAGATGACTCATCTGTGGAATTGGATAAAGAAGAGAATGAGACAACAGGCCCAAAACATACTGAAGTTATAGATGAAGTATGGCCCGACACAACTCTTGACAAAACACAAAGTGAGGAAAGCCAAAATCCACCAAGTCCAATTCATATTGACTTGAGTAATGAAGAAGTTACCAAAGTAGATTTGATAATAAAAGGTAACATAATAGATGATATCAATGATGAATCATGGTTGGATAATATTATCAATGACACTACAGGAAAAGACCCTGTAGAAGAAGTGGAGCAATATACTTAACATGCCCACTAAGGAAGCTAGCCCAGGGAAGGAACAAATCATCATCAAAGATGCACAAGATGAATCATCTGTGGAATTAGATAAAGAAGAGAATGAGATAGTAGGCCCAAAACATATTGAAGTTATAGATGAAGTATGGCCTGAAACAACTCTTGACAAAACACGGAGCGAGGAAAGCAAAAATCCACCAAGTCCAATTCATATTGACTTGAGTAATGAAGAAGAAGTTACCAAAGTAGATTTGACAATAAAAGGTAACATAACAGATGATATCAATGATGAATCATGGTTGGATAATATTATCAATGACACTACAGGAAAAGACCCTGCAGAAGAAGTACAAAAAGATGAAGATATCAATATTGCACAAGGTAATAACGACGAACAAGATACAACTATTGACATTGCAGAAGTCAATACACCGACAAAAATGAAAATTTTGAAACAAGCAATTGATATTGAATCAAGTCAGGAGAAATCATCTAAGAAAGATAATAATATACCCAAGAACACAGGTAATGAACAAAATAAAAATGCATCAGATACTCCAAAAGATACAGATACAGAGATGAAAGATGCAACTGACACTCAGCAAGAGGTGTCTACTGAGAAAGACAAGGAAGCAGATGATAAAACAAATGAAACACTGAGAAAGGATGAGGAGAAATAAAAGAGTGAAGAAGTCAAGCAGGATGAAAGCTTAAAAGAAAAAGAAGATAACATTGTTGATACACCCAAGGAAAATGAAGAGACATCTTCACAAAACCAACTGGTGGACTCAGAATAGAAACAATAGGATGCTTCATCTTCTCGACCTTCACTTACAAAGTCAATTTAATCTCAAGGTTTACAAATGGTAGTACACAAATCTGCCTCCCAGCCAAAGAAGAAGAAGAAAAAGGCATTGAAGAAAGATATCTTGGTTGTCACACTTGATGAGGTAATAGAAATACCCAAGTGGGATGTATCTACTTTAGATACTGAAGCACTTCAAAAGTTTGGAGTGATGTGACAAAGGAAATAAATACAAGATAATATGAAAAAGGCACATAGGGAATCCCAAGCACTTGATAAGGCAAGGGAAATTCTACATCAACTTGTTCTAGATATCAAAATTGAAGATAGCATATCAGTCATGGAACAAATAGCAGTTCTTACCAATGCCATCACAAATAAAAATGTAGATGTAGAGAAGGCAATGGAAGAATAGACAGAGATGAAGTATAAACACAAATTGGTTGAGAAAATCAGCCAAGAAGTGGCAGAGAACAAGGTAAAGCTCTCTGTACTAGAAAGTTAATTAGAACGTATGATTGCTGAAGTTGTTACCTTAGTTCAGAAATTGTGCACACTAGAAAATTTCACAAAAGAAAATAGTGAAAATTTGTCACAACTAGATTCAGATCTAACAGCTAGTGCACCAAGTTTAACCTCTGATGCAAACACAATAAAGTTGTATCATGAAAACATCACAGAGGTCAATAGATTGAGACAATAAATATGGGATGCAGAGACTCAATTCAGAAATGAGGTTACAGAGCTACAAGCTCACATATTGCCAAATCTCACCACTCTGCAACAACGTATTACAGATGCAATAAATATGATCTCAACCCCAGAAATGTCTGTGGTAGACAACATATATGACATGCATGTGAGGATATCACTTGAGCATATGGAACTTGAGAATTTAAAGGAGAAATGGGAGAAAATGATGGAGGAAATCAAAGCCTCACACTCTCACATTTTTTAAAAATTGTAAGTACCTTTGCCCTCATTATCAAAAAAGGAGGAATGTATACATATGTACAATATACTTTAGTTGAAAAAAGGAGGAATGTATACATATGTACAAAATACTATATGACTAAGGAAAGATAGATATGTACATAAACTTACACTTACCGACATATGCATAGGGGGAGTAATTTCATGACTAAGGAAGAAGTATACATAGGTGTACATACTAATACATCCAAGTATGTTGCACATATCAGTTTTTGATACTAATGTCAAAGGGGGAGATTGATGACATTAAGTTTTTCCATTAGTATACTTAAAGGGAAAAACATGATAAAGGTCATCGGTATAGACATAACCGGCGGACAACAAGCATACCCGACGAGATGAAAACTTCTATCGTGAAAATGCTAAGTATAGAATTGCCTGACGAACATTGACAAGAGTCAAACCGACGACAAGCACCGACGATACAGTTTTGAGAACATCACCGAAAAAAGAAGAAAAGGCATACCCAACAAACAATTCAAATAAGGGACATCAACAAAGCAAAAAACCAATAGAGTAAAGAATGATACAAAACTGACAGAGCAGCCCGACCATCAGAACCGACAGTCAGTTACAGAACCCACAAAAAGTGGATCTGACTTTACACGTCAGATAAAACAGTGTAATTCTATTTATATAAATAGAGATTTCACTTGTTTTAAATCTTTACTTGAGGGACAAGCAAGCATATTGTAAATTTTTTAAAGCATCCTAATGGATCTAAAACATATCTAACTAAAGATCAAGGTCAAGATGTAAACCTTGGATCTAGAGTTAATTAGAAAAGCGTGAATCAAGAATAGAGCTAGAAACTAGTATAAATAGATGTTCAATCATTTGTAATTAATGAGACTTGTAATCAATTGATAAATGATAGTATCCATGGAGAGCATCTTAGAAGCAGAAGATAATTCATGCAAAGTACAGAAACAAAACAAACCAGTTATCAAGAACACAGAAAGGCTACCGACGAGCAGAGACAAGGTATCACTCAATCACTCAAGGTGATTACATTTACATTGTAAGCTATACAGGATCTGTTGTATCAGAAATTAGAGATTTCATTCACTATCAAATCAATATTTATATTGTAGTTGCATTCTAACAAGTGCATCACAACTAAAATCCTTTTGTAGAAGGTGTACTTAACAGATCTTTGATAAATCTCTTAACAGAGTGCACACCTAACAATGTTTCTAAAGCTTCAAATGAAGTATATCTTAACAGGTCTCTACTCTAATACTCTTAACATGGTAGACCATCAGAAGTGATCAATTGTAAGCCTTTACTGGCTCCCTTCTTATCTGCAAATAGTGAAGCTTTGTGGGTAGACATCCCCACCACAGTTTTTACTTCCTAACAGGAGTTTTCTGCAATATCATATCATGTTTTATGTGTTATTTGTTTTCATGAATGTTTCTTGAATGTTTACACATGTAAAGAACTTATATTATGATTTCACATACATATAGAAAGATGAACAGATAGATAGGTATATACAAATTTGATGACACAAAGGTTAATGGGCCAACCACATAAAAAAATTTAGAGGTACTGATTCACCCCTCCCCTCTCAGTACATCATTCCAACAGTATATTCCATATATATATGTATTTCAAATAGTGGGTCCTGAAGGTGTATTTAACCTTCTTTAGGTAGTGTGCCTAGGTAGTGAGAATGTTGTTACTCTTGACTCCTAATAGGGTCTTTCCTCTAATAGGAACATCTATGTACTATATGCATTAATAAGCTCCTAACAGGGCTAAATATTTTAGCAGGGATACTATACACTCAATACATTATTTGTGGGTGTCGATTCCCACCTAGGTTTTACCTTTAACAGGGTTTTCTCGACAACAAAATATTATATTATGGTGTTATGCTCACTATGTTATCATTTGATTAAAGTTTTTTTTACAAAGTTTAAATTGTAATAATCTGTCACTCAACTTATTCACCCCCTCCCTCTCGGTTGTGTTGGTGGAGTGTTATTCCTAACAATTGGTATCAGAGTTATTGGTCCTTAGAAAGAAAGCTTAACAACTTGAGGTGAAACTAAAGATGACATTTTATAGGAAAGATAGTTTGAAGTTTGATCCTGAAAAATTTGATATCTGGAAGAACAAGATGAGAAATCATTTGCTATGTTTGGGAATTAACTACTGGATGATTACAAAAAAATGAATAGATCAAGCCTGAAGATGAACTAGATAAACTAAGTGATGATGAAAAGAATTTATTTTCTTATAACATGGTTGCAAGAGAAGCATTGATTAGTGTGCTCTCTGAAGGTGAATTCACAGAGGTAAAAGATTTGGACTCTGCACATGAAATTTGGACAAGAGTAGAAGCACTATATGAAGGAGAAAAGTTTACTAAGCAGGCAAAGTTGCAGACCTAGAAGGAAAAGATGGAAATGTTGAAAATGAGAGATGATGAGAATGTTAGAGAATATGTATAAAGGGTTACTGAGGTTGTTATTGGCATTGGAAATTCTGGAGGCACATACAACAATGAAGAAGTAATCACAAAGATTCTTAGATCCCTGACACATTTTTACAAAACCAAAGTGCAAGCAATAGAAGAGATCATACCATTGAAAATGAACTTCAACAGAGAGATGTTGATTGGAAAGTTAACTACTTTTGAGGTTGCAGAGATAGGAGATTCTTTACCTAAGGTTGAGTCGGCATTCAAGGTGACTGTGCATAACAACATAAATACTTTATCAAGTCTTCCAAGCTCCATCAAAACTGACTTGCGAGAAGAGCTTGGTAAATATGTTGACGATTGGGAAAAGATGCATGAAGAAGAAAGGAAGTTAGATGAAATTGTGGTCCTGATTGCAAGAAGAGAAAAGAGAGGTAAGGGTAAGTTTGAAGGAAAGTTACCACTGAAATGTTTTTCATGCAATAAGATAGGTCATTTTGCATCTAGGTGTCCTACAAGGGTTCCTAAACACAAACTGAAGTTTCATAGACCTGATTATTCAAGGAATAAAGAATGCTACTATACTAGTGAAGGTGTGTCTGATGATGATGTTGTTGAATATGATGAGGTTGGATTTATCTATATTAAGGATGATGAACATATTCATGAAGATAAATCCTTAGTTTTACATGTTGAGAAGAAATCTAAATCGATCATAGATAGTGGTCATTCACATCATATGACTGGTAACATAAATAAGTTTGTTCAGCTAAACAAATATGATGGTGGTGTAGTCAGATTTGGTGACAATACTCCTAAGTTTATCATTGGAGTTGGATCTATCTCTCTGGATGGTAAAACTAATATTAATGATTTTCTACTTGTTGATGGACTTAAACATAATTTGTTAAGTGTTGGATAGCTTGTAGACAAGGGTTATCAACTGAAGTTCATTAATGGAAAATATTCTTTTAGAAGCAAGATAGAAGATTTGATCGCATCTAGTACTAAATCAAGAGGTAATGTATTTGAATTGAATACTTTTGAGGATTCATGTTTTGTTGCGAAGATTGATGACAGTTGGTTATGGCACATAATTTTTTGTCGTGTGAATTTTGATAATATTGTGAAGGCATGTATGACTAATTTTGTTAGAGATCTACCGAAGATTGTAAAACCATCTAACACCATGTGTAGAGAATGTTTAATGGGGAAATAAACTAGAAAAAAAATTCAAAGAAAATCCTACTAGGAAAAGAAAGGTTGGATCTGGTGCATACAGATCTATGTGGTCCTACAAGAACAAGATCCTATTGTGGTGAGAGGTATTTCATACTTTTTGTTGATGACTTCTCTAGAATGATGTGGGTTGCATTTCTTAGAGAAAAGTTTGAGGCTTTTGATAAGTTTAATATTTTTAGAGCTAAAATTGAGAATGAATATGTTTTAAAGATAAAATGTTTGAGATTAGAGAGAAGTGGAGAGTTTACTTTAGATATGTTTAATAACTACTATGAAGAGCATGGAATATACAGACAAACATCGTCTCCTAGAATACCTCAATGGAATGGGATTGCAGAGCGAAGAAACACAACAATATTAGATGATGCTATAACCATGTTCCTGGAAGGAAATGTGTCACATGTTCATTGGAGTGAAGCTATTGGTATTGTTGTTTATACCTTGAGCATAATTCAGAATAGAGAAGGTACAAGTAAGACTCCTTATGAACTATGGTTTAATCACACTCCTACTGTAAAATGTTTTAGAATATTTGAAAGTAAATGTTATATCAAAAGAGATGATGAGATAGGAAATTTTGATGCTAGAAGTGATAAAGGGATCTTCCTTGGTTATTCCACTAAGAGAAATTCATACAAATGTTTCAATCTAAGATTGAGGAAGATAATTGAAAGTGCTAATGTAAGGATTGATGAGAAGTTTAAGATTCAGGAAAGAATGTATGAATGTAATCAAACTACAGAGAATGTGGAGGTTACTGGAAGTCAAGAGGAAACCCTTGAAGTTGACGATGAAATTGAAGTATGTCTAAATGATTCTACTAAAATTCAAAAGACTCCAAGATATGTTAAGAAAAACCATCTTGAAAATCAAATTATTGGCAATGTTGATAGAGGCATGATGAAAAGATCCAGATTAAGAAATGAAATTTGTTTGATTTCTCAAGTAGAACCTAAAACTACTGATGAGGCATGTAGAGATTAATCATGGACTAAAGCTATGTAAGAATAATTGGATCATATAAAGAAGAATAATACTTAGAAATTGGTTCCTAGGCCTAAATACAATAATGTTATAGGGACTAAATGGGTTTTCAGAAACAAGATGGATGAGGAAGGAATATTGGTAAGAAATAAAGCAAGACTGGTTTGTAAAGGATACTCGCAACAAGAAGGCATATACTTTGAAGAGAAATTTTCTATTGTTTCTAGGTTGGAAGCAGTAAGATTATTTCTTTCTTATGTTGTACACAAAGACTTTAAAGTATATCAAATGGATTTGAAATCTGCATTTCTGAATGGAGATCTAAAAGAAGAGGTATACATTGAGCAAAGTGATGGATTTCATCTGACAGAGAATGAAGAAATGGTTTGTAAATTGAAGAAAGAATTATATGGACTAAAATAGGCACCCAGGGCATGGTATGAAAGATTGGATAAGTATCTACTGAGTCTTGGTTTCAGGAAAGGTAATGCTGACAGTAATTTATATTTGAGAACTTGTAAAGAAGGAATTTTGATAATTGAAGTTTTTTTAGATGATATTACCTTTGTAGGAAATGATGAGATGAGTAAGAAGTTATCTAAGGAAATGAAAAATTAAATTGAGATGTCCATGATAGGTAAAATGAATTTTTCCCTTGGCTTACATATTAACTAGAACAAAGATGGGATTTTCATTTCTTAGTCTAAGTATCTTAAGGAAATGTTGAATAAATTTAGAATGGAAGATTGTAAACCTATTTGGACACCCATAGTGACTGGTTATAAACTTACTAATATAGATCAGAGTGAGAGTGTTTTTTAGACAAAGTACAGATCAATGACTGGAGGCCTACAATATCTAACTCACAACAGACCAAATATTGCAAATGCAGTTGGAATTGTGGCGAGACATTAAGCAAATCCTAAAGAAACACACCTTGCTGTTGTGAAAAGAATTTTTAAATACTTGAAAGGGACAATAGAGTATGGATTGTGATATGAAAAATTTAATGATTTTGTTTTACATGCTTATACTGATGTTGATTTGGTAGGTAGTGTGGTTGACAGAAATAGTACAAGTGGAGGAGCATTTTTTCTTAGAAAAAGGTTTGTTTCATGGTTAAGTATGAAGCAAGACTGTATAGCTCAGTCTACTTCTAAATCAAAATATGCTGCTATTGCTATTAGCTACACTCGGATTGTTTGGATGAAACAAATGATGGACATTGGAATAATTTTTGAAGAGCCAATGGTTATCCATTGTGACGACACTAGCATAGTTAATATGTTGAAGAATACAATGATGCATTCTCAAACTAAGCATATATCAATAAAGTATCATTTATGGAGGGACAAGGTAGCAGAGAAGGAGATTGGATTGGACTACATAAGTACAAAGGAACAAATTGCTGACATATTTACTAAACCTTTTCTAAAAGATTCTTTTGAGTATCTCAGAAGCATTCTTGGGGTGAAAGCCCCTCCTTGTGTGAATTAATTGATGTAGGAATGCATTAGTCCAGTGTCTACCAGAGCTATATCATTTTTTTGACTTGATGCTTGGATCTACTCCTTAAGGGGAGTAATCACAGGAACAATGAAGCAACATTTGGGTGATTTTGCACCTGAGATTAGATGGTTAAGAGAAAGGATAATGGAACCCTTTTCCATTGATGTCAAAGGGGGAGAGATTCAGTGTGAAAATCCCTACTATCTTGGAGGGAGGTTCAAGAATGATTGTATTGAGGATATTGAGAAGATTGTATTAAGATAGAGCACTTTTGGGTTGATAGATTTTCGCATATGTTGCCATCAATGCTAAAGGGAGATATTTTTGAAATGGATCAGTGAGAGGTGTTGACATTCATTATTTTTCATTGATTTTAACATATGTTTCAGAAGAAGATAGACAAACTGGTTATTACTACTGTGTAGATGACTGACAGAAGTGTACAGGCATTGTACGGTTGATTCAGAGCATGCAAACATAGGGATGAGTAAATGGATGTGTTTTGATCTTATCTCTAAGATCATTTGGCATAATGTTGTAGATATAATGAGCTAAAGTGGTTTTACTACAAAATGGTAACTAGACTATGACAGAGAATTTCGATAAAGTTAGTCTTTGTATTTTGGAGATATCTTTGATGCGAGCACGAGTTGTGACCTACGATCATAAGGCATGGTAGAAGACTCTTTGGAGAATTTTTCTTATGACTTGGGTTGCTATGTTGTTGGTGATGTCATCATAAGCATGTGATCTTGTGTAGATCTATTTGAGGCTGACTAGAGAGGTGTAACATGCTTGAAAGGTGACCAACATGGATTTCGGATCCCTGATTGTATTTGATGAATTTTAATTAATGTTTACTTGTGTAAGGTATTGTGTGTATCTTAGAAAGGTTCTATTTTATTATTTGTACATTGGGAAATCCTTAATTGTCTGACCTAATTGGGTATTGTAATAGTGTGTAAAGGAGAGATCTTTTCTTATTAAAAAGTGTGGAGTAGTGTATGTAAAATGTGGAAGTTGCGAGCTTGTGTCTATTGAATGTAGAGAAGAGGTTGTGATTAAGAGATGTCATTGGAACTCACCAAGCAAAAATAGTTTCTATAAAATAATTTATTGGATTGTATATTCTATATACATCTGTGTTTCAGATAGTGAGTCCTGAAGGTGGATTTAACCTTCTTTAGGAAGTGTGCCTGGGAAGTGATCATGTTGTTACTCTTGACTCCTAACAAGGTTTGTCCTCTAATAGGGACTATGTATTGTATGCATTAATAAGCTCCTAACAGGGATAAATCTTTTAGCAAGGATACTATACTTTCAATACATTATTTGTGGGTGCCAATTCCCACTGGGGTTTTACCTTTAACAGGGTTTCCTCGATAATAAAATATTGTGTTATGATGTTATTATCACTATGTTATCATTTGATTAAAGTTTTGGTTTACAAAGTTTAAAGTTTAATAATCTGTCACTCAACTTATTCACCCCCCCCCAGCCCCTCTAAGTTGTGTTGGTGGACTGTTATCCCTAACAATTTGTATCAGAGCTACTGGTCCTTAGAGAGAAATCTTAACAACTTGAGTTAATCTTGAAGATGAAATTTTATAGGAAGGATAGTCTGAAGTTTGATCCTGAAAGCTTTGACAGTTGGAAGAAAAAGATGAGAACTCATTTGCTATGTTTGGGAATTTACTATTGGATGATTACCAAGAAAAATGAATAGATCAAGCCTGAAGGTGAAATAGATAAAGCCACTGATGATGAAAAGAAGTTATTTTCTTATAACATGGTTGCAAGAGAATCATTGATTAGTGAACTCTTTGAAGGTGAATTCACAAAGGTTAAATATTTGGACCCAACACATGAAATTTGGACAAGATCAGAAGCACTATATGAAGGAGACAAGTTTACTAAGCAGATGAAGTTGCAGAAATGGAAGACAAAGATGGAAATGTTGAAAATGAGAGATGATGAGAATGTTAGAGCATATGTACAAAGGGTTACTAAGGTTTTTATTGGCATTAGAAACTCTGGAGGCACATGCAACGAAGAATAAGTAATCGCAAAGATTCTTAGATCCCTGACACATGTTTAAAAAACCAAAGTGCAAGCAATAGAAGAGGTCATACCTTTGACGGAAAAATTCAACAAAGAGGTGTTGATTGGAAATTGTAGACACCCTAAAATGGAGAGGCTTGCGACTTTACATTAAAAACGCTAATTTTCATCTATTAATTCATAGTTTTTTAATTGTTAATTAATCATCGATTTTCCTCTAAATTCATTCCCCAAATCATTTAATCAAATTCCCAAAATTAATTAAATAATTAATTTTATTTATTTAATCAACCTTAATTTCTTAATTACCATTAATTAATTAATTAAATTCAATTTCCTATAGTTTAAATTGAAATATTTAAACTTACTAATTAAATTAATTTCATTTCATTCAATAAAGCAATTCTAAATAAAAAAGAATTCAATTATCTCACATGTTGAAAACTTTAATTATATAAATGAATTAAGTATTCATTTATCTTCAAAGAGATAACTTCCAATCAAATCAAATGGGTTACTCCACCCATCTCTCGAGTTCACATCGGTAACTCCACCCACCTCTTCAATTCTAAAAGGTAACTCACAATTAGTTCTTCAGTTAACCAAACTCTATCTCCTTTCTCTCAGTTGAAGAGGTGGAGTTTACTGATGGCTTCTCCAGTTCCCTTTAATCTCAACCGTTCATCTCCCTATCTCTGGGATTGATCTCAACCGTTCGTATCATCCTCAATTCCTATATAATAAACCCTTCATAACCATTTGAAGGATCTAGGATTTCAAGCTCACGTGCGCCATTACTCTATCAGATTGGTTCTAGCATTCAAGCCATCTTGTGATCACACACACATTCAATTATCAAATTCTTGACGCTCCCAAGTCATAGACACTGCTCACACCAATACTGAGCATCAAAAATAGTGTTTCAAAAGGAGTAGAGAGAGACAATAGAAGATTCAAGAAATTGGGTTTGCATTCATTTGTTTCCCTTTCTTTGCTTGTATATTTTATTGATACGTTTAAGTATTCATTATTAGTATATTTTGTATTGATTTCCCCATTGCAAACTGGTGCTACTAACCCTCATCATTGGAAAACAAAGGAACCATGAATTTGACACGCGTACATTTTGGTGAACTCGATGTGAAGAAAACAACCCGAATATCTCTTGCAGGCAACAGATAGAATCCTTTAGCCTTGGTCGTACGGTTGTAGACCTTATTTTCCATCATTTTCTTGATATCTGTGTAATTTTGAAATTGCTGGTATTTTTCCGCAATTGACTAGTTTAATACCGCAATTGATTGTAGGATTTTGCATTTCTTTTCTATCATTTTCCTTAGTCTTTGTTTCTTTGTTCTATGCTGCAAGTGTTGGTATTTCATCGCAAGTGTTTTTGGATTGCCGCAATCGAATGAGAGTTGTTGCAATTGACCGATCCTTACTGCAATTGACTGTGTTGTGACACATATAGAAGTGCATTGCCGCAATCGCCTGTAGTTTTCCATAATTTTCTATTATTTACTGCAATCGCTAGTGCATTAGTGCAATCACCTGTAGTTTTCCATAATTGTCTGTTATTTACCTCAATCGCTAGTGCATTACTGCAATCGCCTAAAAATTGCTAAATCTGACACTACAACATTTGGGGTCAAATTTTGACACCAATTTGTGATGGCACTACCATTTGTGTGTGATTTTTGTGTTTTTTTTCTAAGTGCCCCCGATGATGTCATAATAGCAATGGTACTATCAGAATTGCGACACCTGCATGATTATAAACAAAAATAAATAAATAAAGGCTCATTTCTAATTTAGCACAAAGAGAGCCTAACTGTGGAAGATTGGAATCTTCGTATATGGTAGCCACAACTTGCTCAGGTAGGGATTCGAGCTTTGTATTCTCATTAACTCAACTTCATTTTGATGCAATTTGTTGATTTAATGGCACAATATGAATTTTAATACTAGAAATGTCTTGATGGACCATGGGCTGCAAGCTAGGGCATCATGCATTGTTTATGAGCTCACTATTTAATATTGGCATTGTTTATGAGCTCACTGTTTAATATTGGCATTGTTTACATCTTTGCATTTCGAATGCTTGATGACCCGCAAGCTTTGAGAGCTAGGGAATCGTTGCCATTACCTTCAAGGCATTGTGTGAAGTGTTTGATCTCTCTTTATTTGTTTTGTTGTTGATATTCACTATGTGGTACTCCCCGTTTATGATCATTTCATGAGTAAATTTCTCGATGGCTCGCGGGCTGTAAGTTAGGGCATCATGCATTGTTTATTAGCTCACTTTTTAATACTAGCATTGTTTACATCTTTTCATTTCAAATTCTTGATGACCCACGAGCTTTGAGAGCTAGGGCATCATTGCTATTACCTTCAAGGCATTGTTTGAAGTGTTTGATCTCTCTTTATTTGTTTTTTTGTTGATATTCACTATGTGGTACTCCCTGTTGATGATCATTTCATGAGGAAATGTCTTGATGGCTCACGAGATGCAAGCTAGGGCATCATGCATTGTTTATTAGCTCACTGTTTAATACTAGCATTGTTTACATCTTTGCATATGGAATGCTTGATGACCTGCGAGCTTTGAGAGCTAGGGCATCATTTCTATTACCTTCAAGGCATTGTGTGAAGTGGTTGATCTCTCTTTATTTGTTTTTCTATTGATATTCACCATGTGTGTATATTTGTGCACCTATTACCTGCGACACAACACTTCAATAGATCATTACATTAGCGAAAAGGGGTTAGATGAGCATACAAATCCACTAAAATTGACCTATTGCTTTCTAACTAGGAAGAATATGAAAAACAACATAATAGCCCTCAGATTATGCCTCTTTCAGTGACATATACATCCTAGCATGAAAGATTTGAGTTTAAAATGAGAAATATATCTAAATAACATGCATTCTAGCTCAAACAAGCATGAAACTAACAATGCATAAACATGAAATATGAAATATAATATGAATCTATGCCTATTCTAACAGTATAACAATGCAATTTTAATCTAAGATGAAGGATTATTTGTGCTCAAAAACACCTTCTATTTATAGAAGAAATAGGAGAGAGAGAGGGGACAAGGTGTATATGTATATGTAGATATGTATATGTATATGTATATGTATATGTAGATATGTATACGTATATGTATATGTATATGTATATATATGCATGTATATGTATGTATATGTATATGTATGTATATATATGTATATGTATGTACTATGTGGTCGTACTCCCCGCTAGTACTATGTGGTACTCCCTGTTGATGATCATTTCATGAGGAAATATCTTGATGGCTCGCGGGCTCCAAGCTAGGGCATCATGCATTGTTTATTAGCTCACTAATTAATACTAGCATTGTTTACATCTTTGCATTTGGAATACTTGATGCCATTATTTTGTTCTTTTTTTCTTTTGTTCTTCATGGACCATTCTTTTTTATACCTGACTACATCTCCCATTAAAATTTCATCAAAACTTTTCATTATCTTGTGATATTGCTATCTGGATTCAAGTGTATAGTTTTTTTATTCAAACTCATTGACCCATGTTTCATCCATGAATTTGACATGCACAAATTTCTTATCATGTCATGAAAATCATTGATGTGTTGAAAATGACTTGCAAGAGTGTAGGTGGCATATGGTTCAACTCCAAATCATACAATTGGGAGTACCTGAGAAAGTGAGTAGACTCTAAATATCAAAATTTTGGCCAAGAATATAACAAGGATGAAACATGATGAGGAATGTAGATAGAAAAGAAGAAATTAGTTGCGCATGTAGTGAACATGGAAAATGGTATAGTAGAGCCTACTCATCTTTCCTGGGTAGTCCCAATCGTTTCATGGGGAGAAGAGGTAATGAGAGGAATTGTCGAAACATCAATAATTTTTGTGAGATTAGTTTGTTAACTATAGCTGACACAAGGCAATTTGTGAATGTCAAACTATACACTTGAATCTTGATAGCACTATCACGATTTGACATGCCCCCAACTATAGATGCCTTTACATGTATTTCAATGTGTGGTAAGGACTAAAATTCCCAATCACAACTATGCATATCGTTTCCATCAAGTACAGTTAGGACATTGCATTTACATGTACTGTGATTGACAATAGTTATTTTGTAATTTGATTTGAGATGTTGTCTACATTATTAGTATGTTTCTTTTTATTGCAATTATAATTATCATGAATTAAAAAAATAAGCAACTAAACAAAATGATATGTTGGAATGATAATGCAATATTTATCGATATAACGTCGATGGCTTCAATCAATGTGTCTATGTGTCAATGTGGTGTTGGCCCTTGTGTGTTGAAGATGTCACACACAACAAGTAATCCTAGGCATCCATTTTGGGTTTTCCCAAATAGGAAAAAGGTCTGGAAATGGAATTATATTTTAATGTTTAAAAGTAATGTGACAAGTTATAATCATTTTAGGAAGATAGTATGTAGATTTGGTATTGTAGGGAAATAGTGGATGTCAATACTTTCAGTGGGTCGATGAAACCGCATTTACATCTACCCTGTCTATGTCTATACCTGATGTAGGAAATGAGTGCAACTTGTGCAAGGCTCAAGAGGCAACTAGTACTGCCGAGATTGCTTCAATGGAAAAAGCAGAAATCATGTTTCTGCGATGCCTTCTTTGTGTAGTTTGTGCACTACTTTGTTGGAACCATATGCATAAATGTGATTAACAAAGGGCTATTGTAGATACTGAAAAAAAAAATTATAATTTCATGTAGATACATTGGACATATTTTGATAAACTCATGAACTTATTGTTGTTTATGACTTCGTTATGATTTTCTATATCTTGTATGGGTTTTTGTAAATTTTATCCTTGTTCCTTTTAGAAGTGTATGGCTTGACTATGCACATGCATAATTGTAGATGAGGATCAATAATAGGGTGCCAAGAATTGCTTAGATCCTTTGGATCTAACCCCATCTTTTCCTTCCTTGTAGGTTTTGGATTATACAAGAGCATACTGGATTCAACCCCGGAGACATTGGCAAGCATCACCCAACTTCATAAAACAAGAACGAAAATAGCCCAAATTAAAAGTAGAAGACATACAAACATGTTTATTGATCATATTGTTATGATGGTGGAGTCTGATGCTGCTTCAACGACATCAGGCAGTGAGGCAATGATGATGGTGGAGTTGATCTCTTTTATAAACACATCACATTCCATATGGTGTTAGAAGGCCCAGATGGGAAAAAATTCAAGCAAAAGGCTCTGGAGGATGCTAAGTCTGTTGTACACCTTTTGCTTAGTAATTTGAAGCCATCAATGGAAACTTACAATCCTAAACAATTAGTATACCATTGATGGCTTCATAATTATTAAGTGAAAGGGAGTTCTCTAATTTGGAACCCCCTTTGGTGACGATCCTATGCAGTTCCACATAGACATGACACTTCCTTAGAAGACTTTTAATCTCACAACAGCTAAGAAACATAAATGTAGGCATCATGGTCACAATTCATTGGAGATGCAACATAAACAACCAGGAGAACATATGGTGTTAGAAGGCCCAGATGGGTAGAAATTCAATGGTACAATTATGGTCTTGTAAAGATAAACTGAAACTGGAATTTTGAAAAAAGTTCATAATTATGCACAAACTTTTCCCAGCCTTGCTGAAATTCTAGTTCCACTTTATCTATTCAAGACCATAATTATACATTGAATTTATGCCCATCTGGGGCCTTTTAACACTATATATTCTACGTAGCTAAGAAACATAAATGTAGATATCACAATAGCTGAGAAACATAAATGTAGATATCATGGTCACAATTGTTTGGAGACAACATAATTGAGTGGTATACCTAGACGATGCAATGCAACCGCTACTCCTCCAGTTCTAAGTTGGCATTGCAGGATCCAAAAACCATAGATAAGGAATAAATTTAGAGAGCGAAGGAGGAGGGCCATAATGACCAAAATGATATAGGAATCCTATATTATTTTGATCATTATGGCCCTCCTCTTCTGCTCTCTAAATTTATTCCTTATCTATGGTTTTTGGATCTCGCAGTGCCAACTTAGAACTGGAGGAGTAGCGGTTGCATTGCATTGTCTGGGTATACCACTCAATTATGTTGTGTCTCCAAACAATTGTGACCATGGTGCCTACATTTTTTTTTCTCATTTATTGTGTCCCAAGATCCCTTATGACCCTTTATGACCCTTTATGATCCTTGAGATTACATCTTATAGATCTTAAAGTGTCGTAAAGGGTCATAAGAGGCTCCTAGGAGGGGCTAGATGAGCTTCCACCTTCACGTGGTTGGCTCTGTTAAGTAGATAATGTTAAAATGTTCTCAAAACAAACAGAAGCTCAATATTTTAAGGTCCCACTCCATGCACATGACAAATATTTTTTTTTAAACATAGCATACCATCGCAATTGCGACTATATTCAATGGACGACCGATGCCAAAAAAACTACACGCGACATCCAAATGTTGGAATAGTCCATCAGGTGGACGTCACATGTACAACATCTCCATTGCATACCTATTGTAATGGAGACACTCATAATGTGTAACGACGTCATACTAACCCTCATTACCGGTGCATATTGCGACGGTCATGACCGTCGCAATAACAACAGACATAGCTACCGTCGGTGATTCTGACACCAAAACTAAAACACCGGTCTATGTCACTTTCCCAACAATGTAGTGTCTTAATCATGACACATAGCCATCGAAAAGAGGTCTCAAATGTACTAGTGTGAATTCCAAATATTTGTTTGTCTGTCTGAAAATCTGATATTTTCTTTGTTTCTGTGCAAGACTGGATGGATCACCAAGAACAAAGAAGAGTAATCCTTTTTGAGTATCAATCATTATTTTCAAAGTTATACTTACTCTCATTTTCTAATGCTTTCATGGTGGTGCTAACTTGTCTAAAATAGAGAAAACTAAAATCAATTCCCTTGTCAATTTGGGGTTTTAAAAAGAAAATTGTATGCCAAACATCACAATCTCTTATGTCTCGATTTGGTTCTTAAAATTGATGTGAGGATTAAGATTGAACAAAGGAAAAAAAATTTTGTCAATTTGGTGCATTAAAAACTGAACAAGCAATCAACACCTATTTTTGGGATTAAAACTGAACATTTGTGCTTGTATGGTGGTTTAGCTTAGTTCACATTTCATTTTGGGGTTTAAGTGATTAACCTTGTATCTTGAGTTCTTGGTGCACTTGCACAATCTGTTAGATTAAAAACCTTTATACTTTTTAGAAAGGCTTGTCCAGGGAATGCACTTCTTCCTTGGAGAATGACCTTAAATCGGTAATCCTTTTGATTGGTATATAAACAAGACACAAACCAAAGTTTTGTTTTATATCTAGCTAAGCTCAGGTGAGGTGTGTTGATGATAGTCTGGATCAGGTGAATATCCCTAAGGAGCTATCATGTTCAACTAGGATCTTAAGTGAGTCACACACGTACAAACTGATTGGATAGATGCCACAGACCCTTACTACAACCTTGTTAATTAGAGGCCAACCCAGTTTACCTCTGAATAGATACCTCATTATAGTGCAAGGGGTTGCAAAATTTCCCCCCAAGATTCCCAACATATGTGTTCCAAGGTATTTGTGTAGTGAAAGAGATCTTCACTCCATGACAACAATACTTGGCAAGGGAAAAAACATGGGTGCCTACGTCATGGACCTTCATGTCCTAGTAGTGTGAAAATTGTTGTGTGAGCTAACGAACATTCAAGAATTGGGCCTATAATATTGTATTTTGAAGCCATTGACTTAGATTAATCTGAATGTTCATTATAGAGACCTTGTGATAATATTTCTACTTGAAAAAGTTGTAGAACATACACATGTCATTCTTCATTCTTCAAAACACATTGTCTATTGTGCTTGTTCTTTGATCAGTTTCTAAAATGCAAAACAAACATCAAAATTGTCAAAACAAGTCAAACATGTTAAATTCTAGGGTTGTCAACATCAACTGTCTTTCAAATCAAAAGCCTTGTTCCAGAAAAACAAAATTATCAGAGAGTGAGGCCTATTTTTGAGTCTTTGTGAGACTATTTCCCCTTTACCGCAATTGCTCGCATTTTTCCGCAATTGATGGAAGTTTGTCATAGTCATCTTTTTATTGCCGCAATTGACCTATTTATTACTACAATCGGTGATAAATTACCACAATCGACTAGTCACTTTACCGCAATCGATGGAGTTTTTCCACAATTGACCAGAGATTTTTTAATACCTGTTTTGACCTAAAACCTTGAAAATACTCTCCATTTTTTGTGTCAGACTAGTGTCTATCCCAAAAAAATGTGAAGAACATTGTGTGAATCTCTAAACATTAAAGATCATCCCTTCTTTGAAAGCATGATTATTTTCCAAACATTGTTAGTTCAAAATTTCATACTTGAAATATCTTGATCCCATTATCTCAACATCATCATTGTCTCTATCAGTGAATTTATCCCAGGAAAAGGTTGACAAATCTTATTCTTACATCATCAACACTTTAAGATAAAGATAAATTAGCATCTTTCCTTAGAATTACCCTTGTCCAAATATAACTCAGACTCTGCTAGAAAGGTTATCCTTTTCTGTTTGCTTTATATCACTTGTTTTAGTCACAAAATCTGGACCACACTATGTCTCAAACACCTCATGGAGGACCTTACACAAGGTCAAAGGCTAAAACACAACCTGATGAGTCATATATCAATAGATTCCCCACTTTGGAAATAGAGCAAGAAGATGATCCTTTCACAAATACCAGTTCTTCTTTATTCATTCATAATCCTCGTGGGTCAACTTTGTTCCAAAATTTCACAGAAGAGGATCTCAAAGATATAAAGAAAGACATTTATTCTGCACAAGTGGTTGACATTGTTGTAGAGAGGAACCCCAAACATTTCTTAGCCATGTTGATAAAGAAGGGAGTCAAACTCCCCACTGAATTTAGTGTGTCAACCATATGGCCTGAAAACCCTCTCGCGCGTCAAAACACTACTCGACCCTCTCAAACACTACTTGTGGTTTCTCAAATCTTCCCATCCTTGACAACACCAACATTGGAATAGAAGATGCCCAATCAAACCAACTACGCAAACCAAGAAAGCACATCTTCCATGCAAAGCATGAAAATCTCCCAACTAAGTGCACCCATGGTCACTAGTATGCCTCAACCCTCGACCTTATGGCCTGGTCAATCAAGCTCTCATGATATGCCTTCTATCCCACCAACAAGCAAAAACCTTTTTACCACCATGTCACTATCGTAGTCAATCCCTACTAGAATTGGGGTCAACACATCATTCCCACAGGGATCCATCTCTGTAGGTCTGACTTTCAGTCAATGCCCACTCAAGGTTACACCTTTTCTCACCCAGCAACAACCTCAACCCCAGCAGCAGCAAGCCCAGCTTCAACAACAACAACAACCTCAACCCCAGCAGTTTCAACCCTAGCTTTAGCAGCAAAAAACTCAACCCCAACAGTAGCAACACCAGCTTCAGCAACAACAACCTCAACCCCAGGAGCAACAAACCTAGCTTCAGCAGCAATAGCACCCCCAACCCCAATAAAAACACCGCAAAATCAACCTTGGTCCACTCACGTGCCCCCATTTCACAATCATGTATTGGGAAATCAATATCAAGTCTGAAGGATGAGGTCCTATGTTCCTACTAGAGGGATGTAGAGGCGCAACCTCATACCTTCTATAGCATAGAGGTACAATGTCACAATTCATCCTCAGTCTCAAACAGACATACTGATCCAAAAAGTGCAGAACCTTCAAACCCAAATGATAGATATGAAAAATTAAGTGTAAACTAAATCCTACACCATAGAGAATTTATACCCATACCCCTTTGATCACTCTCTTCACATGTCTCCATTCCCAACTCACTTCTCGGTGCCAAAATTTGACAAATATAGGGGCAATACCAACCCTATTGAGCATATTTGAGAATTCTTTGCTAGTTGCATCAAATTTGCACATGATGAGACATACTTAATGTAACTATTCCCATAAATTCTAGTTGGACCAGCAATGGAATGGTTCTAACATTTACCTCATGGCATTTTGTCTTCGGGTGAGTTGGCCAAAAATTTCATCGCTCACTTACATCATAATATCAAGTGCAAGGTCAACATCAAGGACCTTTGTGATATCAAACAAAAAGATGGAGAGCCTTTTGTAAAATTCCTATAGAGATAGAGGAATAATTAATAGAATCATGTATGGTGTACCTAAGCAAGACCTAATAGTCATGTTTGTTGACAATCTGATTCCAGACATGTCATTCACAATAGAATTATAGTTAGCTCCGAACTTTACCCAACTCATCAAATGAGGAGTTTGTTGTGAGAAGGACTCAGTCAAAGAAGGTGTCCTTGAATATCCTACCCAAATGAATACAAACAAGACTGCAACAAACAAAGCTAAGTGGTTGAATAAAAACAAAAAAGTCACCAATGATGGTGTCATTGATGTGAAAACAGTCAACTATGC
This sequence comes from Thuja plicata, assembly GCA_018584345.1. Taxonomy (NCBI): domain Eukaryota; kingdom Viridiplantae; phylum Streptophyta; class Pinopsida; order Cupressales; family Cupressaceae; genus Thuja; species Thuja plicata. Next base: position 1,592,038 of record MU227527.1, on the reverse strand, counting down.
ACAACCCAAAGTGTCACTGCAAGGTGCACTTGTGGCCAACCAACAACCCATGGTGCTCACTCCATAAGAATACACTCAAACTCAACCTCCCCCTACCCAAGCGGCCGTTGTGTCAAACAGTCAATGATAGGCTCAACGCAAACCACAGTTTCAGTTCCCACAATGAGATTTCACACCATTAGGAGAGTCGATAGAATCAGCTTTACGAAAGCTGATACAATCCAACAATATCACTCTCCTAGAAATCATGGAATATGAACACGGTGCAATCAAACCAATGTGGTACAATGACAATGATTTCTGTGAGTTTCATCGGGTGAAGGGACACAAGACACCCAATTGTTACCGATTGAAACACGCCATCCAAGATCTGATTGACATAGGGGTCATCGATGAAACCAATACCCAAACCAAGGGAACAACTCATCATACGATATTCAATGACACATTTCATGATCACAATAAAGGAAAAACCTCTAGGTTTGGTGGACAGTCAAAACAAGTCAACTACACTTATGCCAACAGTGATAACACTATCAATTGCCTAAATCCTTCAGATAGCCATGTAGCTACAATCACTATCAGAGACCAAGGTAACAAATGTGTTGTAACCATGCGTTGTAGAAGAGTTGTCTTGAAAGGAGAACCCTCCTCATCTTCTACACCAATCAACCCTCAAGCAACCTCAGATCCATAGACAAGCCTAGTGGATTAGCTAAAGCACACACCTGCCCAAATCTCCATGTTTGATCTCTTGTGCATATCTCCCCAGCATAAACAAGAACTTGACCAAGCCCTTCAGAAAGAAGTTTTCCCAAGGGACATAACCCCTAAGATCTTCCAAATGATGGTTAGCCATATAGCATCCAAAAAAATATGACATTCACATACCGTGACGTTCCGCCGCATAAACCCTTGCATAATGATCCCTTGCACTTGCTTGTCCAAGTCCACAAAAGCGCAATCCATAGAGTCCTTGTTGATGGTGGGGATGGATTAAAAATTTGTACTTTAAAGTTAATCAAGCAATTAGGCTACTCAGATTCTAGTATTAATGTCACAAGGAGGATAAACATTAGATCCTATAATGAAGAGGAAAGATCCTCCAAAGGTATTATCATTCTACCTTTCTGGATTGGTCCAGTTGTCAAGAACACTCCCTTTCAGATACTAGACCTAGAGTTGGGATACAACATGTTACTAGGGAGACCATGGATACATGAGATGAAAGTTGTACCCTCTACATATCATCAATGCATCAAGTTCCCACACCAAGGGGAAGAAATCATCATTGAGGGAGATCCAAATCCTTTCCAATACTGTAATGCGGTCCAAACTAGTATTGACAACCAGGTTCCCTTGAACCAAGAGGCAAGTATCTCATCCTCATAAAATTCAATTCCCAAAGATATCATAAGAAAAGTGGTAAAAATATCCATTACTAATAAAGGATGTGGTGAATACAGCTATGAGTAAGCTTTCACTATCACAAACATGCCTCAAAGCCCAAGAACATATGGCATGCCACCACCAGTTATTACAATAGAAACCCCAAAGCATGTTCTATTTAGGTGTCCACCCACAACCTTTGTCAGATGGGGAGACATTGTAGAAGAGAACCCATTTGATCCAGATATCAATACATGGTTGTATCAAGATCCACAAGAGACACTTCAACAACCCCTACTTGTATCAAACTATGGAACTGGCTATACAATGTTGCAAAGATTTGGGTATGATGGTACAACTGGTTTGGGGGAAAGACAACAATACTTAATGGAACTATCCCTCCGACCAACCCAGAGAAACAAGAGAGGGTTAGGCTATGGGAAACAAAGAACTAGTACTATCACCCAAGACATACAAGTTGATCAAGAACAAATAGCAGAGTTACACTGGGGGAAAAACCTGGAACACATCATGATAAGAAACATACTACAATAGTTGTTGCCTATTGAAGTGGGAACTTCTCAATCTTGATTAAACCTCAACCAAGATATCCATGATAACGAGGGAAGTGAGACATTTGATGAGTGTTCTAGATACAAGTACGAGTGGAGATCCCTTCATGACTCTGAACCTTCAATCCCAGACTATTCCCCTCGGTCAGCCACCACCATACACCTTGATGATCTATTCAACCAATTGACCATAGACAACCAACCTTGTAACAATAAACATATTGATATAAATTCATTAGGTGGTGCGTCCACATCACATTCTAGGTTTGTCGGAACCATCTCTGTAGTACCCTTCAACCAAACAGAGCCAACCCAACATGAGGGCCTATGTCTTGTACACCTAGAACTAATAGACTGGGGTCAATAAGGACCACCTGATATGGATATCTTTGAGAATGATGAGGCTATTGCAAACTTCATGGGACTTAGAGAGGGAATTCCATTAGGAGACCATAAAGCAGGTTTCTCCATCGACCTTGACAGATCAGCATACTTTGGGGAGGAAGCTCCTCTTTCCAGTCATCAAAAACAATTGAAAAAGACAAAAGAATGATCAGTAAGTGAAAACTGAAAGGCACTTACTGGCACAAAAAATGATAAAAAGACAAAACAAGATGTATCTTCTAGTGAAAACCTCACTGAGGTGCTAGAAGATGGAAAGAAGGAACTCCTTCCCTTAACAAAGGAGAAGTCGACATTATTAGCAGAAGAAATGGAAGAAGTCAAATTGGGTGATGACAAGAACCCAAAGAACATCTACTTAGCAAAATCACTCACCCCAGAGGAGAGAGAACAGTTCATCAGTTTCTTCAAGGAAAGGAAGATCAATTTTGCATGGTCCTACTCAAACATGGCAAGATTAGATCCAGAGCTTGTGCTACATCATCTCCCATTGCTACCCAATGCCAAACTAGTCAAATAGAAGCTGAGAAAGATGCATCCCCATGTTGCATTACTAGTCAAGGCAGAATTAAAAAATCTCCTAGATGCTAAGTTCATAAGACTTATCCCATACTTAGACTGGATATCTAATCTGGTACCAGTTACAAAGCGCAGTGGTCAGATTTAAATTTGCACAAACTTTAGAGATCTTAACAAAGCTTGTCCCAAGGATGACTTTCCTTTGCCTAACATGGATATGATAGTCGATATAACAGCAGGACATCAAATTTTATTGCTCATGGATGAATTTTCAGGGTATAATCAGATAAGGATTGCACTAGAGGACCAACATAAAATAGCTTCACATATCCTTGGGGAACTTATTGTTGGAACATCATGCCATTTGGTCTAAAGAATGTGGGAGAAATGTATCAAAGGGCCATGAAAACCATCTTCCATGACCTCATCCATAATACAATGGAGGACTATGTCAATGATGTACTTGCAAAGTCAACGCTTAGAAAAGATCATCTACAAGTACTTGGACCCATATTCAATAGAATACAATAATATAAGGTCTATTTAATCACAAAGAAATGTGAATTTGGAGTCACAGTAGGGAAGCTCTTGGGATTCATTGCATCCCATAGAGGTATAGAGGTTAACCCAACGAAAGTCAAATAAATACTGGACATGCCGCCACCAACTAACTTAAGGCAACTAAGGGGTTTACAAGGCAGGCTCCAATCAATTAGGTGATTCATAGCCCAACTAGCAGACAAGTGCCACCCATTTCAGTATCTACTACACAAGGACATAAATTTTATGTGGATAGAATAGTGCAAAGAAGAATTCCAAATATTCAAGGACTATCTACTCAAGTCCCCCATATTGGTGTCACTAGTACAAGGCCAACCACTACTTCTATACATCTTAGAAACTAAAACATCCTTAGGAGTGCTCCTAGCAAAACATGATGACCAAGGTAAGGAGAGAGCCTTCTACTATCTTAACAGAACCTTGGTAGGATATGAGCTCAACTATACACCAATTGAAAAGTCATGCCTAACAGTGGTATTTTCTTCTTAGAAGCTAAGGTATTAAATGTTGAGCCATCAAACTAATTTCATAGTGCACATTGATCGTCTAAAGTATCTACTAAGAAAAGAAGCTCTCACTGGATGACTTGCAAAGTGGGTAATGATCTTAAGCAAGTTTGACATTGAATACATAGATAGAAAAGTCATCAAAGGGCGAGTGATTGTGGATCAACTGGCAGAGGCACCTATTCAATATCATTAGCCTATCATTTCTGACTTTCCAGATGAGTCTATTTTGACACTGCAACCAGCTATAGAGGTATGGAAACTATACTTTGATGGGTAATGTACGAATCATGGTGCAGGAGAAGGGATAGTACTTGTCACTCCAAAAAATGATGCAATACCCAAATCTTTCAGACTCAACTTCCCATGCACCAACAACATAGCCGAGTATGAATCTCTCATCATCAGAGTAAAGACAACAATTCAATGGAGAATCAAGAACCTTCAGGTCTATGGAGATTCACAGTTGGTCATTAACCAAGTCAACAATGACTATATGACAAAAGATGAGAAGATAATACCATAAAGAGAATAAATGGACATGTTGTGCACTAAGTTCGGATACATCTTTTTCAAGAAAATACCAAGGACTCAAAACAAAGCTGCAGATGTGATGGCTATCATAGCATCACTGATCGATATGCCAGGCAATGAAACCAGATTCCAATTTCTAGTAGAGGAATTCATGATGTCATCACATCAGGCACCAATCATAGAATCAGTGTGTGTCCTTGTTGGTCCTAAAACCCCATGGTACCATGACATGTATAATTACCTCCAAAATAGTGTCTTACCTCCTAACTTGTCTAGGAACCAGAAAAATTCCCTCATCCGCCAAGCCTCTAGGTACACCATTCTCGCAAATACTCTATATAGATGAAGTATAGATGGAATGCTTTTATGATGTCTCACTACCATGGAATCCCAGAGAGCTATGTATAAGGTATATGAAGGAATTTGTGGAAACCACAAAGGTGGCAACAACTTAGCTAAAAAAAATATCCGCATGGGATACTACTAGCCAATAGTAGAGACAGATACAAACAAGTATGTACAAAGGTGTAGGCAATGTCAGATTCATGGAGACCTCATCCATGCACCAGCCCAAGAACTAAATCCTATCACATCACCGTTACCATTTTCTATGTGGGGATTTGACCTAGTGGGCAAGATTACACCATCTTTAGCTAATGAACATAAATACATCATAGTAGCAACAGAGTACTTCACTAAGTGGGTGGAAGAAATTCCCCCCACTTACATAACCGGAAAGCATATCTCAATGTTCATACTCAACCATGCCATTTTTCAGTATGGAATTCCTCAAACCATCCTAATGGATCATGGTACACCTTTCCAAAACAAAGATGTTGAAGATCTATGTGAAAAATTCCAAATCAAACAAGGTTTATCTTCATTCTATTATCCTCAAGGGAATGGCCAAGCTGAAGAAACAAACAAGACCATTTTGAAAATCGACTTGAAGAAAACAGTGAATGAATCAGGGTGAGACTAGAATTTACAGCTTAGTCCTGCATTATTGGCAGATAGAACTAGCGTAAGAACACCTACAGGAGACACTCTTTTCTCCCTAGTATATGGTCATAGGCGGTCCTACCCCTCGAAGTGGAAATCCCATCCCTGAGAATATCATTAAAGAACCTGATTTTAGATGAAGACTACAGAGTAGCAAGACTCAGTGAACTGGAACTATTAGATGAAAGAAGACAAAATGTATTCAATCACTTACAAGGCTATCAGAATCACCTTAGAAGGAAATATCATAAGAAAGTGAGGCCATGAACCTTCGAGGTAGGAGACCTCATCCTGATGGAAAATCAAAAGAACCAAGCAGAGAGAGTGAAACCAGGAAAGTTTGAGCCTAACTGGCTAGGACCATATGTCATTGTCAACTCTACCTAGAGTGGAACATACCAACTAGAAACACTAGAGGTAGATCAGCTCCCTAGATACATAAACAAAATGCACCTTAATAGGTTCTATGCTTGAGGTCTCAATGCTTAAGGCAACTATCTACATATCTAGAAAATACCAAAAAATCAAAAAATACAAAAGGTTACCTTGGTAAAAACCTGGCAAATAGGTTCCTTGGAGACAACAAAAAAAGAAAAAAAGAAAAAAAGTAAAGAGAAACAAAATCTCTCTCTTAGTGAAAACTTGGCAAATAGGCGCTATTGAGTAGTTACCTTGGTGAACCTGGCAAACATGCACCAAGTGTTCAAATCCAGCTTCACCATCAATGAACTCCAAGATCAATAGCTTGAGAAAACTTTGCATGCAAGACTGACTACCCAAGCTATATCTAGAAGCACAAACCCCTCTGAGCACCAACACTTATCCATGGTTGGTACTGGTCCACCAGACTAGGGGCGATTCTAAATTTCCTACAAAAATCCCTAAAGAAAAAATTGGAAAACTCATAAAAAATCCTAAAAAGATTAAAATATCCTAAAAAAATCAATATTCATAAAAAAAATAAAAAATTTGCAAAATCCCAAGCAACAAAACCAACTCGGTTATCAAACACAGCAAAGGGTGATCAAGCCAAGTCAATCAATGTCAAAACCATGAGCTTTGTGAATCAGGATTAGGCCCATATGACACAGCTTTATCAATCTATCAAATCTATCAACAAGAAAACTGGCAACCAAGCCAATCTATCAAATGTCACAACCATGAGCTTTGAAAATTAGCATTGGGCCCATCTGACACAGCTTGATCAGCCACCAAAAATGATCACAATCAATCAATCAATCATCTTGCACATTGATGGATACGCTCAAAACTAGATAGGCCGGTCTTATATGAGTCATCTATTAACTGAAACCAGACACAATCAAAGCAATCAATCCAACCAAGCATATCAAGAGAGTTGAGCCAATCAAGAGAATCAAACTGTCACAAGGAACAATCAAAATGTTGACTAGGTCAGTCAATCGGTCAGATCTCAGTCTATATTTTGTGGTTATGTTCTTACACTACTCCAGGATCCACCAAGTGAGGAGAGTAGCTATGATGGATCATGACTTATTTTCTTTGATTTTTTTCTGTTGAATGTTCACTTCAATTCTGGGGCCATGATGATTTAGGGTAAATGCGGTAGGCGTTGTCACTTATCTGGCAGCCACACAGTTCCACAATCTGAGCTTAATTTTTGGAAAGAATTGGACGTTCTGTCTTTGTTATCTGCTTTTTTATTTACCAATAGAATCATGGTGGTATCCAGATGGAGTCTGGGTGCATTGGATTTCTATCTTGGTTTTTATGGGCTTTCTTATTAAAATAAAGAGTTCACAGTGATATCCAGATGGACTCCTGGGTACATTGGAATTCTATCTTGGTTTTTTGGTCTTTCTTTTCAAAATCAAGAGCTCGCGGTGCTATCCAAATGGACTCTGGGTGTGTTGGAGTTCTATCTTGGTTTTCTTTTTTTATTTTGTTCAGATTTCTTAGAGGGCAAAGCAGTATCCAGATGGTCAATATTTGGGTGCTTTTGGCTCTGTTTCTTTTCAAACATGGAACATAGTTGAATTGAGATGGTCAATATTTGCGTGCACTAAGTTCTCTTTCTATTCAATCTCTCTACTCCTTTTGGTTATCAAGAGGTTGTGGCAATATCTAGATGGTATGTGATTTGGATGCATTGGACACTCTTTGGAATTTCATAAAAAGATGCAATGATGAGAAAAATTGAAATGCGGAAGCGACTTGGGTCACTCATCCCTTCTATCAATTCAAATAAAAAAAAATCCTTTCTATCATTCATATCTTCCAAATCAAATCCCAGAGAAAATATTTCCACTAATTATCTTCTAACTAACACATGCATTACTCAGATATTTTGTGCATTAAAGATTGCATCCATTTCATTTAAAGTGCATCAGAAAAAATGAAAAAAAATAGAAGTTGCATACATGGTAAATCATATCACATGCATCCATAAGCATCTCATATAAACATGTATTTCATTTCTACCATCCTGCATACACATGTGAGTATCATAGGCAAATTAAATCATCCATCTAAGATTCTGCATAATAGAATCACATTGCATAAGCATTTCAACATCTAAACACAATCATGTAGAACCATACATATAGAAAGTAAATCAATTGCTGCATCTCATATAAATCAAAATATTTGAGTACAATGAATAGTCACAAGTCAAGATAAAAGAAGGTGATCAACATATATATCAATAGATATCAGTGTGTCAAGATATAATCATCGATAAGCCTCACATTATATCAATGGATCTCACTACAAAAATGGTACATGATACAAAAATAAAGTCTACAAAGGTCAACAAGAGCTACCCCTACCCTCGCCGCCAGGTGGACAAGGGGGTGGCATATCAAACGTAGTTCTCTATGATGGACCAGGACCACCAATACCAATACTATGTGACCCCTATGCTTTTCTTGATCATTGTAAAAGTGTATAACTTAGAACCCACTGAGTTCAAGGAAAAATGCCCTCATAGTGGCGTCGCCAGTACTCAATCTCTCTCTGGGACTCATGCCTAGATCTATAATATCAGTCTGTAATACATCTCGATGTGAAGCATCCTGTATACTGTCAATAAATGATTAGACCTCAGATCGAGCCTGTCGCTCTCTAACATTCACCTCAGTCTCCCTAGCCTCGGCTGGTGCAACCCTACTCTATAAAGCAGTGGCACAAGCATCAAAAGAGGCAAGTCTAACCTAAAGATCAGATACCTATTGTTTCAGTCTCTCAAGATTGGAAGGATCTATATCCATCCCTCCCATAGCCACATCCATCTCTCCCTCCTCCTCCCTATTCTCCAATCCCTCATCTCCCCTCCCCCTCACAACCCAAGAGTCCTCACTATTAGCACTATCTCCAATACTATTTCCAGTACTGCTACTACCAGTAGATGTGCTAGACCCTGACTCCTCTACATCCAAAGACTCAACATCAATATCAATTATCTCAAACATCTGCACCTCAACTATGACTCTCTCCTCCAATATCTCAGGAAGCACAACAGCAGTGCGACAACACACTCTGTGAACCAATTAAGGACCCACCTCCTCCTCTAAGATGACACCTAATCCAACCCTCCCACTACTCCATCCACCCCTGGTCCTCACCCTCCCACAAGCACCTCTAGGACCAGGATCATCTCCACCATCCCCATCACCACAGCCACCATCTTGACCCCGACCCCCATCTCTCCCTTGTCCTCTATCTCGGCCACCATCCCTACCACCTCCATCTCTACCACCCCCATCCCTCCCTTGATGCCACATCTAACATGGCCTCCTCAACAATCTATCAACAACTATTCATGACACATCAGTGAGTGGATATGGACAGGTAGCTTGCCACCATGCATCGTACTATGGAGTAGTGCCTTAAACAAAACAAGTTCAAATATCAGTGACATATACACGATCAGCATAAAGGACTATTTAAAGGAAAGATATCTAAATAGTGCAGAAAATATAGCTAAGTATGGCCACATCATAATAGAGAAATACATCAAGCAGAGGTAGATTCAGAATACGTACCAACATCCACAGTAGCAGATCTCCAAGTCCATGCAGCAGGCATGAGACCCTAGAACTCAGTAACAGCTACATCCAAAGGAACAACTGCACCCCAAAGAGTAGCATCTCTCGATCTACAAGCAAAGTAGGCATATGAATCAGTCACATCCTGCCTCTCCCCAAACTGTCGCAACACCCTATTAGTGTTGTGAAATTCTATCATATGCACGTGCCCACTGACCTAGTTGATCAGGAGCCTCCACTGACAACAGAAAGGTAAATGCACATCCTCACCATCCCAAATAGGACAGTCCCTATAAGGCCTCCAGATAAAGTATGGCATCATATCCAGTTGTTGCCACCAAAACATCAAGTGTCCCATATGAGACTGAACGATGACACCGTCATACATGAATACATACAATCTCCCCACAAGAAAATCTTGAGCACCTATGGGCCTGCACACTGCAATGTTCTCCCAAGCCCATATCTGAAGTAATGTGGCACCGCAACCAAGTGACTTACATCTGAGGTAAGCAACATAGAACATATGGAAGTACATGTGGGCCAACATACATAGACCCCAGGCATATAGGGTATGATCTCAAATCATACCACGTAGACAAGCACCGACCCCGACAGAGAATCTATGCTGGTGAGGATCGAGACACAAGATCCCACAAATCAAACTACCTAACAATGTGGACAACCTATTAAGACCCATCCCAAATCTAGACCATGTGATATCATAGGGATCAGACATCCCAAGCTGATCCTGGGGCAGCCCAGAAAGCTCAGACAGTGTAGTCACACCAGCATCACGGTCGTACTCAATAAGGGACCCCTGAATAGAAATCTTTTGGATGCGATAAAAATCCTCCAAAGTGACTATGCACTTGCCATTCAGTAAACTAAAGGTACAGGTATTAGAATGCCACCTCTCTAATAAGGCAGAGATCAAACCCTTTTGGTCGTGATCTAGGGCATATAGAAAATCCAGTAACCTAAAAGCACAGAACCAAACCTGAGGGTCTCGACTCTCAGCATCGAAGGATAATCCCAGCATACTGCAAAACAACAAAAAGCAAAGTATCAGTAACAAGTCAAGTCAAGTCATTAATGCATGTTAAAAAAAGGCTTATCAGAACAATTGTGGCAATCTACAAGCAAATGCAACACTTTTAAGGCCTTTATGGAAAAAAAACATCAATTGCGGCATGCAATCAACAATTGTGGTAATAAACCTGCTAACTGTGACACATTTATCGATTGTGACATGCAATCGGCAATTGTGGCATCACAACCACAATTGCGGAAAAACCGCGGCCTATTACGACACTGCTTGAAATTTAAAAAAAAAATAATTTAAAATGCAATAAATGAACACATTAATGATAGGGAGGACAAGATCACTTATTAGACATCCTACACCAGCTAGCCGATGAAATGTACAGACTCGATCAGAAACATGTAAGATGCCCAGAATTCCTGCCATAGCTCAAAGAAGACACAAAAAGAAGAGAAAACAGGATATAAACTCACCAAAATTGTCAGAGCTCCAGAGTGCAAAGTAACAAATGAAAGGATCTCCTATCTATTTATAGAGGTTTTCAAGAAACACTAATTCCTCCAAGACCTCAAAATTATCTTCTCTGACCCCAAAAATTTCAAAACTCAATATTAGGGGCATAATAAAGCATTTTTCAAATCAGTAAACTACCCAGATTCACAATTTGCAGTTTCAACAAATTAACGCTCATGTCATGACTTTTCACTCAAATTTGTTGAGGGGTAATAAATACACCTACTACCACTAGGGAAAGTTGGGGCAAGATCAAAATAGAGAATCTTTGACACACAGCGACAAGCCACATTGCATCAAAGAGGGGCAAATGTAGACACCCTAAAATGGATAGGCTTGCGACTTTACATTAAAAATACTAATTTTCATCTATTAATTAATGTGTTTTTAATCATTAATTAATCATCTATATTCCTATAAATTCAGTCCCCAAATCATTTAATCAAATTCCCAAAATTAATTAAATAATTAATTTTATTTAATTAATTAACCTTAATTGATTAATTGCCATAAATTAATTAATTAAATTCAATTTCCTATAGTTTAAATTGAAAGATTTAAACTTACTAATTAAATTAATTTCAATTAAACTAATTTAATTTCATTCAATAAAGCAATTCTAAATCAAAAAGAATTCAATTATCTCACATGTTGAAAACTTTAATTATATAAATGAATTAAATATTTATTTATCTTCAAAGAGATAACTTCCAATCAGATCACATGGGTTACTTCACCCATCTCTCTATTTCACATGGGTAACTCCACCCACATCTTCAGTTCTAAAAGGTAACTCACAATTAGCTCTTCAGTTAACCAAACTCTATCTCCTCTCTCTTAGTTGAAGAGGTTGAGTTTACTGATGACTTCTCCAATTCCCTTTGATCTCAACCGTTCATCTCCCTATCTCTGGGATTGATCTCAACCATTCATATCATCCTCAATTCCAATATAATAAACCATTCATAACTATTTTAAGGATGCATGATTTCAAGCTCACGTGCGCCATTACTCTATCAGATTGGTTCTAGCATTCAAGCCATCTTGCGATCAAACACACATTCAATTATCAACTTCTCGACGCTCCCAAGTCATAGACGTTTCCCACACCAATAATGAGCATCAAAAATAGCATTTCGGAAGGATTAGAGAGATGCAATAGAAGCTTCAAGAAATTGGGTTTGCATTCATTTTTTTCCCTTTCTTTTCTTGTATATTTTATTAATACATTTAAGTATTCATTATTAGTAGTTTTGTATTGATTTCCCCATTGCAAACTGGTGCTACTAACCCTCGTCATTGGAAAGCAAAGGAACCACGAGTTCGACACGCGTACAGAAATTTAACTACTTTTGAGGTCGTAGAGCTAAGAGATTATTTACCTAAGGCTGAGTCAGCATTCAAGGTGACCATGCATAACAACAAAAAGACTTTATCAAGTCTTGCAAGAACCAGTAAAAGTGACTTGTGAGAAGAGATTGGTGAATATGTTGATGATTGGGAAAAGATACAGGAAGAATAAAGTGTTGGTTCCTGAAAAGGCTTTACACTGTCGACAACCACTAGTATACCCTTAGAGGTATTCTACAAACTATCCAAATCCAATGTTTAGAGAACTACAAGAGGACTAGACCAACTAACAGGAATACTAATTTATCCCTCTACACTTTAGGTTCTGCCAAACCAAGGGGGACTCCCTTTGATGTTTCTTTGAATACAGATTAAAACTGTGATAACCATTCATGCGAGTATAAAACTCATACAAATTCCAACATAACTAAGATAGATTTGATAATGGCTAATATTATATTGAATATTACCCTTTTGGAGCATGAGATGTAATGACTTACTAACCAACAACAAAAGTAAAAATATTCTTGATTTAAATAATTTTGTTGCAGTAGGTAACAACAAAAACCTGAATAACCTTAGACTTGTAATATTCTCAAAGCCCATATCAGTGCCTAATCCATTTGGGTATCAGAGTCATTAGTAACATTATATAATGTGTTTTCATTCATAGCACAAATCTAAGAGTACTGACTTGCAATATCTCCTCAATAATAACACTAGCTCAAACTACTTATCACAATCCCTGTATAACTTTTTTAGATCTGCACTATTAATCCAGCATTTAAATGATCATTTAGATCATGGCATGAAATAAAAGTTACATATATCACAATAATGCACTAAATGAGATAGACCCTTGATTCATTTAATTTAAACTTTGACAAAATTGTACAAAAGGAGAGATATGAACCACCATTGTATATCAAATGAATCTCTGCTACTTTATTATATAACACACATTTGAACTCCATGAAAACCCTTACAGAAAATCATATTGATTCATGTCAAATGCTTTATGGAATATTACAGTGTAATTCTTACTAATCTAAGACATGTTACTTGATTCCTAAAACTTGAATCCTCCCTTAAGGCCCTAAAATCCCCTTTTATAAAACAAGGGGGCCAACAAACTTCAAGTCACACAAGACAAAAAACCATCATTACAACCAAAACCATATGACACATAGACTAGAATAAGACAAGATATTTCAGTTCTCCATCGTAACTGATCCTCCACATTTCTTACCTGCATAGTAAAAAAGAGTAATATGTTTGATAGGGAAATAAAAAACTCTCTATGTTGGTTGTGTGTGTGACTCTATAGCCCTTGATTCATTTCCTTTTTTTTTCTCCTAACCCATTCAAGTATGTATAAATTGAATCAGTTGGTGATAAGAATGATACTGTCAAAAAAATAAACACCAGAGTCGAGCCAATAACACACAAATTGTGGGTGCAAAGAAACAGAATCCAGGATGCAAGATTCTCATTAGAACTCTTTCAAGAACTTCCCAATGCTCTAAAATCATTTTAGAAAGAGCGACCCAAGGAATTAACATCTCCTCTTCCTCTACTCCATCCCACAAACCAGGGTAGTTGAATCAAAGAGTATAAAAAGGTGAAGCTTGAATGATTTGTGAGTTTGCAAGTTAGTCCCTCATTTAATAACTCTTTAGAAACCAACTCCCATTTTAATGCCTCTTTAGAAATGATATACTATCCCCATATAATTAATCTCAATACTCCTTCTGCACTTGTATCCACAACCGCTACTTATCACTAGCAATACCCATTTTTAGTTATGTCTGAGAAAAAAGGTCATAGAATGGTTATACTTATAACCCATACACCTTTCTCCACTTGTGTAAAGTGCATTTGATCAATCACCTCTCATTTCCTGCAACTACAATTGTAGGGAAATGATTAATTAGAGACATGTCATTTTCCCATTATGATTCTTATTGGAACGTCTTGATTCTCCTACCAACTCAAATGTGTTGAATATTCTTTGTTTCTTGTGTAGGTCTTGTCATATTAGTCCTTCTAATAGGATTCCCCTATTATGATTATATATTTATGGTGATCTGTAGTTGAAACCATTTCTAGCAACCTTATCTTTAAATAGAAATGATCAATCACAGAGGAAAATGCCAAAAAATAAGTGACCATAGTCAACACTTCTTTAACTAGTCACACTACAACTCCTGCCACATGGTATAATCTGACAAGTCAGAGGTTCCATCTATTAACCATCTCAGCGTAAGGTTGGCACCTCAATTTTCTTACACTTGCAAATACCAAAATATGGCAAGTTACCATAGTGAGTTAATCATTTTAACTATGATTTAACTTTGAGCCAATGTAGATTGGCTTTCTACATTGATTTTCCACGCGTCATTCTTATACTTCATCAAGTCTTCCAGGTGGCACCCCCATTCATTTAATATTTCACCATGTCACCCATTTTCTTAGCATGCTCCATCCACATGTCACTCTCACGCAATCATGTGAAGCCTTTTCCTGTTGATGATTTTGATCGCGCGATCACACAAGGGCCCGCCATCTACTAGGTGCTTGCATGCTTGGATCACCATTTGGCATATCTTGATATCCACATGTTATCACCTCGAGGTTCATTACCTAACTGTGGGTCCACCAAAATTTTATTCTTGACTGCCAGTTTTTCACCACTAACCACCAACCAGTTACCCTCGTGGGGCCAAAAATGCATGCCTTTTAGGCACTTAACATGTCTACATGTGGATATGAAAAAATGAATCTTTTCCCCAATATTATGAATGTAGGATAAATAGTCTTAGCCTTTTCTATAGAAGACTATCAAATAATGGTGCCATTGAATCGCTAGTGCAATTATGTCCAGTCTGATCATGCCCATAAATTTCTTAACTGTTGAATTGCTTCATTTCTAGTCTATGTCTCTTCTAAATTTGATAAGAAAAAATGCAAGTCTCTGCAACACTGAAACCCACCATGAAACAAGACACAAAACTACACAAAAAGTAAAAATGGTACTCTTAGAAATGAGAGTACCAACAAGATGTTGGTGAAGAGAATCATAGAACAAGGAAAACTCAATTAGCTACCTAAATACTATGACAAATATGTTGAAAAAGATAAAACTCAGATTGAAGATTTTTTCATAGATCATATGTTTGCATTCAAGAAGAACCTAATTAAAATGGAAGGTAGTATTCTAAAGGAACTATATGATAAATTGGAGATTAGGAAATAGTCATAACTAACTGAGGATGAACATATTAGAGTGAAAGAAATTGAGGACATGCTACCAGTTATATCTTATGATGAACATGAAAGAATTTTGAAATCAATAAAACCATTTTTGAGAACTAAAGAAAGATTGATAAAACTAATGGGAAGGAAATATGACAAAGTCATCGAGGATACACACAAAACTATTGATAAGGTCCTAATGAAGGCTAAACCTGAGAAGTATTCACCTCCTAAGCCTAAAAATATCCTAAAGGGAGACTCATCCAAGATAGCTGAGATAAACATTAATACATCCAAGGATGAAGAAGATAACAGTCAGTTTGTAAGTACAGTAAAGCAACCAGATTTCTTTGTTGTTGGTGTTCCTGTGTCATTGGAAACATCGTAAGATAAAAACAACCCCTTTCAAGGAAATTTAGATACCATGCCTGATATAGATGGAAGCAATTAAAATAATACAGTAAATCCTACCAAGGAAGAGCCTTCTAAGAGTGAACACAACACAACTAAGGCGGAGAAAGAACCTAAGAGAAAAGTTGAAGTCAAGCAAGAAACACCTACACTTGTTTCTTTAGATTTGTTGGCAAGTGGAGAGAGAACTCTGAGTACTAATGTAGAGAGCATGGATGAGGCTGATCTGATGAAGATATCTTACATAGCCTTTGAGAAAGCCAAAGAGAGATCTAAGTAGAGAATAGATAAAAATTCAAGGGTAATGGAAAGAGAATTTGATACCATCAACAAACTCCTACCCCTACCTTTCAATTTTCAAGGAAAGGACAGAGCAGAGAACCATAACAAAACACTATATGACTTTAATAGTGGTGTAGGATCACTAGCAAAGACCAAAGGTCACATGGAGACACCATGGAAGCATGGAGGGGATATGAAACCATGGAAGTAAAATCAAGTCAATTTCAATGTATTAAAGACTATAATGATGTATAAGGGCAAAGAATATAATCAAATTGATGTAATATCCTGAAGGTTCTGATAAGGACCTTAGGACTAAAATCATGGAAATAATGACAATATAATGTCTAGAGAGTCTAGGAGAGTCTAGGAATTCTTAATAAATTATTTGGAATCCATAGGATTCAATGGTTTTCAAATCAAAAAGGAATTAAGACATTTCTCCTAATTTAAAAATTCAAATGTTTGAAAACTAATGGCTAGTTAGCAAATTGGTGGGAAAATTGTTTTAGGAGTTGTAAATGCTTAAAAAATCCATGTAACCAATCTAAATTGGTTTGGGGGAGTTATTATGGAGTCTATAAGTATGAAACTCATCATGCTACAAAGGAGAAGTGGTGGATGTACAGATTGTTATTCAGGTTTTCAAATAAAACTCAGAATTTTGCACTTTCCTTATGTTTTCATTACATGATTTGAATTCATAGAAGTTACATTGTGTTTTTAATGCTTAAAGGATATTAATAATATCATTCAAGACATATTTTAATGCTTTAAGGATCCTTTTGGTTTTAGTTTTAACCTTTTGTGTTGACTGTCCTCTTGAAGTCACTATTTTTCATTAATAGTTTGATTAAATCTTGATGCCAAGGGTCATTCCATGAATTCTTAATATCTCTTTCTCATGGAATGATGCCTATTTAATTTTTAAATTATTATTATAACATTATATTTTGCAGATGGAGTGAATTAAGAAGGTGATCATTGGGTTTGTGTATGGAAACTTGAAGAAATTGCTTGGATTGGAGTAGCAGCAAGAAATATGCCTTAAGGAGGACCATATATGATGTTTTGGGTTGTCTTAGAATGGTATTTTAATTTTGAATCCATAATTTTTTGGTATTAGAAGCATTGGGAAGTGAGACATTTAGGAAGACCTAGATTTAAGGGTTGATCAGAACCAAATTGGGGGTTTCATGTTTGCAAGGGTCTGAGGGTCAAATTGGTTGGGGATTCCTTGAATTGGGGTCATTTGTGAAGACTTATGAGATTCTTGAAGTCTGTGGGTAATACTGTAGCATACTTGATTTGTAAATTGTTTTGTTTAAGGGCTAATTGATAGGGAATAGTCAAAGATTAGGATAGTTGGTTCAAAGCTTCAACACTAGATATTTTGATATGTTTTAAGAGGGGATATTGGGTATCTAAAAAGGTATCTTTTTCAGAGATTCATTTTGGGAATTTGTGAGTTAAGTGCCAAATTAGGTCACTATTGGGCTAGATGGAGCCAATGCCTAAAAGAGCATATTTGTAAGATGTGAGTGTTGGGTGGGGTTGAAAACTAAATTTCTTGTCAACCCTTGTTGAAAACAACATAATAAAACCAAAACCTTCATCCTTGGGCATTGGGAGGGTTATTGGTTCATTTGTAGACATTTAAGTGCTTGAGTCCTAAGGGCAATCCATCCATTAACAACCTTGTTTCATCAGTACCATCCCAACCTCTACATCAAGTGGTATCAGAGCCCACTAGTAGGTCTTTGTGGGAGTTTGAGGGAAGAATTCAGAAGTCATAGCACCAAAAAATCAATTGGAAAGGAAGATAGAGAAGCTAAGATAAGCACTAGAAAATAAGGAAAGAGAAAAGAGGGAATTGGAAGCCACAAGGGAAAGAGAAGAGAGACAATTGAGAAGGAAAATACTTAAGTTCTTAGAAAGGATAGAAGAACTGGAGAAAGAAAGAAGAGAACCTAGGAGAGAACAAGTTCATGAAGAGAACCATGAGGAAGAAGGAGAGTTTAATGAATAACAAGACAATAGGGGTCATAGGGAAGAAAATGATCTTGAGGGAGGAGATTCATGAAGCTAATCAGAGCAATACAAGGAAATGGTGGAAAGGGGCATGTTGACTTTCCAATCAACCAAGGAAGGATGGACACTAAATAAGTGTTTGGATGGGTAGAAGTACTTGAGAACTATTTTGATCTTGAATATGTAGAAGAAGAGAACAAGGTGAAGTTAGCTAAAGCAAGGCTAAGGGGAACAACCCTTACATGGTGGACTAGCATTCAGAATGAAAGGATAGAAAGGGGGTTTAATACAATATTTAATTGGGAAAGAATGAAGACTATGGTGAAGATTCAATTCTTTCCATCATATTTGGAAATCCAAATGAATATGAGAAGGAACAATTTTAAGCAGAGAGATATGGACATCATGTCTTACACTGAGTAGTTTCACACCCTGAGAATTAGGGGAGGAGTAGAAGATGAGGATGAGAAGGTGGCCAGATAAATAAATGGCCTAAAGTATAACATACAGGATGAGATGGGGTTAAATGTACCATAGACCCTAGGAGAATGCTTTCAACTTGTAGTTAGAGAAGAGCATAATTTGAAGAGGAAGAATGAAAGACAAAATAATAGAGGGGGAGGAGCCATGAGAGGAAGAGGTGGCAGAAAAAATGCAGACTTTTAGAGAAGCAATGACAAGGATAAAGGAAAGGGAACCACTTTAGATAAGAGAGGAGGATATAACCATAGAGGTGGAATATCTGGAGGAGGAAGAGGAAGTGATACCTTCATAGGTAAATGTTTTCATTGTAATTAAGAGGGGCACCAATCATTTAGATGTCTTAGGTGGAATGAACCAGAGAAAAATAGGGATAGGAGAAAAAAATATCACACAACAAGAAGAGGAGAATAATGAGTCTATAGTGGTTTATCTAGAGGAAGGAGAGTGTCTTCTAATGGGAATAGGAGAACCAATTCAACTAGCACCACAAATGAATATTTTCATAATCAATTATTTGACAAGGGGTAAGGTATGAAAACTAATAGTTGATTATGGTGCACATAGCAATTTGGTTGCTTATGAAGTTGTTAATAAGTTGAATTTGAAGACATTTCCTCACCCTAGACCATACTATGCAACATGGTTTAGTTAAAACCAAAATATCTTGGTTAAGGAGCAAGTTTATGTTGATTTTTCAATTGGTACATATCAGGAAAATGTTTTGGGTGATGTAATAGATATGAGTTGTTGACACATGATTTTAGGGAGACCATGGAAATGGGAAAGAAGAGCCATGCATGATGGATATGTAAACACCTACATTGTGAACAAGGAAAAAAAAGTATGAATTGAAACCTTTAGTGGATAAGGGTAAGGAGAATATTGTTATGTGTTTTGGGGATCATATTTTGCAGGGGAAGATCAACCATGACACTGGTTGGAAGATGAATGTGAATGGGTAGCAGACTGAGAACAAGGATAGTCCTAATGATGTAGGACTTTGGGACTTGAAATGTGTGCAAGTGAGGACCATTAATTATCCTCTTGTATAGTAGGTGAAGGGTGAAAGGAAGCAGAAGTTGCAAAGGCATCAAGTGAAGGAAATAGGGGCAGGAAGAAGTCCCTTTACAAGAAGCAATGTCCTAGCAAAGGGAATCAAAACTAATGTTTTATTTCTTACAATCCTTGTGATGTGAAAACATGTTGGAGAAGTAGGAGGCAGGTTACTTTGGGATATTTTTGGATCTCTCCACCTAAGATGAAAGCAAGGCTTGAGCAGATTGATGCATGGAAGAAGAATACTCGTTGGGAAAAGAATACTTTCATTCTTGGGGAGTATAGCGTGGGAGCACTAAGGAAGACCAATTTTCACATGGAGACACCATGGAAGCATGGAGGGGATATGAAACCATGGGAGGAAAATCAATTCAATTTCAATTTATTAAAGCCCATAATGATGTATAAGGGCAATGAATGTAATCAAATTGATGTAATGTCCTGAAGGTCCTAATAAGGACCTTAGGACTAAAATCATGGAAATAGTGACATTTTAATGTCTAGAGAGTATAGGAGATTCTAGGAATGCTTAATAAAGTATTTGAAATCCATAGGAGTTAATATTTTTCAAATTAAAAAGGAATTAAGACATTTCTCCTAATTTGAAATTTTAAATGTTTGAAAACTAATGGCTAGTTAGGAAATTGGTGGGAAAGTTGTTTTAGGAGTTGTAAATGCCTAAAAAATCCATGTAACTAATCCAAATAGGTTGGGGGAGTTATTATGGAATTATAATTATGAAACTCATCATTGTACAAAGGATAAGTGGTAGATGTACGGAATGTTATTCAGATTTTCAAATAAAACTCAAAATTTTGCACTTTCCTTATGTTTTCATTACATGATTTGAATTCATATAAGTTCCATTGTGTTTTTAATGCTTCAATGATATTAATACTATCATTCAAGACATATTTTAATGCTTTAAGGATCCTTTTGATATCAATTTTAACCTTTTGTGATGACTGTTCTCTTGAAGTCATTTTTTTTCCTTAATAGTTTGGTTAAATCCTGATGTCAAGGGTCATTCCATGAATTTTTTATATATTTTTCTCATTTCATGATTCCTATTTAAATTTTACATTATGATTCTAACATGATATGTTGCAGATGGAGTGAATTAAGAAG
Source organism: Thuja plicata (assembly GCA_018584345.1). Lineage (NCBI taxonomy): Eukaryota > Viridiplantae > Streptophyta > Pinopsida > Cupressales > Cupressaceae > Thuja > Thuja plicata. Next base: position 1,570,974 of record MU227527.1, on the reverse strand, counting down.
GTGATCACTGAGTTTATGTATGGAAACTTGAAGAAATTGCTTGGATTGGAGCAACAATAAGAAATATTCCTTAAGGAGGACCATATCTAATGTTTTGGGTTGTATTATAATGTTATTTTAATGGTTAATCTATCATTTTTTGTGGTAGAAGCATTGGGAAGTGAGACATTTAGGAAGCCCTAGATTTAAGGGTTAATTAGAGCCAAATTGGGGGTTTCATGTGTGCAAGGGTCTAAGGGTCAAATTAGTTGGGGATTCCTTACATTGGGGTTATTTTTGAAGACTTATGAGAGTCTTGAAGTCTTGGGGTAAGACTGTATCATACTTGCTTTGTAAATTGCATGGTTTAAGGGCTAATTGACAGGGAACATTCAAAGATTAGGATAGTTGCTCCAAAGCATCAACACTAAATATTTTGATATGTTTTAAGAGGGGATATTGGGTATCTAAAAAGGTATCTTATTCAGAGAGTCATTTGGGGAAGTTGTGAGTTAAGTACCAAATTAGGTCACTGTTGGGCTACAAGGAGCCAAGGCCTAATGGAGCATATTTGTAAGATGTGAGTGTTGGGTGGGGTTTCAAACTAAATATCTTGTCAATCCTTGTTGAAAAAAACATACGAAAACCAAAACCTTTATCCTTGGGAATTAGGAGGGTTATTGGTTCATTTGTAGACATTTGAGTGTTTGAGGCCTAAGGGAAATCCATCCATTAGCAACCTTGTTTCATCATTCCCATCCCAACCTCTGCATCAAATAGTCACTTTGAGTCTCTGGAGAATATCACAGAAGTAAGAGTTGACCATAAATACTTAGTGAAGAAACTTGAGGAAGTACGCAAGTCTATCTCATGGGACTTGGGCATATTAAGCAATACCATTTCTAAAGTGAAGACCTGTATAGGACATGGAAGGAAGTTATACAACTACTATATAAATCCTATCAAACACCTTCATAATATTGAGGATATCATTGCAAATGATAGGAAAAGACAAGATAAGTTGGTACATAGTTGTGAGACCTCCTCACACACTGTTGCAGAGTTAGACAGAGAAGTATCTAGACTATTGGATAAGTTAAGTGTATTAGAGACTGAGAAAGGAAGAGTAATAGGAAGATTTGGTCTGTTTAAGATTTTAATCACTCCTAAACAACCAATTCTTGAAAAATACCTTTGACATGGAGACATTAGTGAAGGCACTCACAGATAACATGCCTATAGAACTTAAGGGAGCAAAAAATTCATCGTTTGTATTGAATGGACTGATCCATGTGGGTTAGATTTTGGTAAAGAAATGGACTACAGAGGAAAATTTCTTGGAAATCTCTTTCCAAGACATATTCATATGGTATAAATTTTGGTAAAGAAGATATACAATTTATATAAATTTATATATATATATATATATATATATACTACATTTTGATACACCTTTGCCATTGTTTTCAAAGGGGGAGTAGTAGTTATGAAAAATATATAGAGGAGATAAATACTTAGTCAATATTTGGTATTGAGCACTTAGTCATTTTTCACTAAGTGTTGTCATCAATGCCAAAGGGGGAGATTGTTGGAAAGTGGCCCATTTTGTATTGTATAGAGGTTGTCATTTATGGAAAGACTATCTTGTGTATTGTCGCTTGAAGTGAAACTCAGTTTTGATATTTAGTTTTACAGAAATGACTAAGTCCAGGAAGTAGTTTACTGGGTACAGAAGTATAGTTTTGATCAGCGAGCACTGTATATGGTGAACTATTTCATGTGAGCTAAGAGGAAGGTAACTTGGGATATGGTAGACCTTCAGTTAAGGTCTCTTGTGTTTTGGAGTTCATTTCAGAGAGTTACAGCCTATTGAAGTCATGCAAAGATAGTATAGCAGAAAAATAGAGCAGTTGAATGGTCATGATGATTAAGGAAGTATAACGTGGAATCTAGAGGTGCTAAATTAGTTTTTATTGGATCCTAACCCACTTTTATTATAGTATGATCTCTGACTATAGATTTGATAATTGGATAAGTGTTGGACACATTTGGTAATGTTCTTGAGAGCCGACTAGTTATGAAATCAGGTATATATGAAGATGTTTTGAGATGAAAAGATATGGATGAAATGTGTAAATGCATTGTGATGTTAGAATCAGACAGAATTTGATGGGAGCTATAATTGGGACTACTTGAGCTTAGAAGATGCTTGTACAGTTCACTTTTGGTAAAGCATTGTAATAAAATAGTTTCTTTGATTGTAAGAGTAGTGTGCTCATTATATACCCCTAGCAGTGTTTTCTATTCCTTTAACAAGGAAATGTACAAATGTAATACTCAGCTCCTAACAGGGCTAGGTCTCCTAACAGGGACACTATACTTTTAGTGCATAATTTTTGAATATCATCCCCACTGAGTTTTTCCCTTGGCGAGTGTTTCCTCATGAACAAAATCATGGTGTTCTGAGTTATCTTCTTTATGTATGTGTTCTTTTCATTTCAACAATTGTATGGTTAATTTGGAAGTTATTAAGTTTGAATTTAAAGTTTTGTAATACTTATTCACCCCCCCTCTCATTATTACCTAATCCTAACAAGAATAAGGAATGGTAGCAAATATTTCAAGGGCACTTGATTCAAATATGGTGGCATAGGACATGGCTGTTCTGAAGGATCTAGTAAGAACATGTGTAAACTTATGTTTATGCCACATGAGGAACATACTGTTGGTGAAGTTGTGGAAAATGAAGCTGAACTTGAGATAAGAGAGTCTCTTATGCTTAGGAGTGTCATTTTGAGTAAGAGGGAAGTTAAACCTTTACAAAGGAGGAATTTAGGACTATTTGCAAATCAAGAGGTAAATGATGTAAAAATATTTACGGATAGTGGTAGTACTGACAGCTTGATATCAGAAGAGATGGTGCAGAAGCTTGGATTGAAGAGGCTTAAACATCCTTTTCCTTATGAGATAGGTTGGTTTTTAGATGATCATATGGTGGAGGTGAAAGAGAAATATTTGGTTAATTTCAACATTGGACCTTACAGAGATGAAGTGTTATGTGATGTGGTGTCTATGAGTGCTTGTCATGTTCTATTGGGAAGACCTTGGCAATTTTATAGAGGAGTTGTTCATGATTGTAGAAGAAATATGGTCATAATAGAAAAGGATGGACATAAGTTTACTCTAGTTCCTTTGAAGGAAGCAAAAGGAGGAAGTTTTATTGTTAAAATAAGTAGACTATAGAGGTTAGTATGGATTAGACGAAGGATCTTGTAGGTAGATCTTGATGAGACAATTTATTATCTCTATTTTATGTTATCTTGATACTCTGTTTAAAATATTACCAAGACATTTGTGAACCTATAACTATTTGAACTTGTTATAAGTATAGTTAGAATCACCAAGCCCATGGGTAGTTAGCTATGACATGTTTTACTAAATGTTATATATATATTGCAGTACTTCATATAGCTATCAGAATATGTGTTCTAATATTTGGATTGATTTGACTAGTTTACTTGTATATATATCTGCATGCTACTAACCTGCCAGGAAAAAAGGAGCATCTTGAGAGTGGTTGATAGCATTAAAAAAGAAATGTTGAAGTCCAGCTGTAATGGAAAGAATCATCATGGAACCAAGAGACATGTCTGATACATTGGAGGAGCCACCATCTTAGAGAATATAGGAGTATAGCTCTGCTATATTTCCTCAGCGCTCATTATCCGACTGAATCGGTCATCCAGACTTTATTACATTGTGTCGTGGGTTGCTACATTTAATTTTTATTCTATGGAAAGATTTAAGTATTAACTTATCTTTTATGCTTTGAATAAGTGTCAATCCTCTATTTATAGGGATTTGATTATTAGTTTGTAAGTTCTTAGTTTTTGAAAAATATATTGTTGCATCTTTCACAACAAGTTACTTTTCTAGTTCTGTGCATTGTTTTTATGTAATCAGTTTCTAAAATATAATGAAGTGATTTTGGTTTACCTTCTGTGTTAGTAGTTAGCAGAAGCCAACCAAGGGGGGCCACTTGGGAGGTGGATTAGATAAGAGTAGAGTAGATTTACTTTTAGTATTTACATCATTTTGAATAGGAGTTTACTGTTTCACTCCTGCAGCATTAGATTCATGTATGTTCCTACAACACTTGCAAGGATAATTATGGTGAATGCTATGGGTTGATAGAATAGGTTTAAACTAAGTTTGTAGTTTTCAGAATTAATTCCATTAAATAGTCAAGTGTGTTTTCTTTCCTGCAACAATAGTGTAGGTTTCTTTCATGCATTTTTACTTCCTACAGCATAGGTAGTATGATTATTTGAGAAACTTAGTGTACATATTGTGATGTACCATTTCAAGTATACGTCATTGGGTTGACAATTTAAATTCACTTCATGATAGGAAAAATAAGCCTTAGTTTGAATATACTATTCCTAGGAGAAGCTTTGGCATGATTATTAGTACCTATTGTGAGGTGGTTCATTTTTGGCACCATTTTCGGGGATAGTGTCAAGCTGAGAACCTTATTGAGTCATTTTCATTTTTTAGATAGTTCTCTACTTTCTAGATAGAAGTTTGCAGTCATGAACTTGCTTCACAAGTTTGTAAAATTACTTGCATGCATAGAAGAGGAAGAAGATGAGATGTAGATGGAATATTTCTTCCAGGAGAGTCTGTGAATATGAACGAAGAAGATGAATTACCTTATGTTGATGCAAGTTCTAAATTCCCTGCAACATCTTCCTCTGAAGTAGCGCATTTTGATCTAGTTGGCCTTCGGCCCTTTGCTGAAATTTTGGCCAGTTTTCTTGATAATTTTGTTCCAAGTGCACCTGTTGTCCATAATCATGTAGCTAATATTCCTCTCCAGCAGAAAATCCATTTTCAAATACTTCCAATAATGGCACAACCTATATTTCCATTTCCTCTTGCAAGCCTTATCAACAATGCTAATCTCCAAAACATACCCACTGTTGCACTCCCAAATTTCTATGGCCTAATAAATGAAGAACCTGACACCTTTCTATTTGAGTTTGACATTTTTTTTGAAGTGTTGACTGCATCACTAACAGCCACAAGCTCAAGTTGTTTCTAGCAACACTAAAGGAGTTTTCCCTATGATGCTTTATTGGCTTAGGAGCTAATGCAGCAACCAGCTAGGATGAAATGTAGACTCTGTTTCAGAAGAAGTACAAAGAGTATTGCAAGGGGGTGACCCAAGAGGAGATGATATTTTTTGAATATCATAGAAGGGGGATGAAACTCTGGAAGATTATGTTTCACGCTTTAGGTACAACATGCAAAATAATCCACAACATGTGCTGGAGGAGGATTCACAGAAACTCATTTTCTTAAGGGGAGTAAATGATAGTTGCCTAGAAGCACTAGACCTCATGGATGGAGGAGATATATCTCAATCTTCCTAGGATGAATTTAAGAAAATCTTCCTTAATTATTCAATATCAATTGTAAAGAAGGGTAGAGAATTTTGGTCTACATTTACTAAGGGGAACATCTCGAGCATTTCTAAGCTAGAAATCTCAAACCTATTGTCAGATTTTAAGAAAGATATCATTAATGATTTTGCTACACACCTAGACACCATGACTTCCAAGAAAAAGCATGAAAATGTTGAAGCACAGCTAGCTGAGTATTGCCCTCACTACCACAAACAAAAGAAAGACTGTGGATGCAAACTAGTGGTGAACTTGGAGAACAAACACCTATCTACTAAGTACATGAAAATAGAAGGAGACAGAAAGCAAGTGTTCTTTATTTCTCAACATCGGCCATAGGCTTCAAGACAAGGTATGCCTCAGGATCCCTTGCAATTTTCTAGTCCTTACAATAATCAATGGCAAAACTATAATAATCAAAATCCTTCTCAGTACTCCCAATCTGCTTCGAATAACCAGTGGCCTAACCAACAGAAAAACCAATGGCCTAATCAACCTCAAAATCAATGGAAGCCACCACAAGGAAATTGGAAACCATATAACCAATGGAGAGGGACTCAATAGTGGCCTAACCAAAATCTTGGTTATCCACCCTTACGACCTCCATTATCTCAACTTGAAATAATACCAACTCCTGCAACCACAAGTCCTACTGCAAAGCAAATGCAATTACTTTCTCAGCCTCATCCTAATCCTAATAACAACCAATAGAAGCAACCAATGTATGCCATTGATACTCAGCAGTACCCTGCATATGCACTAGAGATATTTGATATCCATTTGAGATCTGGTACTACTCTTCCTACACCTGAACCGCCTGTTATAACATAAGTTTGAGACATTCCTGTAGCATCAGCACCAGAAGTTACTTTTCCAAATACTTTCCAACCAACTGATATACCAAGTAAAACTGATGTTCATAGCTTAATTATTCCTCCCTTTCCACAAAGGCTTAGCATGGAAAAACCTATAACCCAAGAAGATACACCATTTGACATCCTTGAGCAGCTGAAAAACATGCATATCCAAATTCCTCTATTCCAAGCTATCAAAGATGTTCCTCTTTATGGAAAATATATTAAAGAAAAATACCTTAAAAAGCCTCAACGTAAGAAAAAGGATCCTCAAATAGTCCATGTTATAGGACAACTTGTAGATATTATGTTAGGGAAGATAGTCATACCAAAGTATTTTGACCCAGGAAGCCCAGTTGTTGATCTTATAATTAATGCTCAGTCTGTGAAAAATGCTCTAGTTGATTTGAGAGAAGCTATAAATGTTATGACTAAAGATACCATGCATAGGTTGAGTATCAAGGGATTGAGAACCACACCAACAATCTTACAACTTGAAGATAGTTCCACTGTAACCTCATATGGAATCATAGAGGATATAGCAATCACATTAGATTCATGGGAATATTCTACAGACTTCCTGATATTATCACCTAAGGTAAACTATTTTGGCTATCCATTCATCCTTGGAAGAACTTGGTTAGCCACCACTTATGCCAATATTATTTGTAGATCAGGTAACATGACAATTTCAAATTGCCAAGCAATAAAGAATCTAGCATTATATCCTCCTGCCCAACCCCAACCAGATTTGGGTACACCTATTTGGCCAAATTTGGGAGATGAGGAAGAAGAGCTAAATTATGTTGCTTAACTAATGATGTTACACAAGGAATCATTCCTAAAAACACAAGAAGAAGATGGTCTGATTCAAAGTATCCTTACCAATGAGTGTGTCATAGAAAGAGATATTTCTGGAAGTCTTGTTCTACAGTTATGTACCTATGAGGACTGTGTTTTTCTAGCAACACCTAATATTATTAATCAATTAATACCCTATGAAGTAGCTACAAGCCCAATCTATGAAGTGTCATTGCTAGAGCTAAAAACTACTATAGAACTTTCTCCTGGTCATAATATTCATGTTAACAATAAGATGCCACCACAACAATTGGCATTGTTAACTAAACTCCTGTGTAAGCATGAAAAATCCTTTGCTTGGGATTATGGAGACATGACAGGATTGAACCCAAAGATTTTCACACATTGAATCTACATGAATGAAGGTATTCTACCACTCCTCCAACCTTAGAGAAGGATTAACCTGGCCTTGAGAGAAATAGTCAAAATTGAGTTGCAAAAATTGTTGGCTATTGGTTTTATATATCCAATCTCTGATAGTAAATGGGTATCACCTTTGGTCATAGTGCCTAAAAGGGGGGGTAAATGGATAATCTATGTAGATTATAGGGAATTGAATAATATAAAAAAGAAAGAACATTTTCCATTTCCATTTATTGATCAATTTATAGACACTTTAGCTGGAAAGAAGTACTTCTCTTTTCTGGATGGATATAGCGGTTATAACCAAATTATGATTGCACCAGAGGATCAGGAGAAGACCACATTTAAATTCCCTTGGGTAACATATGCATATTATGTGTTACCTTTTGGCTTATGTAATGCACCAACTAATTTCTAAAGATCTATAATCAATATTTTTGCTGACGTTTCACATGATTGTATGGAAATATACATGGATGACTTCACTACTTTCGGTGTTACTTTTGAGGAGGCTTTGAAGAACTTAGAAAAAGTGTTGATCATATGTCAAGAACACAAAATGTCTCTCAATAGTGAGAAATGTTTCATGTTGATTCAGGAAGGAGTAGTGTTGGGACATTTCATCTCAAAAGTTGGCATCCAAGTAGACCCTGCAAAATAGAGGTAATTCTCACATTGCCTACACCTACTAAGAAAAAATATGTTAGATCCTTCTTAGGAAATGTTGGCTATTATAAGCACTTCATTCAAAACTTTAGTCAAATAGCTAGTCCTCTATACACATTTCTTACAAAAGAGGTCAAGTTTACATGGACAAAAGCTTGTGATGAATCATTCCTATAGCTCAAGTCACTTCTGACAATAGCACCCATACTTAGGGGGCCTGATTGGTCTTTACCATTTCACACACATACAAATTCTTTTGACTATGCAATAGGTTTTGTCTTAGGACAAAAGTCTAGTAACCTTGAAAATGCAATTTACTATTAGCAAGAGTTTACATGGACTAGAATTAAATTACATAGTGAATGAAAAGTAATTGATGGCAGTAGTTTATGCTTTGAATAAATTCTACCATTATGTAACAGGCTATCCTATCTTTGTTCATATTGACCATGTAGCAATCAAGTATCTTATGAACAAACCTGCCATCTCAAGAAGGTTAGCAAGATGGCTTCTTCTTTTGCAGGAATTTGATATAACAGTCATTGACAAGCCATGGAAAGCAAATGTGGTAGGAGATTATTTATCCAGAATCCAGAATGCTTCCAATGATACCACTATGATAAATGACACATTCCCTTATTAGAATTTGTTTCATATTACTATCAAGAGTCCCTGGTATGCTGATATAGATAATTACCTTATAGATAACAAAATTCCCACACATTTCTCTCTAAAGGACAGAAGAATGCTAGTAGAGAAAAGCTTCCAATTCTCTTGGATTGACAACACACTATTTTATACTGGTCCAGACCAAGTCATGAGGAGGTGTGTGTAGGAAGATGAGACATAGGATATCCTCTATGCTTGTCATGATGAGCCATGCAGAGGACACTTTGCATCTAAGAGGACAGCCCTGAAGATCTTAACAATAGGTTACTACTAGCCCACACTTCACAAGAATGTAGCCAATTATACAAGAAAATCTGATAAATGTCAGAGGATAGGTCATCCAAAAAAATCAGATGAAATACCCTTAAATCCATAAGTGGTGGTGACACCATTTGATAAATGGGGCATGGATTTCATTGGTCCCATATACCCTCCATCTAATGGGAAATCCTAAATCTTGGTATGCACCAATTATCTAACCAAATGGGTGGAAGTAAAAGCCATGAAGCATGCACGAGATCATAAGGTAGTAGAGTTTTTGTATGAGGAAATCTTCACCCATTATGGTGTGCCAAGAGAGCTTGTGACTGATTAGGGAGCACAATTCACATCCAATCTGATAATAGAACTCATGAAGGAATACAATATCATACATCGGAAGTCCATTCCATATCATCCTCAAGCCAATGGTCAGATAGAAGTTACAAACAAAGAGATTGAAGCCATGTTCACAAAAATAGTTCATCTACACCGTCGATATTGGAGCAGAAAACTCTTAGAAGTAGTCTGGGAATACAAAACAATATGGAAGACAACCACAGGGTTCACACCATTTGAATTACTATATGGAAAGGTAGTAATGTTACCAATTGAATTTGAGCACAAAATATTTTGCACTATGTTGGAGTTAAACATCAACCTTCCAACAGCACAGAAAGAACGACTATTGCATCTCAATTCTTTAGATGAAATGTGCAAATCTACATTGGAGTGCACTGAGATAGTACAGAAACAAAGGAAGAAGTAGAATGACATCCATATTAAGAACAAACAGTTTTCCATTGGTGATTGGGTGTTACTGTATGATTCCAGAATTAAAGAGATACCAAGCAAGCTGCAGACAAGATGGCTAGGTCCATATGAAATAAGTCATGTCTTCGCCAATGGAGCAGTCCAATTGACAACTATTGACCAAGTACACTTTAATTTATTAGTCAATAGGCATTGAATTCATCTATATCATCAGCCCTAGAAAAAATAATACTTCTTGTAGCAATTTAGACATCCAACTCTAAATGACCAATAGGTAATACTTCCTACAGCAGCGGGTGCAAACCTTCATTCTGCAGCTTCAACATAGCATTCCTTCAAGTATGCCCATGATAAAAACTTCATGCACAAATGAATTCCATTTCTCCATTCACTTTATAAATTCTTCTTTTCAACACATTTCATTTCTTTACCTTCCATCCATCCATCCTCCACATCATGGCCACTTTTTAGTTCTATGTTTCAAATAAGGGCCACGTCAGCTAACACATGAAGCTACCAGCATCGTTCCACTCTCACCACCTTTTTTTTCTCATGTGTGCGATAATCAATGACAGGTATAAACTTTACAAAATTCTTTCCACTTTTAGCACATAGATTTAGGTAATTATATCTAGTACTACAATAAATCTATGATTGTGGCACTAAGCCATTTCCGCACCTCATGCCAAGTGTGACAAGTGTGGACACTTGTATTCATTTCATAGGGGGATCGAAAGTGTATTAAGTTCTAATGTCATTTCTAATTGTCCTTGTCATTTCTCATAAATATTTCTCCTCACCTCAAATATGTATTTTGGCCTTGTCTCATTAAATCCTGTTACTATCTCGCACAAGTGTCATACTATTATTCCCAAATAATCACTGATTTTTAGACTTGATGTGACCCAAAATGACTATAATTAAACTATGTGGCAACTTGCAGTTAGAGTTATAATTTATTCTGTTAAGAGCCATTATCATTATTTATGTTAAGAACAACAAAATATTCCAAGAGAATTGTCTGTAGTTTCAAGAAGAGAAGTTTGAAATTCAAAAGGGAATAAGGTATTCATCGATTACAGAGAAAAAGAGTTGAAAAAAATTAACAAGCTTAAGCTACAATAGAAATTTAGAGGAAAATATTTGGAACAAATGGGAGGGCAGCTGTAGTGGCATGAGCCAATGGTTCATGGTGTTTTTATTACAAATGTTGAAGTGGTGAGGAGGTTTAATGCATGTGGTTGGTTGGTTTATTTCTTGAAATTAACAAAGTTTGATGAAGAAGTAGTAGCTAAATTCAAAAATACATTCGTGGGAGGGAAAGCAACCGTATGGGGTTTAACGGTTGTCATGACAAAAAACAAATAGTAGAGGTAACTGAGTTACCATCAATTGGGGAACATTACCCTAATGTGCATGACACCAGGTCAGCACGAGCCTAGTTTACCCTTCCAGGTGACCCTCCTCTAGAGATTAACAAGCAAGGATGAAATCAAATGTCTCTTCCTCCACCATTTAATGAGCTGGAAACACGCATTATTAGGTATTTGACATGTGGGGGAAGATTTTCAAATTTGCATGTACATCATTTCAAGTTACTTAGCTACGTAAGGCATAATCTTCCAATAAATGTTCCTAATTTCTTGTATAATATACAAAGTATCAGTGTTGAGGAAACCCAAAAGGGGAATGCAAATTCTATCTCTCACCATGCCCTAATCAAATTGCTAGTAAAGAAATCCCTTAGGGAAGCCTCTCCTTTAGCATGGTCAAAAAATTTTCAAATTAAAACCCTACAACCTCAGGTTGAGCCTATTGAGAAACCTAGCAATGATGATGTAGCACCCACTGAACTAGCTATTGAGAAAGCCGCCCGAGAAATAGAAACTAAAAAACTTCAAGAAAAGAGGCCTTCACCTGCTCATGACACCAATGTCCCTACCCCTGTTCAAAAGAAAGGAAAATGAAAAGTAGGAGAAGGAACTTCAGTTCCTGCAGCCGAACCACAAAACCCGACAGCTTCAAAAGGAAAGAAGAGAAAATTGGCTCCTGTAGAAGCTACTCCTATAGCAGAGAGACCGAAGAAGGCTATCAAGAAAAAGGTTGTGGAGGTTGAGGAAACTCCTATGCAAAGAAGCCCTAGAATGAGTGGAAAACTTACTAAAGTGTCCCCAGAAAGCCAATCTATTTCTCCCAAACAAGCTGATGTAGAACCCCATGTGCAATATGTTCCAGATGATTCCCCAAATCAGCCTGAAATTCCAAAAATTATCAAAACCTAAATGAGAAAGTGATGATGAACCTATTTTATGTCAAAACAACCCCCAAGAGAGCCATCGAAATACCTCAGAAATCAATGAGGAAGAAGTTCAAATACCTCACCACTCAGCCCACTCACAGAATGCCTTAGTGCCTTATCAAAGAACCTGGTTTACCAGCTACTTAGAGCAAGCATGGAGAGAATAGAGGAGGCTGAATAATTAGATAGAAAAGTGTGGTCCACCCACTTTGCAATCATTCCTCTTTAGCTTATACAATAAATTTGTTTTTAAAACAACCCTATGGAAAGAGGAAAAATAGGGAATGCAAAGGGTAATAAAAGACCAAGATGAGGAAATAGCATAACTAAAGGAGCAATTGGTGAAGCAAAAATAGAGAGTGGATCATGCCTTGAAGTTGGCTGATCATATCATCCTTGTAGACCTCCTCCTAGGGTCTATTCTATTTGTTTAAAAGAACGGTTTATTTTGTTTCAACTTATGATGACCTTAAAGAACATAGAATCTGAGTTCAAAACGGCCTAGGAATTCTATGGCCTATATCAAACCCTTCCTTCATGGAAACACAACCTACTCTGTGAGTTATACTTACACAACTTCATTATCCCCGGAGAGACCGAATGGAATCCTTTACTTTATATTGGGGATATATACTTGAGGACATTAATGTCCTGGATGCATAATGAAGCAAACTATGAAAGACACTTAGACAACTATAGAGATCAGGAGAAGTTAGGACAATTACCATTAAGATCTGAAAGAAGCAAACCTGATGTGCTCCTTAGGGATTGGTTCAACCTCACCTATGGAAGTATAAAAGCATAAACTAAGAATAAAATATTTACTATTAGGGGAGAGGTCTATGTATAATATGAGGGGATGTCCTACTTTGTTTTTTAGAGAGCCTTAGCTGGTGCTAGAAGCAGGTGGAATAGACTTCCAGAAGCATCCAAGAAATCAGAGCCACATAGCCCTATTTAATCTTGAGGCAGTGATCCACAAAGCACCAAAGTATATCTAGCTAGGTAGGCAGATTAGACACGAGCTTTGGTGTACCCTTATAATGCATCCACCTATGCTCCTATGGCCTCTTTATGATATCAATGCTGAAAGACTTGATCAACTATAGGAGAACTATAAGGGAGATGTCCAGGGAAGACTAGAGGTTTCTACTATACCTTTAAGGGCCAAATGAGAAGAAGGATGGAGGTCGGGGAGTTCCAAGGAATTGAAAAGAAATGCAATGCTTGAGGACAAGCATTTTACTTGTCGGGGGGCAGATGATGAGACAATTTATTATCTATGTTCTATGTTATCTTGATACTCTATTTAAAACATTACCAAGACATTTGTGAACCTATAACTATTTGAACTTGTGATAAGTACATTTATAATCACCAAGCCTATGGGTAGTTATCTATGACATGTTTTGCTAAACATTATATATATTGCAGTACTTCATATAGCTATCAGAATATGTGTTCTAATATTTGGATTGATTTGACTAGTTATATATATATATATATATATATATATATATATATATATATATGCATGCTACTAACCTGCCAGGGAAAAAGGAATAGCTTGAGAGTGGTCGACAACATTAAAGAAGAAATTTTAAATTCCAGTTGCAATGGAGAGAATCATCATGGTACTGAGAGACATACTTGCTACATTGGAGGATCCACCATCTCAGAGAATATAGGAGTATAGATCTGCTATATTTCCTCAGCGCTCATTATCTTATTGAATCGATCATCCAGACTTTATTGCATTATGTCGTGGGCTGTTACTATTCCTTTTTCTTCTATGGTGAGATTTAAGTCAAAACTTATCTTTATGCTTTGAATAAGCGTCAATCCTCTATTTATAGGGATTTGATTTTTAGTTTGTAAGTTCTTAGTTTTTGAAAAATATATTGTTGCATCTTGCATAGCAAGTTACTTTTCTTGTTTTGTGCGTCATTTTTATGTAATCAGTTTCTTAAATATAATGAAGTGATTTTGGTTTACCTTATGTGTTAGTAGTTAGCAAAAGCCAACCAAGGGGGCCCACTTGGGAGGTGGATTAGATTAGATTAGAGTAGATTTACTTTCAGTATTTACAACATTTTGAATAGGAGTTTACTATTTCATTCCTGCATCATTAGATTCATGTATGTTCCTACAACACTTGCAAGGATAATTATGGTGAATGCTATGGGTTGATAGAATAGGTTAAAACTAAGTTTGCAATTTTCAGCATTAATTCCATTAAATAGTCAAGTTGTTTACTTTCCTACAGCAATAGTGTAGGTTTCTTTCATGCATTTTTACTTCTTGTAGCATAGGTAGTATGACTCTTTGAGAAACTTAGTGCACATATTGTGTTGTCCCATTTCAAGTGTATGTCCCTAGGTTGAAAATTTAAATGCACTTCATGATAGGAAAAATAATCCTTAGTTTGAATATACTATTCCTAGGAGAATCTTTGGCATGATTATTAGTACCTATTGTGAGGCGATTTAGATCTAATGAAGGTTGTTAGAATCTGATTGTAAGAAGGGTAAAGTGGAGTGATAGGTGAATTTGGTTGATGAATAGAAGAGGGTTTGTAACAGAGGTAGATCAGTTATGTAAAAGAAAATAGGTAGTTATCTAAGATTTGGTGTTGATAGAAGGTATGATGGAGTGGGTACAAAGAGGAGTAAGTTGATGGATCTGATAGAGGAGAGTGCAAAGGTGAAGAGATAGATATTTGCAGATAAAGAGGAGGTTTGGATTCAAAACTAGCATGGGAGTTGTGTTCCATGGGTTCATAATTTTATCTTATGGAACATTTTATTTTACCTAGGGTGTTTGCTGCAGGAGCATCTTAGGATCTTGGAAATCTTGTATCAACCAAAAATATTTCCTTTAGTTTGTTTTTTTTGTTGTGTTCCAGTTGGGCAGTTTTGGTGTTTTCCATGGCAGTCAATCTATGCTTGTTATTTCTGGTTCTGGTCATGACAACATTCTTGGGAATTATAGGTACTGAGAGGGGGGTGAATCAGCACAAATAGATATTGAACTAATTCAACCACTGAATAAAATAACTATTGCAATGCTTTCCAAACCTATAAAGCAAGTATCTAATGCAAATATGAATGAAATAGTAGTAATAATAATCCACAAATTTCATACACATAACACAGTAATTTTCAAGTGGAAACCCTTGTAAGAGGGAAAAAACTACTGTGGGGATGACACCCACAAGCCCAATAACTGCACTATATGACTTTTCCCTATTAGGAGCTACAATACCCTTTTTGAGGGTTCACCCTATTATAAGTGAGTATTACACTATTAGGAGTACCATAAGATCATCTATGATCTACCTCTCTAGAGTATTTAAAACCTCAATAAAGAAGTCACCTTGTTAAAGGATTTACAAAAAGAACTTGTTAGAGTTCACCCAATTAAGGGATTTTGCTTGCTACAACTATTAGGGAACAACAAGATTGTTGATCTATAGAATGACACTAATTTCCTGTCAGATCCATTTTAGATCTTTGTACTTTGTAACTGCTCTCTTCTCTCTGATCTCTAATCACACCTTCAACTTGAAATCATAAAACTCTAATCACCTAAAACAACTTCAATAATAGAAACATCCCTCTCTCTCTCTCTCTCTCTCTCTCTCTCTCTCTCTCTCTCTCTCTCTATTTCCTTAAATAAACAAATTGCACCACCTTGAAAATGATCTTCAAATTGTTTTCCTGTGACAACACCACATGTCTAATTGATAATCTTGATGAGAAAAATAATTTACCATGATCGTGTTAGGTCAAGATAAGATCTGCAAGTTTAAATCTCTAAGATAAATAACACATTTTTACTTCTTTGATGCAATCCCTTAAATCTATCTTAAATGATTGTATCAATCATGTAAATACCAATACATTGGATGTATAACCTTTATTCCATTTCATCATATCATTATAAATGATCGCATACACTTTACCACTCACCGCTCTGTGATCTACTGACCAGATGATCAAGAACATAAAATTTCTACCTATCTTAGTGTCTATGACACTCAAAACTCTATCACCACTCAACCAAATGTGTTGTGGTTAAAACCAAATTGCAATATGAACTTGTTGAATCTTTTTTTGTGACCGGTCCTCATAATTTTTTTTATACCATGACCGTCACCAAAATGATGTTTGCATAGTCCACCGATCTTCTAGACTTAACCAAATTTCAATATGACCTACTTACCAATTATACCTTCACTTTACATGTTGTATATTATGACTTGTATTCACTTAGTTGCACTGTACTGATGTAGTTGACATCAATGACAACAATATACATGACTCCTTATTACTGCACCACAATAGTTATCAATCTATAATACCAATAGTCTCAATCAAATACCAACAATCTCCTCCTTTGGCGTTGATGAAAAACATATACTAACTTTAATATATGCTTACAATCATGCAATTATCAACTTGTGACTCCCTATGCTCATACTTTGCATACATGCATACACTCCCCCATAAATATACTTAACAATTCATATACTCCCCCTTTGACAACAATGACAAAGGTACCAAAAACTTGAATATATGTATACACAATCTTACTTACATCCTGTCAAAAATTACCTTGAAGTGAATATTTTCTTCACTCAAGGTTGTTTCCCATAGCTTATGCAAGTACTTCATAGCAAAAATTTGCTCAATCAAACTCGAGACTAGCTCTTCCATGCTATCTAAAGTGTTCATGTCTGGCAAGGAAAATATAACTTCTACCTTTTTAACATTTTGTTGCATCACTTCAATAGTAGGAGATAAGGTGGATTGAAGTTATAGTAGAGTGATCAATCTCTGTTGCTTCTCACTTTGAATCTTCTTAACCTTGTGATTGATTTTCTTGACTTTATGACTGTAAGTTGTGAATGAACTTGACAGTGGATCAAGTTGATCGCTTAAGTTCTCCAACTCCTTCTCACCTTAAGCTCTTCTTTGTTCCAAATCTTGAACAAATTTTGAATACCTTGATAGTTTGATAATTAGTTAACCTGCCTCAGTCAATGTACTCTTAACTTCATCTATCAAGTCTTATAATTTGATCATGTCTTCAGTAATCTTTTCCATCATCTTTCCTATCATTTTCTTTTCTAAGTTCTCCTTTGCATTCGTCTGCAAGTATGGACCCTAATGTAGAATATCCTTCACAAGAGTGTCCATCTTACAAATAGGTGTGTCATATTCATCATATGTTACCTTAGATACTAACTCAGCTAAGATGTCTCTAGCTTTCCTTAATACTCGTGTCTTCTTCTTCTTTGATTTTAACTTGTTTCTTACAACCTGAACCCTTAATTATTCTAAAATTTTCATCAATTCCTTAGGTTTCAGTTTAGATATTTCTACCAATGTGATCAGTAAATCTTCTTCATCAATTTATTCTTCATCTTCAATAACAGTCATTGATTTATGACTCTTATGTGCATTGGATACTGTAAGACTTAAGTTCTTTGTAGTCTCTTGTTCTGCTTCAATCTTCTTTAGAGTCTCCACCTGCTTACTCTCTTCATCTTTCTCTTTTTCCTTCTTAGAAATCATCTTTTCTATATGTTCTAAAGATAATGATGAATCCTTCTTACCTGTTGTATCGACAGTTTCAATCTTATCACCACCAGTTTCATGTACACTTTGTGTATCATCAATTAGAAGTATAACTAATTTTCTCTTAATATTGAATTTATGCTTGTGAGAAGTAATCATTATCTTAGCATCTTCTTCACACAACTCTGGTTGAACTTGAATAATGCAACACTCCATCTAGCATCAATTACCTAATATAACTCATTAGGGATGCAAGAATGTATTTCCAAAGGTATTCTATAAAATTTATAAAAATGATACATAATTGCATCGTTTATTTTCTTCTTATCCTCACTAGTCCCCAAGGTGTATATTTTCCCAATAGTAGAAAGTCTACCATTGTCAACAATACCTTTTACAATACTATCAATATAAGAGGCCAACTTTGTTTTACACTTCTTCTCTTCAAAGGCATCCTTATCTAATTATGTCCCTTCTTCATGATCAGTTAAACTTCTCTTTCTCTTATAGATTCTCTTTGGAGTAGAAATGTGTTGTATTTTCTTCTTTGAAGATTCCCTTCTAGACTAAACTTCACTAGTAGTTGGTTTTCTTTTTTTTCTCTTAGCTATAGTTAGGGTTACAGTAGTATGAGATGTTCCTACATCACTTCTTCCAAACTTATGCTCTAAGTTAGATACCACTCTTCTAGTTTTTCTTTCAATGACCGGTTTCTTTAATTCCCTTTGAATTTTAGAAACAATTTCATCATGAGTTCCAAATTTCTGTGCCTTTTTATCTAATGGTTTTGACAACAACTTGTCAACATGCAAAGCTACCATATCACTTTCAACTTCATAATCCATAGGAGAAATCCAACATGTCCTAGGTTCCACATCTTGCATAATACATGAATTGGTGTCTATAAGAAAACAAATATCACTCTTGTGCTTCTCTATAATGCTAGCTAGAATCCTTTCTCATTTATGCATTCTAGATTGGAAATCTTTGAAATAACCCCACATGACCTTATTGAAGTTATTCCCTAGTTCCTTTATTGAATTCACTTATTTACATAACTATCACTTTTTCCCTTTACCATGTAATATTTCCATTACCGGGAAAAAACTTTTGAACAAAGAAAAATATACATACCAATAGAGCTCCATACTTGAATGATTGTCTCTTGTCTCTCTTAATCCTTTCCATGTTCATCAGTAATTGGCTTCTTATCATCTCACATAGATCATATGTTGAATTATCCTTCAATATCTGATAGACAACGTGAATATCTCCACCAGGAACACTATTAAATTGACTCAAATAATAAAATTTGTATCATATCACCATAGATGCAAAATGAACTTCATTATCTGCAATATGCTTAATATTCACTTTTCTCCCATCTATTTTGGATTTGGTAGGTTCATTCACCAAGTGAGTAGCCATCGTTCTCAATTTACATTCCAAACCTTGTGCTCAAAATCCTCTAACTCTGCTAATCAATGTCTTCAAAATCTCATGTGGTCTATCCATCCATATAAATTGATCATGCACAATTCTCAACAAATAATGAATCCAATCAAAATGAAATTCTATGGGAACATCTACAACATAAGTCAAACCCTTTTCCTGTAGATGTTTGTGCTCGACTTTTGAATTTCCATTGGTACACAGATCCTTGCAGTATTCTTTCTGGATTTCTTCACTCCCAATACTTTGATTCTACAATGAATATAATACCAAACATCTTCAATCAACATCACACCATGAGGAATAGTGGATAGGTTACCGAACATATCTATCTTAGCCACTTTTCTTGAATGTAGTTTGAATACAGGTTGAGGTTCCTTAGATATATTCACCAGAATAGGTGTATTAACATTCTCTATCATTACGACTAACTACAATAGCACACAATTCTAACAACCAATTAAAATGATACTCTACACTACATATTTTATATTTCCATGAAGGATTGATATGAAATAATCACTAGATCTTAATCACAAAAGTAGCTTTTTTGCACATGCTAGCTCAAGATAGCTCTTCTAATTCTTCAAGAGAAAGTGAAAAGTGTGAAAATAAGTTACTATTTCCCTTTATATACCACTAGAGAAATAGACATTACATACATCAATAGTAGGAATAGTGACATGTCACTAGTTAACACTTAACCACTGGTTGGTGCATAACCAACATCAATAACCGCTCTCAAATATATATTTGACCTTGAAATCTTAGTGCGGTCCAACACAATCTCAAAATACAAAATCATAAAAACTTATACCGTAATGTGCATATACATCTTTACCACTTTTTAATTCTAGGGGATCGATAATGGATTTGTCTTTTAAGTGCTTCCCCTAAGAAAATAACATGCTTAGTTTACCGATGGAACCTCCACATTTCTTGAGCTTGTGGAGTTCTTAGTCAACTCAAAGGAATTTAGTTCACCTTTCTTTACCCAAGTATTCTTCATATCACTTCTGACTTCATCAATATTAGCAACCATATTTTATTTTCTGTCTTTAGACTTATGAGCTGATTGATTCTTAAACCGATAGTATTTTGGTATGTGACATATCTTATGACAGATAAAACATGTATTACTAGTTGATTTCCAATGACCATCATTACCTCTCATAGTTCTCATTCTACAATTCATTGCAAGGTGTCCATAGTTACCACATATAGAACATGTAGTGTTAAATTTTATTTCCCTTCTAACAGTACTCACCGATGGAACATGTGACCTAGGTGCATATACTCTTGACCTACAATTTTAAGCTTTGTGTCCATACTTGTTGCATGAAAAATAGTATCCATCAAAGTTACCACTACTAGAGCTACTGCTAGATCTACACTCATATGCATCATGATCATACTTGTCACAATTGTAACAATAACCATTAAAATAGTAGGGTTCATTCATTAGTATACTTCTAAACACTTTCAGAGTATGACCAAACTTGCCACAGTTATAGCAAGAAGGTTTCTTAGGTTTCTTACCTGATTTGATTGGATCTACCTTCTGGTCTTTGTGTACCTCCTTAGGTTCATCATTAGAGGACTCTCCAACTTTGAATGTTCCTTCTCCTAAATAACCTAGACCAGTTGTATCTCTATGTCTTCTTCTACTCTTCATTTGATCATCAATCTTCTATGATCTTTCATTGTATCTTCTCAATTTGTCATTTTCTTCTTTCTCAGTTTCTTTCTCAATGACTCATTAATCTTCCTTAGTACTTCATTCTCAGCTAATACTTGAAAGTTCTTTGTAACAATATCCTATATTTGACTATGATATAGGGTATATTCCTATCTTATTTTGATAAGTTCTTCACTTTTTTCTTTGAAGGAATCATCAACATCTTTCTTGGCAGCTACTACACTCATTTTCTCTTCCAAATCTTCACACATCTTGACAAACAAACTTTCCAATTCTCTTTTTAGATTAGCCATATGTTCTTTAAGCTTCTTGTTCTTTTCCAATAGATTTTCTACTGCTTCTTCAAATTTTTTAGATGTACTTCCTTCATACAGTTGTTCTATGTAGTCTTGAATTTCACTCAGTTGATCAACAAGTTCTCTCCTCTTTGTAAGAGAATGTCTCAACTTTTCCTTTAGCTCCTTGATCATCTTTTTTGCATTATCAATTTGCATCTCATACCTATACTCCTCCATGATAATGGTTCTTTACCCTAAGTTTTTATACTTAACACCAAAAGGACCTAAGCTCTGATACCAATTTTTAGGAATGATAGGTACTGAGAGGGGGGGTGAATCAGTACAAAAAAATATTGAACTAATTCAACCACTGAAGAAAATAACTACTGTAATTATTTCCAAACCTATAAAGAAATTATCTGATGCAAATATGAATGAAATACTAATAAAAATCATCTATAAATTTCACACACATAACACTGTAATTTTCACGTGGAAACCCTTGTAAGAGGGAAAAAAAACCATGGTGGGGATGACACCCACAAGCCCAATAACTACAGTATATGAATTTTCTCTATTAGGAGCTACAATACCCTTTCTGAGGGTTCAACCTATGAGAAGTGAATAGTATACTGTCAGGAGCACCATAAGATTAGCTATGATCTACTTCACTAGAGGATTTAAAACCTCAATAAAGAAGTCACCATGTTAAAGGATTTACAAAAAGAACTTGTTATATTTCACCTGGTTAAGGGATTTTGCTTACGGCAACTATTAGGGAACAATAAGATTGTTGATCTATAGAATGCCATTTATTTCCTATCAGGTCTTTTTTAGTTATATGTACTTTGTAACTACTCTCTTCTCTCTGATCTTTGATCACACCTTCAACTTGAAATCATAAAATCCTAATCACCCAAAACAAATTCAATAGTAGCAAAAACTCTCTCTCTCTCTCTCTCTCTCTCTCTCTTTGTGTGTGTGAGTGTGTGTGTGTGTGTGTGTGTGTGTGTGTGTGTGTGTGTGTGTGTGTTTCCTTAAAAAAAATTTTGCACCACCTTGAAAATGATCTTCAAATTGTTTTCCCATGACAACACCATGCATCTAATTGATAATCTCGATGAGAAAAATGATTTACCATGACCTCGTTAGGTCAAGATAAGATCTGCAAGTTTATATCTCCAAGATAACTAACCCATTTTTACTTCTCCAATGTAATCCCTTAAATTTATCTTAAATACTTGCATTGATTGGGTAAATACTAATACATTGGATGTATAACCTTTATTCCATGTCATCATATCATTAGAAATGATCACATACACTTTATCACTTAACACTCTATAATATACTGACCGGTTGATCAAGAACATAAAAGTTTTACCTGTCTTAATGTCTATGCCACTCAAAACTCTATCACTGCTCAACCAAATGTGTTGTGATTGAAACCACATTGTAGTGTGAACTTTTTGAATATTTATCTGTGACTTCTTCTCATAATTATGTTTATACCATGACCGAAACCAAAATGATGTTTGCACAGTCTACTGATCTTCTAGACTTAACCAAATTTCAGTATGAACTGCTTACCGATTATACCTTCACTTTACTGGTTGTATATTATGACTTGTATTCACTTAGTTGCACTATATTGACATAGTTGACATCAATGAAAATAATATACATGACTCCTTATCATTGCACCACAATAGTCATCAATCAAATACCAACAAGCATGTTCTTAGCTTCGTCCTAAAGCTTATCATATAACACACCTCATTTGGTTTCATCACGCATAAGTTATGGTATAATTTTCATGTATCTATCCTATTCTTCATTTCTTGGTTGGTCATTATGATTTCTAATCAATTTCCAATCTTCCAGTTTGTTTTTATGGATGCGATCGTGCCAGCTCATTATTATGTTTGAGGCTGACATTTTTATATGATCATATCACTTAAATATTTCACTGGAGGTTGTTCTTTAAAATTTGGGTCCTAGCTTATTTGGGTGTAAAATATTTACTCATTTCTTGAGGAATGTAATCTTTTCTAGGAAAAATGATAATTGTGATGGCTTTATAATCTTATGAACTTGTTCCTAAGGATAAAGATGATCTCATAAGATTATTTGGCTTAGCTTGGATAGGATTTGGAAGGTTTTGAGTGTAATCAGGCTTGTGTTTTCAGCATGTATTACTAGCATGTGAAACAACATATTGTAGATCTTTTGTAAATGATCTCAGGTGATAATAAAAAGTTGAATATCTTATTTTTACCTATTTTTTCTTGTTTTCTTCTTTTATTTTTGTGTTGGATGCAAGGGTTGGACCGATCTCCTTGAGGTTTCTCCATCCTTGAATGCATCCAAATGAGAGTAACATGAATCTTAATGACATCAATGTTATCATGGAGAGTAAATCTTCTTATTCTTCTCATGATAAAGATGAATCCTTAAGAGTTTCTCCTATTCAATTTTAAAAAACTTTCTAAAGACTTTGAAAAGTTTGAACAATGGTTAAGTCAAGAAAACTCTAATCCCCAGGCTCTATTGTTGTAGAAGCCTTAAGAAAACTTATTCATAACAATGACCATGTTTTTGACCTCTTATGTAGAATTTCACATCTCATTGATAACAATATCAAACCTATTAAGGATTGTGCTCAATATTTAGGTTATATACCACCTACTAAAAGTGGTGAGACCTCTTTTCCTATCTCTACTTCTCTTCCTAGTGTGCCCACTTATGCTTTATCTATCATCATAAATTCAATTCAAAATTACAATACTACACATGTGATTCTTACTAATCCTATTGCTTCTTCTATACCTTCAAGTGTTCCATGTGTTTCATTTCCATCATCCATGCCCACTTACCATAGTGTCCCTTTTTTCATACTCAACCATTCCTTCAATTTTCAATAATGTTCCAAACATTTCTCATGTTTCTCCTCCCAACATTATTTTTACTGATTCTATCATTAATGTTGGAATACTTAATCAATAGTTAAGTTGTGATATGATTTTGATTTTTAACTAATGATAAGTTGATTAGTTATAATGTTGTCATTGAAGTCAACTTAGTGTTTGTTTGTTGACAGTATATCTATTATGTTGATGTGTGTTCAAGAGGTCAAATATAGAGTTTTAGAGAGTATTGGAGTGTGCAATCATACAGGAAGACTAAGTGATGTCTCTAGATGCTATATCTATGACCATAAATATTTATCTTATGTATTGAGTGATTTATGATTGATTCAAGGTTGAAAGGTTGCAGGAAGAACAAGATCTAGCCAGGAGGAATGATTTGATGATTTTGTCAACATTGTTTGAATTCTGATGTTTTGGTCATAATATGTGTATCTTAGATATGTCATGAGGTTGTTTTTGTGATTGCATCATGTTTTTATGATAGGAAGACTAAATTTTGAGTGACGAAAGGTTGTTCAAGAAAAGAGTTAAAGGTGTTCTTTTAAATAGTCGATCAGATCCTTAATTGGTGATGATGAACCATGTTGTTGTGAGTGTTTATGTATTTGAGGGATCGTGGTGACATTTCTAATTGATGAGTTGGCATGTTTGTGATTTTTTATGATCATATTTATCGAAGGTTGTTCTAGAACATTGAAAAAGGTGTTATGGTTTGACTTTTCTTTGTCAAATCGATGTGCAATGGTGTTGAAATTAATGGGAAGTAGTACTAAGAGGGGAGGGGTGAATCAGTACCTCTAAAACTTTTAACACCTTTCTTGATTCATTATTAGTAATCATACATTACTGCATTACCAACCATTACTGTTGTTCTTTCTTATGTATGTATTGTTCATTCATAATCTTTAATGGTTTGCAATATTCATAGAAGCATTCATGAAAATGATAAACACCTAACACAAGATATGGTATCGCAGAAAACTCCTGTTAGGAAGTAAAAACTGTGGTGGGGATGGCACCTACAAAACTTCACTATCTGCAAAATGGAAGGGAGCCAGTTAAGGCTTACAATTTGATCACTTATGATGATCTACCCTGTTAGGAGTATTAAGGTGGAGACCTATTAAGATCTACTATGTTAAGAGCTTTAGCAGCACTAATTTAAGTGTGCACTCAGTTATGCGATTTTACACTAGGATGGTTAAGTCCACCTTTCTTAAAAGGATTTCATTAGTGTACTACACTTGTTAGAATGAGTACAAATGTTGACCTGACTAGATACAATCTATAATTTCTTATTACAGATCCATTAAAAATCTCAGAAGTATAATATCACCCTAAGTGATTGATGAATACCTTTTCTCTACTTGTCGGTAGCCTCTATTTTGTTCTTGAAACTGACTTGATTCTTTTTCTATCCTTCTGCATGAATTCTCTGTCTGGTCTCTAGTTGTTCTCTGTAGCTACTATCTTCATTGAACAACAACTATTCTCAATGGATTGAGCACCTATTTATACAAGTATTTGACCTATCTTGGAATTCACACATTACAATGTTAACTCTTAGATCCAAGGTTTACAACTTGACC
>MU227527.1:1508784-1536397 GCA_018584345.1 Thuja plicata | reverse complement strand
ATAATATCCACCATGAAGATCTCTAAATCATCTATGGTTTATTTAATGATATCAACCTTATGATATCTACCATGATGTCTAGGAGATCCTAACCATCATGACATGTCCACAGATATCAAGTCACATGCTATCCATCATGATGGAGATGTTGCAAAGTCGTCACCTCACAACATCAATTAAATACAAGTGTTCATTGTCGAAAAGTCGTCACCTTTCTCCAATGTTCATAGGAGGGTTGTAAGTCCTAGAGTCACACACATGAAATCCACCTTGACTCATCTCAGAGGGTGAATCCAAGGGCTTTCACCTTAAACTTCTCTCTCAAAGAGAAGAATGCAATAAAGTACATATCAAGAAATCATTGATGCTAATACTCCCTCTCAACAAGGGATTTATTCTCCACAACTCCAAGCTTGTCCCAAAAATGCACAAACTTTACTTTGGCAGGAGGCTTGGTGATAATATCATTCATCCAATCTTTAGTGATAATGTACCTTGTCTGAATACTAGAGAAACCATCTCTCCATGGTCTACTCCCTCTAGATCAAGTTCCTCAGATGTCAACTGATGCAGATTCTCTAGTTTCTCCCTCTGTCACAAAAGCATACTATATTCACATACTCCAATTATGGAAGATATCTTCCTCCAAGAGCACATGATTTATTTGTTCAATGATCACAACATTGTTTGCAAGAGTGATTTCCCATACACAAATGTACTTGTCTGATTCCATAGTAACATGAGTGAATGTAATAAACTATGGATATATCCCCAGGCTTGGCAACATCAAACATTTATGAAAATTTGGCTTCCATTTGGAGCTCCAAGTTCATGCATCAACCTCTTGACCTTCTCATCCAAGGTTGCCTCTAATAGATTGTTAAACTCCCTCTGAATGTTAATTCTTCCTCCTTGAAGAAACATCTTCAGTCATCAACATAGTCCTATGACTGTAAGCATCAAGTTCTTTCTCCCTTGAATGCAATCTCTTATTTTTCTTGATCCATCTTAAAAACATTTCAAAGAGATTACAAATAGTTCATAAAGCTAAACTATCTCAAAGAGCAATACCAAAGATAGTAACATATAAGACTTTACTAGCCAATATTATAACATAAATTTCAAACTCAAAAATTTATGTGCAATAATAAAACATGGAATACTTATCTAAATATTTCCTTTCATAAGGTGAGCCCATATAGGAAATATCAGGCATAAATCAACTCTCATCATAATTCCCCTTCAATGAATCCGTACTCTTGGATGCTTCTTTGATACCATAAGAAGGATTGCCATCTTTCCTTATATTCATTAATACTGGACTCCTGATGGACTATTGATATTTTATGATGCCAGAACTTGGCAACTATATTTCACCGTTGATATCACTGTAAGTTTCATCCAATCTTAGAGAATAATCGCAGTCCTTAGATCACAGAATAGTATTGCCAAATTTAGAAAATATATATTTATATATATTATCGATGTTCTGTAAATCTCATCAATCACATAGTATATGAAACTACGTAAACTAATATCGTTGTACATGATGATCGCCAATGCAAATGTGACAAAGATCAACCATGATTATAAGTAGCACTAGTGTGGTGTTATTGCCAATCAGAGATAGGTGTAGGATTATAAGTAGCACTGGTGATATATTTTCCCTTCTATTACACTGCTCGAGTATCTGCCCTATTTTCCCTTCTTTTTCTTGTATATAGGTAGCACAATTATATCTTCATTGAATTTTCAAATACTATACAATTCCATGTCTGGTCTTTGTATTAAATCGACTATGACAACTTTAGAATGGAATCTAATCCTTCTTTACAACCCACCGATAGAAGAAACTTAGTTTGCTGACATTATATTATCATGGATTGCCTCAGTAATTATGAAATCCAATGATAGTCTAATGAATATTGAATTACCAATGTGTGGTGTGAGGAATAACTCCTAGTAGCCCATCCCTTATGCAAGAGAAGGTGATCTGCAGAATTCGGCTTCACCTCTGACGTCTCATTGATAACTTTTACTGCCCTTTGAAGTCTTAAATAAACCTCTATTGGTGCTTAGAAGTGATATTGCAATATTACATCTAAGACATACATATATCGCATTAATATATTAGTCCCTACTAATAAAGGAAGCTCTCACAATATTTCAATCATGTTTCAGTACTCTTGTCTTCAAATGATTGGCCCACTTTTGATTCATAGGAATGGTCAATACATAATAATGTATGTGTGGAGGATATTGGATCCCATAGTCACTTATAAAATTGGATGTTGAATATAAGTTAGTATTTTGATTCCACATTCACATATACCATGGATATCGCTATTTACAAGAAATGACTCTTGGTCTCCAACTATGTCTATGTTCAGATTATGCGGCTAACATCAATGATAGTCAACCAATAGGACTATTCCTTTAGCTTATGACTCGAAAAAAATTTTAATCTTGGGCCAATATTGTATTTGACACTTGGCATGAAATCGATCTTTAGTAATCACCATAAATATATTTCACACTCATGAGGTGTTAAGAGTAGATAGGGAGGCAGTTTGCGATAATTAGACTACCATAGGAATGAATCGCTAGGTAGTGTATCATAGTGCTTTTAATCCTCCATCCTTCGACCAAGATGATATAAGAACCCCTCTTTCATTCCATGATGCTTCCTAGATGTATTCCTCTGTCATATATATCTTTCCTGATAAGGTCTCATGATTTGTTGACTAGATCGGTCATTGTGCAACTCCCCATTTAAATTATTCGCTCTCTAAGATATCCAGCGCTGTCAACCTTGTTCACTGTGTTTACATTTACAGTCTACTCTGATACCATGTTAAGTTTTAGGATCTCTGCAAATTTAATAGCACTGCTTGTATATATTCTGTGTGTTTCAAATGCAACAGTCTCTCTTTCATTTATATTGGGAAAGAGGCTAGGAGAGAAATGTCCCTTCATGGGACATGTCTATTCATTATAATTTTATAATGTTTTATTAATCAATCATATATTAGAATAATATAAGTTTGCATAATATATGTTTAATAATAATATATATAATATAATATATATATATATAGTATATATATATACAACTACAATATATTATTATTAATCAATATCTAAGTATATTATATGTATTCTAAATGATCATATGACTGAAGCTACAAACATTAACATTATCAAGTTGGAACTTCTCCATCGTATGATCTTTGTTCTTAAGCCTTTAAGCTTTTCAAGAAGAGACTTAGCTCTGATACCAATTGTTGTAAATAATGGGAAGTAGTACTGAGAGGGGAGTGGTGAATCAATACCTCTAAAACTTTTAACACCTTTCTTGATTCATTATTAGTAATCATACATTATTTCATTATCAACCATTACTATTGTTCTTTCTTATGTATGTATTGTTCATTAATAATCTTTAATGGTTTGAAATATTCATATAAGCATTCATGAAAATGATAAACACATAACACAAGATATGGTATCGCAGAAAACTCCTGTTAGGAAGTAAAAATTGCGGTGGGATGGCACCCACAAAACTTCACTATCTGAAGAATGGAAGGGAACCAGTAAAGGCTTACAATTTGATCACTTCTGATGATCTACCCTGTTAGGAGTATTAAGGTGGAGACCTATTAAGATCTACTCTATTAATAGCTTTAGCAACACTAATTTAAGTGTGCACTCAGTTATGAGATTTTACAATAGGACGGTTAAGTCCACCTTTCTTGAAAGGATTTCATTAGTGTCCTACACTTGTTAGAATAAGTACAAATGTTGACCTGACTACATTCAATTTATAATTGCTGATTACAGATCCATTAAAACTCTCAGAAGTATAATATCACCTTAAGTGATTGATGAATACCTTTTCTCTGCTTGTCGGTAACCTCTGTTATGTTCTTGAAACTGAATTGATTCTTTTTCTGTCCTTCTGCATGAATTCTCTGTCTGGTATCTATTTTCTCTCCATGGCTACTATCTTCATTGAATACCAACTATTCTCAATGGTTTGAGCACCTATTTATATAATTATTTGACCTATCTTCGAATTCACGCATTACAATGTTAACTCTTAGATCCAAGGTTTACAACTTGACCTTGATCTTTAGTTTGCATGTTTTAAATTAGTAAAACTAATTAAAAAAATAGTAAATACATTGCTTCCTTCGCACATAATGGATTTAAAAGTAAATCAAGAATATATAAATACAAATTCAGTGATTTATCTGACGTGGAAAGTCAGATCCACTTTTTGCGGGATGTAACTGACTGTCGATTCTTGGTCGTCGGTTTGAACTTGAAGTCTGTCGGCATTCCTTTGTTGAACTGTTCATCGAGTTCCCTTTGTTTGTCAGGTTCCTATCTTTGGTTGTTATGTTAGGTTGCACTGTTGTTACTCACTAGGTTTCCTTGAGCCTTTTTTTCATCGAATAACACTTAACAGTGTTTGCCAGGTGACCTTGTCGTCGGGTAGTGCAGTGCCCTATCTATCGATGTTGTGTAAACCGATGGTGTAGATCATGTTTTTCTCTAAGTTTACTAATGGAAAAATATAATGCCTTCAAATGAATCTAGAGTCTGACCTGAGTTTGTTAGAATGTGTTCTTTATTTTTAATACATTTTAGGGATTTCTCATTGAGAGGGAAAGATTGTAAAACATTTTGTAAGGTGGTTAATTTCCCTAATGTACTTATGTTGTATAAATATGTAAAATAATTAAATATACAAGTGTAGATTGTGGATGCAGAGGTGTGATCTAGAAAAGGAAGAAAAGAGAAGTGTATCTACATGTTTAGCAGAGATTCAGCTTGAACTGGATCTGTATTAGCAAAGGAAGTGCTACTTTCTCAGATCATTTTACTAGTTGATTCCTAACAGCTTCATCAAGCTAAATCCCTTAATCAGGTAGTTCCTAATAGGTATGAATTGTAAATCCTTTAGCATGGTGACTCTTTAATTTGGGTTTGAAATATTTTAACCAGGTTACTCCTAATAGGGTAAAGCTCCTAATAGGGCTAGAGGTAAATCCCTTGACCGGGTGACTCCTAATAGGGTCTTGCTCTTAACCTAACATTATTGTAAGATTTTAACAAGGCTAAGCTCATACCTAGGTGTACTTCAGAAGAGTGCATATTTTAGTGGGTGTCATCCCCACATGTGTTTTTTCCCAGTTGGGTTTCCTTGAGAAAATTTTTGGTGTTATTATGTTGCATGATTGTGGATGTTTATTCTTATTGCTTAGTTTTTCATGTAATTATTTTTTATTAAAGCAAGTGGTTGAGTGGTTAATAAAAATTTGCAATTGTTAGATTATTGATTCACCCCCCCCCCCAACCCCCCTCCTNTGTTAGATTATTGATTCCCCCCCCCCCCCAACCCCCCTCCTCTCAATAATCTTGGACTTGATAATACTAATAATTGGTATTAGAACCTAGGTCCTCTTTGTGTTAAGTATAACAGCTTAAGGAAAAGATCAAATGATGAGGAAGGAACCTACCAAGTTTTTTAAATTCAACTACATGGTATGGTGTGATAGAATGAAGTTATACCTAAAGGGTATTCAACCACAATACTCGATGCATGTAACAAATAGGTATTTCACCCATGTTGGAACTCTCACTGCAAATGAAATGAAGGAACAATAGGAAGAAACTCAAGCACGTGTAGCAATTGTAAGTACCCTATCTAATACTGAATATGTTGATGTTCATGAACTAGAGATTGCCTATGATGTTTGGGGAAATTTGAAACTTATCTATGCTAGAGATATTCATATGAAGAAAGCTAAGGAATATAGCCTTAGAGTAAAATATGACAACATGAAGATGGTAGAAGGAGATAATATTGCACAATATGTCCTAAGAATAAAAGAAGTGGTATGTGCTATTAGAGGTGCTAGTTGAACTATTGAGGAAGATACTGTGGTAAGTAAAATGTTAAGAATTTTATTGCCTAATTATACCATTAGAGTGTCTTCTATAAATGATTTGAGAACATTTGATAATGTTACTATAGGTGGAATGATTGGTAAGCTTACTGCATTTGAGTTGAATAACTATGATAACAATATTCCAAGAGTTGAAGTTGCTTTCAAGGCATCAATGTCTAATGTATCGGTAAGGAAAGGTAAGGAAAAAAGTCATGATACTGATCACATGTCAAGTTATGCGAGGGAAATTGAAGTTTTCTTGGAAGAGGAAAGAAAACAAGGAGAGTTTGAATCTCTATTAGCAAAGAGATTTCCTAAATGGACTGGTAAGTACAAAGGTAAACTTCTACTGCAATGTTTCTATTGTAATAAGATTGAACATATTTTTGCTAGATGTCCTAATGGTGAACAAAAGGATAAGTTTAGAATATTTCAAGGAAAAGAGAAGAAGAAATGTTTTGTTGCAATGGATGAAGAAGTTACTAATGAAGAAGAGGGGTTTATCTTTGTTGCAGTCAAAGAAGATCCATCAGAAGGAGAAAAGGCATTGGCTTCTCACATAAGACAAAATGATGAATGGATTAGAGATAGTGGGTGCTCACATCACATGACCAGTGATAAGAGTTAGTTTATTAAACTTTATGAGTTTTATGGTGGTTTGGTAAGATTTGGTAATAGTACACCTTGTTTGGTTAAAGATAAAGGAATTATTTCTTTGAATGGAAAGAGTAATATTGAAGATGTCTATTATGTGGATGGTCTAACACATAATCTGTTGAGTGTGGGTCAATTGAATGACAAAGGTTATAAATTGGAATTCAAAGGAGGAGTATGCAGGATTATTAGAAGATCTGGTGATGAGATTGCTATTGATAGGAAGATAAGAGGTAATTTATTCCATCTGAATACTACTATGAATAGTTGTTTGGTTGCAAAAGTTGAAGATAGTTGGTTATGGAATAGAAGGTTTTATCATGTAAACTTTGATAGTTTGATCAAAGTAAGTAAGACTAATGTAGTCAGAGGATTGCCTCAATTAATCAAACTAGACAACATGATGTGTAAAGAATTCCAGTTCTGTAAGTTAACTAGTACTACTTTCAAAAGAAAATATTTTTCATCTGTAAGTATACTTGATTTGGTGCATACTAATCTTTGTGGGCCTATGGGATAGAAGAGTTATCAAGTTGAAATATATTTCATACTATCTACTGATGACTATTCTAGAATGATTTGGGTGACTTTCTTGAAGGAGAAGTCTAATGCATTCCATAAATTCAAAGCATTAGTTGAGAAGGAATCAGCTAAGAGTTTGAGATGTTTAAAGTATGATAGAGGAGGTGAGTTTACTTCTGCACAATTTGTTAAGTATTGTGAAAAAAATAGAATCAAGAGACAAATATCTGCACCAAGGACTCCAAAATAGAATGGTGTTGTAGAAAGAAGGAACATAACCACAGTGGAAGCTGCTAGGAATATGTTGATTTAAGGAGATGTATAAAATATGTATTGGAGAGAAGCTATCAAAATTGTTGTTTACACGCTGAACCAGGTGCAAGTAAAGAAAGGAATATATAAGATTCCCTATGAGTTATAGTATGGTCACTCACCTAATGTTAATTATTTCAAAGTCTTTGGTAGTAGATGCTACATTAAGAGGGAAGATGACATGGGCAAGTTTGATCCTAATAGTGATGAAGGTATCTTTTTGGGTTATTCTACTAAGAGTAAAGTATACAGGTGTTTCAATAAAAGAACTAACAAGATGATTGAACGTGCTAATATCAAGGTGGATGAATACCCTAACAAATTTGGTGATTCAAGGAATAAAATGGTAGAGGATGATAGGGATATTATTTATATTGAACTAGAAGTGCATGGACCAAAAGATCAAAACAATGAGAGAGAAGTGATTCAACCGAAAGAAGAAGAACCTCCTAAACTTGAACTAATGATACCGAGGTATGTTAAGATGAATCATTTTGTTGATCAGATTATAGGTGATAAGAGTGTAGGTGCTCAAATAAGAAGAAATCTTAGAGAGAGTACTTTTTTAATTTCTAAGTATGAGCCTAAGATGGTGAAGGAAGCAATTAAGGATGATGATTGGGTAAGAGCCATGGAGGAATAACTTGATCAAATTGAGAAGAATGACACATGGGCACTTGTTCCTAGACCTGAAGACATAAATGTGCTTGGTACCAAATGGGTTTTCAGGAACAAATTGAATAAATATGGAGAGGTGATCAGAAACAAGGAAATGCTTGTATGTGAAGGCTATGCTCAAGAAGGACTAGATTATGGAGAGATTTTTTCTCCAGTTGCAAGAATGGAAGGGGTAACAATTCTACTTGCTAATGTTGCTTACAAGAATTTTAGGTTATCTCAAATGGATGTCAAGCCAGCCTTCTTGAATGGAATTATTGAGGAAGAAGTTTACATAGAACAACCAAATGGTTTTGCATTGACAGAAGATAAGGTCATGGTATGCAAGTTACAAAAGGTACTGTATGGACTAAAACAAGCTCCAAGAGCATGGTATGAAATTTTAAATTCCTATCTTATTCATATTGGTTTTGATAGAACAAGTGGTGATATTAATGTGTACCTTAAAGTTGAAGGAGGTAAATTGTTGTTAGCTGAAGTATTTGTTGATGACATAATCATTGGTGGTAATGATGAGATGAGTCTAGCTTTTTTTGAAGAGATGAAGAAGGAATTTGAGATTTCAATTATTGGGGAGATAAAAAAAAATTATTGGATTGAAATTGTTACCACTGAACAACAGTATATATTTCAGTCAATCCAAATATGTGAAATAATTACTCAAGAATTTTGGTATGGATGACTCCAAACCAGTTGGAAATCCCATGGTAATTGGATGTAAATTATCTAAGGATGATGAATCTGATGTATTTGATCCTACTTTGTACAGATCTATGATTGGTAAGATATAATATGTTGTTCATATCAGACTAGATATTGCTCAAGCAGTTGGTATAGTGGCTACATTCCAAGCACATCCTAAGGAATCTTGTATGGTTTCAGTCAAGAGGATATTTAGATATCTGAAAGGGACAATTAACTATGGTATGTGGTATGCTCATGATGATAATTTCACATTGAGTGTGTTTACTATGTTAGAATTTAGAAGCATTGAGAGGGGGGTGAATTAGTGTAGACAAGTACTTAATAATTTTCACCACCGATCTAAAAAAGTTAACATAAACTTACAAATAATAAAACACATAATTGATGATATCAAATGGAAGTAAATAACATCAAGCATCCACATAAGAAGAAAAAACAACATAGAATTTTCATGTGGAAGCCCTTGTAAGAGGTAGAAAATCTATGATGGGGATGACACCCACAAGCCCACTACTGTTCTAAATGTGTTGTCCCTATTAGGAGCTACAAATACCCTTTCTCAGGGTTCACCCTGTTAGAAGTGACTAGTACACTATTATGAGTACAATCAGATCAGTTATGATCTACCTCACTAGAGGTTTTTAAAACCCCAATTAAGAAGTTACCCTTTAAAGGATTTACAATGAGAACTTTTTATAGTGCACCTGGTTAAGGGATTTTGGTTGGTGCAACTACTAGGGAACAAAAAGATGAATGATCTAGAAGTAGCATTACTTTCCTTTCATGTCCAATCTATTCTTTTATTTTTGATACTGCACTAATATCTACTCCTTCAAACTCTGATCACTCCACTTGAAAATATGATCGCAACCCTAAATCAAAATGATTTAGATTATCTTAAATAGTGTTGTCTTTAGGTCACTTAAAACCTAGAAAATTTCCATCATAGTCGGCACAAAGTATTGACCAACCACCTCGAGATCAATGTCAACAATACCTAACATGATGACATCAAATGTAATACCCATGTTTATGACCAATAGCCAAACTTAGATCCACCATCTTAACCAATTTAATATGAAACTCTGATCAGTGAACCAATAGGTATATTGTCTCCTTAACCAAAAACATAATTAACTCAAATTACTGAAATAATTGTAGCACTCAGAATCATGGATACCACTGACCATATAAAAAACTTCTTTAAGATTGTAATTCCTGAACTGTATTGTAACTTGACCGCTACCAAATTCTCTGACTAAAAATTGTTATTCATGTACACCGATCAATGCACTTAATTATTTCTTCCATTCCCGATCATGTAAAGATCTTACCGGTTGCTCCAATCATGTTAACTGACAATGTTGTCATCAATGAAAACCAATTATGCATCCCTTGTGACAACTCCTCATAAGAACTCAAAAAACTACCATAATGCAAAGAATCTCCTCCTTTGGCATTGATGGCAAAAACTATGTGAAACAACATTCTACCATACATAACTACCCCTAAGTTCATAGTTCCCATTTAAATTATTTTCACTGTACCCATACTCATACTCATACTCACCCTTTTTCATACAATGACAAAGATTCACGAATTGAAATGTGTACAAATATTGCATACTAGGCTTACATTCTAACAAATGCATCCTTGTAGTTTGTCTTTGTTGTCTCCAATGACATGTCCCATGAATTTTTCAAATATTTCATAGCAATGACCTTCCCATGTAGATCAGATGCTAAAAACTCCATTTCATCTAGAGTATTCAAGTCTGGTAACTCAATTAGATTTCCTGCATTCTTCACATTTTGTTGAATCACAGCTATTGTGGGTGCTAGGTATGTTTTTAATTCAAGTAGTGTGATGACCCTCTTATCTTGTTACGCCTATAACTACCTCAATTTGTGTGTAATCATTTTCACTTTGGCACTATATTCTAATGTAGATCTTGTGATAGGATCAAAATTTTTAACTAAGTTTTGGGCATCTTCTTTGTTCTTCTCCAAATCCTTGGTAAAATCTGAAAGTTTTGACACTTTGGTCAATAACGGACCTACCTCTTTAAGTGTGTTCTTTTTCTTATCCACAAGTTCTAAAAGTGTCATCTTGTCTTTAGAAATCTTCTCTGCCAACTTCACTATCCTTTTTGTCTCATACTGATGCTCAACCAACTTCATTGGGGCATTCTCCAAGTCAGGTACTTGATAAAAAATGGCTTTGATCAATATGTCTAGCTGATCAATAAGACTATCATGTTTGTCATATTCCACATCAGGAGCTAATTTATTGACTATGTTCCTGCAAGACTTCAGCACTCTAACCTTCTTCTTCTTTCCTTTCAGTTTGTCCTTTTTTGCTTTCACCTTAAGCTTCTCAGATACTTTCATCAATTATTTAGGGATCATCTTGTTTATATCAACAGGTTCTTGAAATTCTTATTCTTCTTGTTCACCTTCATCCACTTCCTCAAAATTGTTTGAATCCTTTGTTCTACTCTTCTTCTTAGTGCTAGATTCACCGGTTAAATCCATCTTCCTCTTTACTAAAAGTACCTCTTCATCACCCTTTTTGTCTTTACTTTAATTTTCTATCACTTTCTCTACAATATGTTCACTTGGTGCATCCACTTGAGTTTGAGTAATAATATTTTATATCTGGTTAGGTATATCAGAATACCATTATCTATGGCATCTCTTATCTCTTTAGTTTTTGACTCTTGACCTTGTCCTTTCTCTTCTACCAATTTGTCTTTTGTTTCTTTCTCAAGTTTCAATAATTTTTTCCATATATCCATTGTCTCATCTCTTACCAATTGTGTTTCTCCAATGAGAATCCTTGTTAATTTGTTCCTTCTCTGGAATTCTGACCTCATAGCTTTAATCATTAACTTCACATCCTCATTTGTTAGTTCAAATTGTAAAAGTGCAAGTTCTTGTTTCATCATCTCTCTGTCAATCTTCAGAGCTTCTATCCATCTCTTATATACTACCTTGTATAGTTCCTTAGGTATGGCCTTGTATAATACACTTGGTTCTTTTTAAAATGCATGTAGACTCTCTACAACTACATCCTCTATCTTCTTTTTACCTTCAATGTCAAATTTATCAAAGTGTTTCATCACATCAGTCATCCTTTCATATCCCTTAACATCTTGGATTATGTTATCAACAGTAATAATTTCATTAGTCTTGACTGATATCTCAGTAGGATTCCCTAATATTGTGGACTTCTTTCCACCAGCTCTTAGCTCATGTTGTTCCTTATCAGACTCAATTTCAACTTTGTCTGCCTCAGCTTTATTCTTCATCACTTTCTTGCCTTTTGACTCTTTATAGCCAAATGCTTTCTCTTTCTTCCTTTTTAAAGTTTTCTGAATAATCTAAGGTAACTTATTTTGTGGTATAGTCAATATAAGAGTTTTATTAGATTGATTTTTTTTAGTGTTGAGCTCCTAGTGACTCTCTCAAGTGTTATTTCTTCAACTTCAGCTTCATATTTCTTGACTTTAGCATAAGACATGTCTTCTTCCTCACTCTCCAATTTATTCCTAAGTTTTTTCAACATTTCTTGATTAATACCACTCATTTTGGCTAAGTTATCAACTTTTTTCCTTATTATAACTTGTTTCCTTATTTTCCTTTCGGTTACCAATTCCTTCAATTTATTGTGAATTTTCAAAGATGACTCCTCAAAAGTTCCAAACCTAGGTGTTGAAGTATCAATAGGTTTTGACAATAGTACATCAACATATAGAGTGACTAAATCATCATCTACCTCATATACCATATCTAGTACCCAAAATGTCCTAGGTTTCACTGCTTGCAACATACAGATATCTATATCTACTAGAAAACAAATATCATTTTTATATTTTTCAACAATACTAGTTAGGATTCTCTCTCTCATGTGTACTTTCTCTTGAAAATATTTAAAATATCCCCACATAATAGTATTAAAATTATTTCCTAACATCTTGATACATTTCTTAATTTACATTACTATCGGTTTGTCCCCTGACCATGTGATTGGACCTATTCCAAGAAATTGATTCTACAAGTAAAAGAACATACATACCAGGAGTGATCCATAGTTGAATTATTATTTCTTATCATTCTTGATCCTTTCCATTTTTATGAAGAATTGGCTCCTCAATACCTCACATAGGTTGTATTTGGCATCTTCCTTCACCATTCTATAAGCAGCGTGAATTGCTCCACCAGGTACATTGTTCATCCAAATAGACTGGTATACTCTATACCCTACCATCATTGCAGAAAATCTCACTTAATCATACTTAATTTCTTTTATAGTCATAAATGGGTGATATTTTTTGGATTTGGTCAAATGAGTAACCAAATTAGCACTATATTTCCAAGATTTGGTTTCTCACCAGTTGTGGTGAACCCAGTAACCCTATTGATTATCTCCTTTGTAATCTTGTGTGGCTTGGCCAACCATATGAATTTATCATGGAATATACTCAATATATATATTATCCAATCTGGATGAAAATCATCAAGAATCTCAGTCGCATATGTAAAACATTTGTGCATCAAATGCATATGCTCATTCTTTAAACCTTGATCATTACACAGCTTAGTGAATTCATCGTAGATCTTATAAGCTCCAAGATCTTCCATCTTAAAGTGGATGAATGATCAAATATCTTCTATCATAAATACACCATAGGGTATCAAGGATAGGACACCCAATAGATCATTCCCATTTTCCCTCAAAGGATGTAAGTTGAATATGGGTCTTGGCTCATCAACAATGTCGGCCAACACAGGGGTATACATAATCTCAATAATCAATTCTCTGTAATAACACTTCTGCAAAATCTTCACCGCACAAGAAATAACCTTAAACTTCACTGATTGTTTTTCTTTAATAACTGAAATGATTCACTGCTCAAATTCACAATACTCAAACACACAACACTCCTAATCACTTAGGAATGTGAACAACCACTCTAGTAAAAATTGTTAGAATGAAAAGTAACAAATGAGATCACTTTTACCCCTTTTATATCGTTGAGAATGTAAATGTTATACACAACGGTCAAATAGTGCTTTACATCGATCACAACAGTTAATACATAAAAATAGTTATATGCACGCAGAAAAGAAAATATAACACTTTATCTTTACTAACCATCATTAAAATCACAAGTAGGAATATTATTATGCATATGAATATTACCACACATTTACTTATAGGGGTCATTTAGTGCTCCCCTAAGTCAATACTAGACTTAGTTCACCGATGGAGTCTCCACATTGCCTAAAGTTGTAGAGTTCTCAGTCAACTCAAAATATTTAAATTCACCTTTCTTCACCCATGTCATTTCCATATGCTTCATTGTTGCTTTAGCATCTGCAATCTATTTCCCTTTATCATTTTCAACCTTGTTCATCGGTTGACCTCTGGTATTCTTCTTTTCTCTGCATGTTCTAGAAAGATGACCAACTTTGTTCTAAGGACCAGCATTGCCTCCATCTTACCTTAATCTGCAATTTATAACCACGTGTCCATAGTTGTGATGAATAGAATAGGTAGCATCTGATTAGTTACCTTGATTGTTAGGTCTCTAACTATTGTAATCATATGACCACTGGTTGTTGATTCTTGCGCTGCGCTCATTAGATCTATGTCCAAAATTGTTGCAATAATAAAAAAATCCATGGAATACATTAGATCTAGCATTGTAGTTATCACTTCTACCATAGGAATTTCATGATCTAGCAATAAGACCTCTAGGTCTAACATTAGGACCAATAGGTTTAAACCAACATATATTAGCAGTATGACCTTATGGAAATTAAAACATATCGGTCTATACCTTCTCTTACTAGTGTTATTATTCACCTTGGGTGTTAATTTGTCTCATGCATTGATGTCCTTAGTGCTAGATGATTCACCAGCTTGAAATTTTGAAAAACCTAGACCTTGTTTCTCTTCATTCCTCCTCTGACTTGCAAGTTTTGCATAACTCTTATTGAATTTATCTAGTAGATAATTTTCAGCTTTAAGCTCTTATTTCATATTCTCATTCGCTTTCCTCGTTCCCTCATTCTCTCTTACAATATCAACATTTTATTCATTTGTGTCATGTAAGTGTTCATTCAATACATCAACCTCTTTCTCTGATCTAAATAGTTGCTCCAACTTTTCTGTTAGGGTTTCATCTTTAGGATTTAGGGAATCTTCAATAGTTTTCTTGGCATCCTGAGTGACTCTTCTTCCTTCAAGATCTTCACACATCCTAACAAACTAACTTTCAAGCTCTCTTTTCATATTTGCCACTTCTTCTTTAAGTCCATTATTTTTATCCATCAGATCAACAATTTCTTCCTCTGATTATTCAAACATACTACCTTTAGACAATTTTTCAATGTAATATTTTATTTCACTCAATTTCTCAGTAAGTTATTTTCTTTTTGCAAGGGAGTTCCTCATCTTATCCTTCAATTCATTGATCAGTCTGTTTTCATACTCAAGCTCCTTCTCATACATGTATCTCTCCATGTTGGAATTTAGGGATCTTTTCCTCAAGTGGTTAAGCTTAATATCAAGAGGACCATATCTTTGATACCAATTTTTAGAATTTAGAAGTACTGAGAGGGGGGTGAATTACTTTAGACAAGTACTTAATAGATTTTACCACCGATCTAACAAAGTTAATTAGCAACTTCCAAATAATAAAACACACAACTAAAGATATCAAATCAAATTAAATAACATCAAGCATCCACATAAGCAACACACAAAATTTTCACATGGAAACCCTTGTAAGAGGGAGAAAAACTATAGTGGGTATGAGACCAACAAGCCTACTACTACAGTAAATGAGTTTTCCCTGTTAGGAGCTACAAAAACCCTTTCTAAAGGTTCACCTTGTTAGGAGTGACTGGTATAATGTTTGGAGTACAATCAGATCAATTATGATCTACCTCACTAGAGGATTTAAAAACCCCAATTAAGAAGTTACCCTGTTAAAGGATTTATAATAAGAACCTTTTAGGGTTCATCCAATTAAGGGATTTTTCTTGCTATAATTGCTAGGGAACAACAAGATGAATGATCTGGAAGTAGCACTACTTTCCTGTCAGATCCAATCATTTTTCTACTTTCTAATACTACACTAATCTCTGCTCCTTTAGACTATGATTGCTCCACTTGAAAATATGATCATAACCCTAAATAAAAATGATTTAGATCATCTAAAATAGTGTTATCTTTAGGTCACTTAAAACCTAGAAACTTTCCATCATAGTTGGTACAAAGTATTGACCAACCACCTCGAGATCAATGTCAATAATACCTAACATGTTGGCATAAAATTTAATACCCATGTTTATGACCAATAGCCGACCTTAGATATGCCATCTAAACCAATTTAATATGAAACTCTGATCGGTGAACCAATAGGTATATTGTCTCCTTCACCAAAAACACAATTCACTCAAATCACTAAAATAATTGTCATGATCGAAATCATTTATTTCACTAACCATATAAAAACCTTCTTTAAGGTTGCAACGCCTAAACTATACTGCAACTCGACCGCTACCAACATCTGATAGAAAATTGTTCTTCCTATACACCGATCAATGCACTTAACTT
The DNA here is from genome assembly GCA_018584345.1 of Thuja plicata. Classification (NCBI taxonomy): domain Eukaryota; kingdom Viridiplantae; phylum Streptophyta; class Pinopsida; order Cupressales; family Cupressaceae; genus Thuja; species Thuja plicata. Next base: position 1,519,940 of record MU227527.1, on the reverse strand, counting down.
TTTCTTCTATTACCGATCATGTAAATATCTTATCGGTTACTCCAATCATGTTAATTGACAATATTTCCATCAATGAAAAACAATTTTGCATCCCTTATGAAAGCTCCTCATAAGAACTCAAAAATCTACCATAATGCCACATACTCATATTGATTGGGCAGGAAATGTTGATAATCTAAAGAGTACAAGTGGTGGAGCATTCTTTCCAAGTGAAGTTCTTGTGTTGTGGACAAGCAAGAAATAGACTTGTATCTCACAATCCACAACAGAGGCTGAATATTTTGTAGCAACTATGAATTGCACACAGATTGCATGGATGAATCAGATTCTTTAAGGCATCAAAGAAGAGGTGACTGGACCAATAACTATCTTTTGTGATAACACAAGTGCAATTAATATTTTCACGAATCCTGTGATGCATTCCAAAACTAAGAACATTTCAATTAAGTATCATTTTTTGAGAGATAAAGTGCAAGAGAAAGAGGTGAAGTTGGAATATGTTCCAACAAAAGAGCAGATGGTAGAAATATTTACTAAGCCATTACCTAAGGATACTTTTGAGTACCTTAGAGGTAAGCTAGGGGTGATGCCCCAACCTGAACAAAACTAAGATATTGTTGGTTCATCAATACAATATAATTATTTCCATATCTTTCACTAGGTTGATGATTAGGGGACTACTCCTTAGGGGGAGTAGTCGTATGGAGAAGAAGATACTTGTAGCATTTGAATACTTGAGTAATGTTGCATCTTTGGCAATTTTGTCAAAGGGGTGAAGAGAAGAGAAGAGAAAATGGAGCAGAGAAGATTAAATATTGGGTAGAAGAGCACAAGATGAACAAGTGGTGAAGCAGTAAAGGGGAGATGACTAAGAGAAAACCTGAGATCGAGATCAAAGAACATACAACATGTATCAGCTAAGGGTGAGTAGTTTGTTTTTGGTATCTAGATGCTCTAGATGATTGCTTGGTATTGTTGGTGCTGCCATCAATGCCAAAGGGGAATATTGTTGGCATAACTAATGAAGAGTTAAGTGGTGTATGAGTTTGATGTTGAACTAATGAAAGGTTTATTAGTTATGATGTTGTCATTGATGGATGCCAACTTAGTGTTTGTTGCTTGACAATATATATGTTATGTTGGTGTGTGTTCAAGAGGTAAAACCCAAAGTTGTAGAGAGAATTGGAGTGTGTGATCATACATGAAGACTAAGTGATGTCTTTAGATACTATATTTATGACCACAAATATTTATCTTATGTATTGAGTGAGTTATGATTGATTGAAGGTTGGCAGGTTACAAGAAGAATATGATGTAGCCAGGAAAAATGATTTGATGATTTTTTCAACATTGTTTGGATTCTGATATTGTAGTCATAATATGTGTATCTTGGATATGTCATGAGGTTGTGGTTAAGACCGCATCATGTTTTGATGACCAGAAGACTAAGTTCTGAGTGATAGAAGGTCATACAGGAAAAGAGTTAAAGGTGTTCTTTTGAAACGTCAGTCAGATCCTTGACCAGTGATTATGCATTGTGTTGTAGTGAGTGTTTATGTGTTCAAGGGATTGTGGTAATGTTTTTGGTTGATGAGGATTCATGATTTGGCATGTTTTGTGATTTTTTATGATAGGATTTATTTGAGGTTGTGCAAGAACATTGAAGAAGGTATTATGGTTTGACTTTTATTTTTCAAATCGATGTGCAATGAATCTGGAGGCTGATCTAAGTTTTTTAGAAAGTGTTCTAGATTTTTAATACATTTTAGGGCTTTCTCATTGAGTGGGAAATATTTTAAAACATTTTATAAGGCGGTTAATTGCCCTATTGTACTTGTATTGTATAAATATGTAAAATGATGAAATATACAAGTGTAAATCATGGATGCAGAGGTGCAATCGAGAAAAGAAAGCAAAGAGAAGTGTGTATGCATGTGTAGAAGAGACTAGGCTTGAACTGGATTTGTATGAGAAAAGGAAGTGTTACTTTATTACATCATTTTAATTGTTTATTCCTAACAGCTTCATGAAGCTAAATCCCTTAATCAGGTAGATCCTAATAGGTCTAAATTATAAATCCTTTAACAAGGTGACTCTTTAATTAGGATTTAAAATACTTTAACCAGATTACTCCTAACAGGGCTAGAGGTAAAACCCTTAACCATGTGACTCCTAACAGGGTCTTGCTCTTAATCGATAATTATTGTAATCTTTTAATATGGCTAAGATCTTAACCAGGCGTAATTTAGAAGAGTGCATATTTTAGTGGGTGTCATCCCCACACATGATTTTTCTCAGTTGGGTTTCCACGAGAAAAACTTTGGTGTTATTGTATTGCATGATTGTGGATGTTTATTTTTATTGCTTATTTTTTCATGCAATGAATGTTTATTGATGTAAGTGGTTGAATGGTTAATGAAAATTTGGAATTTTTAGATGAATGATTCACCCTCACCTCTCAGTAATCTGGACCTGGTAATACTAACAATTAAAATCTTGGCTCAAATTGTGTCTTATTTGCAACAAAAAATTGCTTCCATGACTCAATCCAAGTTAAATATTCCTACTTGTGACATTTCTATTCCCTTTTCTATTGATATTATCCATGTTGTTATCCCACTTTATATGGAAATTTCTCATCTTGAGACTTATAATGGTAGGGGTGATCTTGTGACCCATGTCAAAACTTTCCAAACCTTATGTGACCAAAGGTTCTTGGAAAAGGTGTTCCCTAGAACCTTTCAAGAAAATGCCTTGCAATGGTATTGTTCCTTTCCTCCTTATTCAGTTAGTTCCTTCCAAAAACTTGCTAATGCTTTCATTAAACAATTTCAAAACAACATTGGTCCTAAAGTTTCTCTAATTGATTTAATGCATTGTAAACAAGGTGTTAACGAAAAATTTAGTGATTTCATTGGTAGATTTATGCATTTGTATGCTTAAATTTCTTATCATGTACCTGACATTGATGTGCATCGAATATTTATTACTAATTTACAAATTAGCATTAGAGATAAGATACTTTTGTCTGAATTCTCTTCATTTCCACACTTGTGTACAATGCTTCATCATTATCAACTACAAGTGAGTCATTTTGAGAGCACCACTCCAATGGCTCCTGTTCTCATTGATAAGAATGATGCCACATCCAATTTAAACAAGTTTAAGAAATCAAACAACTACATCAAAATCAAAAAATATCCAAAAATGTTGATGAACAAGTGGCAACAACATCTAAAGGTGTGGCTACTTTTTCGTTTATTTTTAAACATGCTTGTAATTTTACCCATCTTTTTGAATCTTTGCATAATGTGATGTTGAAGTTAATTAATGCTAATGTGTTCAAAATTCCTCTAATCAAACTCATTGACACCTCAAAACCTCAATCCAAACAATTTGATCCCAAAGTTTTTTGCCAATATCACCGTTATCCTGAACATGATACTTAAAAAGTATTTCCCCTTGAAAACTATCATCCAAGATCTTATTGATTCTAAGGCTATATATGTTTATAGTGAAAATGATTAAGGAAATAAATTTGTGGCACCTCCTAACCAAAACTTTCAAATTTACACTAATCCTTTTCCCTCTCATTCAACCAATACTATTGATCAACCTTCTTCTTCCCAATGCATTGACTATGATGACAAAGTTGAAGAAGATAATCATGTTGTTAACTAAGTTGAGCAAGTTAAACTTAAACCTCCCTCTCATTCTTGCATTACCTTTGATCCTACTGAGACAATTAAAGCACATGATGGTTCTCTATATATTGTCGCAAAGGTTAATGGTCTTCCTACCCGTGGTGCTCTTATTGATCCCACTTAAATGGTGAATGTGATAACTGAAGAATATCTCTTTAGTAAACAATTGAAAAAATACTCTTATGAAAAATCTGATGCTAGGATCCAAACTTGCAATGGTTTCCTTTATCCTTCCCATGGTTACATTTCCTTCCCTGTTGAAGTTGGTGGTAAAAATTTAGATGTTACCTTCAACATCATTCCAACTTTTGATCAATTTTAAGTCAAACTTGGTCTTTCTTGGCTTACCTCTATGCATCTCACGGCTTCTTTTGTTCATAAATGTGTTTAATTTCTCCTTCATAATGGAGAAATCATGATTGTTAACCATATTCTTTATCAACCTTTTGTTCCTTGTGAATCAGTTGACCTTGATTTCTTCTATCCTTTTATGCCTCAACCAACTCAAAACCATCCTAACCATCTCTTTAGATTGTACCTAGCCTACAAGGTTCAAAATATTTATAAACTTAGAAAACCCAAGGATGTTCCATCTCTTTTCCCTAGATGTGTACTTCTTACTATACCACCTCTTCCTATTTCTTATACACATACTTATCAACCTATCTGTCAACCTAGTATGGTTCCTTTAGTTCTTCCTCAAAAAGTGATGTTGATTGATCCTATCCCACCCTAAATTTCTAGCAATACTAAACTTAACCATCATGCTCGTGATCGTCATCACATGCATATTGCTAGATACCATCAAAGTGCTTCTCAAAACATTGCTTCATCTCGTACACCTCCTCATACATTGTTTCCCTTTGATACACCCATGCCTGAGCCAAAAGAGGAAGTGAATTTAAACAAAGTTAAAAAAATAACAAACATGACAATGTTATTTGTATCTTGGATTCTATTACAATCAATCTATATGAATAAGATACTCTTGATGATGATTTTCTTGATGCTAACAATTATATTCATGCTAGTGATTATGATGACATGTATGAGACTGTTGATATTGATCATGATTTACAAACTATGCTTTCATGATAGTTATCTATCACTCCTAGTAACAAACACAATGACCTCTCTTCACAGTAGGGTCCTTGTTTGGAACTAGCTATTATTCCATCTATTTTGATTGATGTTGTTCCTCTTGCAAGTTTCCCACCTTCCCAAAACATTATATATTGAGATGTGGGGGCAAGTGATGCGCTTTATTAGCTCCTCTTGTATGGTGGATATTTTCTTTTTCTTTCTTGTTTTCTTTTTTGTCATGATGTGATTCCCCCGTGATGTGCTACTTGTTTTATGTTTTATTTAGATTGATTTAAATGACCCTTTTTTCTCTTTTGGCAGAAGGTGATAAAGGAATCGCAATGTCATGCACATTCTTCTATTTGCATCTCTCTTCTTCTATATGTCATTACATGTTATTTTATACCTATGCCATTAGTTTTACATATGCCTTTATGTTGTCTTCTTAGGACGATTCAAAATGGTAGCTACTTATTATTTTTGGTCTCTGTGATGCCATCCCAAAAAGACTCATCTTTGTAACTTTTACATGCCTTTATTTCATTGTTTTTTAGTTCTACTTCCTTTGGGGGATGATGACAATTCATTCTAACATAATTCTAATATACATGAGTTATCATATGATGTATTGACCCTGGCATTGGTACATCCCTTTTGTGCTCTCTGTTTTCATGTTCTCATTTCCCTTGATTTATCCTTTTTTGGCAAATTTCACAATGGAAAAATTTATTATGGATGCATGTATGCTCTGTTAAATCAATTGCTCGTGTTAAGGCATTTTAAATGGCTTTAACATGGGGGCATACACTCTGCTCACATTTTGTGCACACACACACTAATTTGATGCTATTTTTTAGTGGATCCTGAGACTGATCCCCACTGCACAAACTTTTAGACTAACTACACACATTTGGTCCTTGACTAACTGTATACATTTGGTCCTAGACTAACCATACACATTTGGTCCCTTGACTAACCGAACATGTTTGGTCCTCTGACTGACCACCATTCTTTGATCCCTAAGGAAGCATGCCTTTCCTTAGGACTAGTCATACTGGATCCATTATTGGAATAAAATTTCTTTAAGGACAGATCCATGTTGATAGATTGGACTAGCATAACACAACTTGCTAGAATATTTAATTCCATCTCTTGCAGCTCTCTCTCTCTCTCTCTCTCTCTCTCACACACACACACACACACACACATTATGCTTCTCTTATTTTGGTTTTGGTTTTGATGAGGACTTAAGTCACTTGGGGGATTGATGTTTCTTTATCTCCTTAACATTGATGATATCATCTTATGCATTTGATCTACTTTACCATGAACATGAGCTTGTCTCATGCTCCCACTAAAGTGGGGGCTAAATGTACCATCCTCAAAATTTAGCACCCATTAATTGGATATATTTTAGGATCTAATATACCCCACTTTAGTGATTCCTATATCTGAAGGTATTTATGCTTGATTTCCTACATCTTTCACTTTCTTTCCCTGAGTCTTTGCACATTTCCCGTGTCTCAGAATCACTTGAGAATTAACTCCTCTTGGACTAGGCTGACCTAAGTCAGCCTTGTCCTAGACAAGGCTGACCCAATTTGGCCTTGTCCTTGGGATTTGTTCTTTAGTGGGCTTTGAATCCTATGTGAGAGTATTTCATTCCCCAGTCTCAGATTGGTTGGCCTAAAAATTTTGAATCCTTAAATGAGTATAAAAGTGGGTCTCTCTTCTCATTTTTGCATCCACTATTATTATGTAACCCTTATCTTTATGCAAGCTATCTATATGCAAAATATCGCTCAAGCGCAAGAATTCAATTTGTGCAATTAAGGTGGTGGATTCAATATTTTAAGGCAAGCATCCATTGAAGATATCTAATTATCTAAGTCTTCTTCCATTCATTCAAAGGAAATATTATCTCCTTTATGTATGTTTCTTTCCCATAGTGGCCTAGTGAAGGAATTCTCAAGAAGGAAAGACGGTCTATTCCTCCTCTACATTCATGATTTTAAGCATACATCCCTTGAAGATATAGTATTATCAAGTGTAGATCCATTACATTTGTGAAGGTATCCTTGATTCTACATCCAATACATACACCTAAAGCATCCTTGTAGAGTTGATTGATTTATACATCCATCTATGAGGGTTTTTCATGCAAGGTAAATCTATCGTTTATCTTGTTTACATTTACTTTTCTATCAATGTCAATTCCTATACAGGGGATTGACTAAGGAAAGACCCTTTCCACAATAATTTTTCCCTTTTACTTGTGTGCATGTGCAGATTTATAGGGTTTAGATATGATAAATCATAGATTCATAACTATTGACAGGTTTGCTACAGATTCCTGCAACTTTTTTGCCTCCAAGACAAGGTTGACTTTCTTGGACAAGGTCGACTTGGGTCAAAACTGTCCTTTGGATGTGCAAATTTCACAGTCTGGAGTTACAGGTCTCAAAGTTCCAGATCCATAATGGTTTTTGGTTCCTAAGGTGAAGTCTTAATCTCTGACTTGTGTCCAAATCTCCTCTATGGTTGTTTGTGGCCTGGATGTGGTTAAAAATGTGTACTTACAACATTGTAGGTTGGTTTGTAGATCTGTTGGTTTCTGGCCTTCTCTACCAGATCTGCATCATTGGGTGAAAAGTTCTTGGAGACCCTTGGTTTCAAGTGAAATTGAGCTCTTCCTTTGTGCTAAGGAAATATTTATCGTTATTTTTCCAGTTTTAGAGGAACAAGATAGGGTGATGAGAAAGTTGAGGACTTGGGGGACTTACTCTCTTACAGCCAAACCCTGGGTAGTCTCTTTCAACTCTCCCACTGAACCACTGAGTGTGTTTCAAGTGTGGGTTTGTCTTCCTAATCTTGTGCTTCATTTTTGGGAGAAATATTTTTTTTAGGCCATCAACAACTCTACCAGTCATTTTCTAAAGGTGGATGATACCATGACCACAATAGGTCTCTCTACCTTTGCATGCATTTTGGTTGACATTGATATCTCCACACCTCTTACTAGAGACGTGGTTCTCATGGCGGGGGGTAGCTGATGGATTCAATCAATTGGTTAAGAGGGCCTCCCTTTCGATGTAGGTAGTGCTTCTCTACTGGTCACTTGGAAATAAATTATTCTCTCTTGTGGCATAAAGGCATTACCACTTGGTGGAAGGGTTCTAATGATGAACATTTGATTATCTTGGTTTCTAATTATTCCTCTAACAACACATCATGGGCTTATGATGAATCCCCTCTAAAGGAAGTTCCTACTAGAAATCTAGATGAGTCTTATGATGTTGACCCTACAAGCCCTTTAAATATTACTCCTCCTTTTGCTACTAGTGCAACCCCTTTTAGCCATGTGGACCCTTCTCCACTTGTTTCTCATGTTCTACTCCAATATTTTGATGATGATGGTGTGCACCCTACCCTTGGTGCTAACAGTCTTTCAAATAGAGTTTCACTATTTTCTCCCCCTTGGGGTGTGGATCCTAGTGATAGTGTCAATTTGACAATTTTTTGAGGATGTAGCAAAAATCATTCTTTATACACTCATTCTCCTTTCTAGGTTGTGGGCGAGCTATATACCCACTCTTGAGGTTGGCTACTAGTTGGTTTGCTAGTGTGTCATTTATGGCATATCCTTCTAATAGCTAGCACCTTTACTATTAGTTTGTTGTATATCTCTATTGACGTCTATGGGTTGTGGTTGTGTAAAGGACACCACCCTTCATTTGTTTTTTATTTACAAAATAATGAGAATTAAGATAGTTTCTATATTTTTCAATTCTACAATTTTTCTAAAATTTCAATCTATCAATAGATTAAGATTATGTAAAATGTGTTTTTTTATATTTATAATAATAATAAAATTATTATTTTTTACTATCTATTACATTCCTTTTTCATTCAATTCTCAATTTCATGATGTTTATATAATTTAATTAATTCCAATATATTAAGATTATATCAAGATCATTTTTTCATATTTATAAATATGAATATGGTAAAGAAATTACAATTTTGAAAACATCTATAAAAGATTAATTTCTTTCTATTATATATAATCTTTAATGAGTTCTAGAAAGAATATGATTAGCATATAAAGTGAGAAAATATATTTATATCTTTGTATGAACAATAAATTTTAGGGAGAAAATAATTCAATACTAAGGGTTGGTAAGTGATGAAGGATGGTGAAATTTCTTGATTATTGTTCGTATATACTTAACATGCTTGTCTATCATTAAAAAAAGGATCATAAAATTTATATAAATACTTATTCATAAACTATGATATAATTATTATAGAATTCTTTTAAATTTAATTATGTGATAACTTTTTGAATTAATGTTCGAAACCACACAATAACCTATAAAGAATAAAATAAAATATACCAAGAGGTCTCTTGAAATATTACCCTAATCCAAATTGAACCCAGCTAAATCAAGAACTAACTTTAACACTAAACCAAATTGAACCCTAACCCTAAAATAAATTTAATTGGAACCCTAATCCTAATCCCAATCAATTATTACACCAAATTAAACTTTAACTGATGCAGGAGCATCCTGGGTGTAAAGGCAATCTTGCATCACCTAAAAATATTTATGTTTGCTTTTCAATAAGGGCTATCTTGTGCAGAGATACTATCTATGGAAACTTGCTATTTTTAGTAAGTTGGTCATACGATCACAGAATATTTTCATTTCGCATGTGGAGGTTCATCTCAATCTTATCAGCCTGCCAGTAAAGTTTCATCGCTAGATCAAGTCTAGTTTTGAAGATATTAAATATTTTCGGTATTAGTAGCAGGGTACAGAAATTTTGAACTCAGCTTTGAAGGCTTTAGAGGCCCTGGATGAGGTCAAAATTTTGGGAGATAGGTGCTTGCATTGGTAATGCCTGTAGAGCACTTCGTGGCCTTTCCAAATTGGGGTCATAATAGTCAATCGGGTCAACTGGCGATGACTTATGGTTTTCGAAAGTTGGGTCACTTGAAATGGCAGAAAAAAAAAATTCTTCAAAATTTTTGTTCGGGTTTCAAAAGTTATTTTGAGCTGACTATGATGTAATAAATTGTAAAATAAAATAATTCTAAGTTTGGTCGGCCCTATGGGCTAAATTTCTAGAACCTTCTCGGGCGGTGGAAATTGCCTATATAAAGAAGGCCCGTAGTGTTGTCTAGGGTAGTTCTGGGTAGATCTGGGTAATAATTCGAGGCTTTGTCCTACATAATATTGTAAGGGGAATGCCCATGTGGCTTTGCATATTGTAATTCTGAAAGTTTGTAATTCCACATTTGTGGAGATAATAAGAAGCCCATTTTCTGTTCTTGCAAATTGTTGTTGCTTCTCTATTTCTGTTATGTGTTTGTGGCATTAAGGGGAGCACCCTTCATCAGGTGGTATCAGAGCAGGAGTTCCTGAGTGTGTAAATAGATCACCGACTGTGAGGTAGTTTGCACCAGGACCATGGGTTAGGGTTTTTGTGTAAACAGATCACCGACTCTGAGGCAGTTTGCACCAGGATCGTGGTTAGGGTTTCAGCGCGCATCACAAAAATGCCTCCACAAAGGGAATGTGGTAGAAGAGCTAGTGTTGTGACACCTGAGGTTAGAGAGCTCTAGATACAAGTGCAAGCATTGCAAGAAGAGATTCACAGAGGAATGAATCTTAATGTTAGAAATGAAAGTGAAGATGAAGTTGAAGAAGGAAATGATGATCAAGAAGAAGTTGAAGTTTTGAATCCAAAAGAAGAAAGGCTTTTCTGAGTCATTTCCAAGATTGGGAAAAGACCTAAGATTGAGGTTCCTACATTTTCAGGTAATCTTAACCCAGAGGAGTTGATTGAAAGGATCAACGAATGTGAAGAATATTTTGAGTATGAAGATATTGAGGATCCTGATCGGGTCAAGTTTGTGAAGGCCAGACTGAAGAGTCATGCAAAGATCTGGTGGTAGGAGATCCAATTAGAGAGAAATCAAAGGGGAAAGGATAAAATAAAAATATGGGATCAGATGGTGGATAAGTTGAAGTGATAGTTCATTCCTGTTGATTATGAGCTTGACCTGCTGAAGAAAATGCAAAGTTTGATGCAAGCAGGAAGATCTATTCAGGAGTATACAGAGGAGTTCTATCGAATCCTCATCAAAACAAGCCATGCAGAAGCTAATAAGGAGAAAGTTGCCCGTTACCTTAATGGGTTGAGGCCAAGCATTTAGGAGGAATTGAATCTAGTTTGAATGAACAGTATTGAGGAGGCATACCAGTTTGCCCTGAAAGTAGAAGAAAAGTTGAACAAGAAGTTTGAGAGCAGACAAAATGGAAGAGGTTGTGGTGGAAGATCTGGTGGACGGTCATATGGTGG
>MU227527.1:1482945-1505504 GCA_018584345.1 Thuja plicata | reverse complement strand
GAAGAAGCATGATTCAGGAAATGCATATGAGGTAGAATTGCCTAGTGAGCTGAATATTTCACTAGTGTTTAACATTTCAGATTTGACAGAGTATCATGAAGGAGGTGTTGAAGATGAGATCACAGCAACATAGTGGAGTATTCCAGCAAGTAGTTTAGATACCAAGGATATTGAAGACATACTGGATAGTCGTGTTGGTAGAAGCACAAGGAATAGGACATATGAAGAATATCTGGTCAAGTGGAAAGGATGACCTGTTGAAGATTCATCATGGTTGACAAGGGAGGAGGTTAACTGTCTTGGTTTTCCTCTACACACCTGAGTCGTGACAGGGTCACTTCTCAAATTACCCCAGGTTTCTGATGCAGGAGCATCCTGGGTGTAAGGGCAATCTTGCATCATATCTTGTGTAGAGCTACTATCTATGGAAACTTGCTATTTTTAGTAAGTTGGTCATATGATCTTAGAATGTTCTGATTTCACATGTGGAGGTTCATCTCAGTCTTATCAGCCTGCCAATAAAGTTTCATGGCTAGATCAGGTCTAGTTTTGAAGATATTAAATATTTTCGGTATTGGCAGCAGGCTACAGAAACTTTGAACTTGGTTTTGAAGGCTTTAGAGGTCCCGTATGAGGTCAAAAATTTGGGGGACAAGTGCTTGCATTGATCAACCCTGTAGAGCGCTTCATGGCCTTTTTGGATTGGGGTCATAATAGTCAATCAGGTCAACTGGCGATGACTTATGGTCTTCGGAAGTTGGGTCACCTGAAATGGCAGAAAATAATTTTTCTTCAAAATTTTTGTTCGGGTTTCAAAAGTTATTTTGAGCCGAATATGATGTAATAAATTGTAAAATAAAATAATTCTAAGTTTGGTCGGCCCTATGGGCTAAATTTCTGGAACCTTCTCGGGCAGTGAAAATTGCCTATATAAAGAAGGCCTGTAGTGTTGTCTAGGGCAGTTCTGGGTAGATCTGGGTAATAATTTGAGGCTTTGTCCTACAGAATATTGTAAGGGGAATGCTCATGTGGCTTTGCATATTGTAATTCTGAAAGTTTGTAATTCCACATTTGTGGAGATAATAAGAAGCCCATTTTCTGTTCTTGCAAATTGTTGTTGCTTCTCCTTTTCTGTTATGTGTTTGTGGCATTAAGGGGAGCACCCTTCATCATTAATCCTAACCATAAACCAAAATTTACCACAAAATTAACACTAAACCAAACTAGAAACCATAACCATAAACCTAAGTGAACAATAAATCAAATTTAACCTCAACCCTAACCCTATTCAAATCAAACTGAACCCTAACACAAAACCATTTTGAACCTTAACTCTATATACCAAAATGAAACCTAACCCTAACACTAAACCAAATTAAACCCTCACACAAAATAAAACCTTCACCCTAACCCTAAACCAATTCAAACTTAATGTAAAATAAATTGAGTTCAAACCCAATATCAAATTAAGCCTAAATCTTTAGGTCATGGATAAACTTATTAAAGAAACATAAACAAATAAACTTGAAAATCAAATTAAACATAAAACTAAATTGAACCCTAACCTTAACTCTACATTAAATTAAATTTTAAACCACATTGAACTCTAACCTTAATACTCAACCAAATTGAACATGAACTCTAAACCTTGAATTGAGCCTTATACTGACCCTATTTTAATGTTTTTTCAATTGATACACTTATAATTAGTGTCTTATCAATTGATCACATTTCTAATTAATATATCCTCATTAGATATGTTTAAAGTACTATAATCTAATCCATCATAAATCTTATACCAAATTGAATATCAACCCTAACACTAAATAAAATTGAGCCCTAACACTAAACCCAAATCTAATTTCACTCTTATACTTTAAAAAATATTAGCACAAGTTAAAACCCTTTAACCATATACCTAATTAAACATTAAAATAAATTTGTCACCCTAAATATTAAATTCCTCATCTTCAAGCTTGAATCTGCTCTAAAGTTTAGAGTATTTGGCTTTCCAAATCTACCCCCATGTTGGATGAATTTTTAAAGTCACTGTCATTAGTGGTCTATCTTGATAAATTTAACATTAATCCTAAACCAAATTGAACCCTAATATACATAAAATCTAAACAAGATGACCCTAATTCTAAATTATATTATTAATTTTAAAATGTACATATGAGTCATAACCATAGTTTTAAATGATATTATAAAATTTAATATACATGCATACACACATACATACATATCATAATCCTAACCTTAATCTAACCCAACTTGAAACCTAACCCTAAACTTAACCCTAACCCTAATTAAACCCTACCTCAAAATCAAACCCTAATCTAGTTAGAATCAAACTTAACTCTACACTCCTATTTGAATCCTAGCCAAAAGTATAACCTTGATTAAATCTAAATGTTAATTAAACCCTCACCCTAATATAATTGAATTATAACCCTAATTCTAGCCCTAATTAAATGATACACCTAACCCTAATTATAATTAAACCCTCACGATAATCAAACTCTAATTTTAATCAGGTCATGATTATAATTACCTTCAACCTTAATTATAACACAAATATTTCCCTGTTGTTGAACCCCAACCCTTACCTAACCTTAACTCTCATTCTAATTGTGGTTCAACCATAACACTAATTGAACTATAACTCTATCCCTATTTGAATACTAACTATAAGTTAACCCTGACTATAACCATAGTATTGATCCTAACACTAATATTAACCTTAATCTAATCATATCCAAAGAATAATCAAAACCCTTACCAAATCCTAACCCTAATCCCAACTGTAATCATAATTCTAACCCTAACCATAGATTTAACCCTCACCCTAACTATACCCCTAACCCCAATCATGATATAAACCTCAACCCTAAACATAATCTCAATCCTAACCCTAAACCCTAATGCTAAACCTAATCCTAATCTTAATACTAACCCTATCCCTAGCCATAACCATGATGGAAACCCTAACCCTAATGCTAACCATAACCCAAATCATAATTCTAATATTAACCATATCCATAACTCTAACCCTAATCCAAAACTCTAAACAAACCCTAACCCTAACCCTAAAACTCCAAAGCTGAATTTTTAACTTTAAAATTCATTTCACTATTATAGGTAGGGTTAATTTAAGATAATATTAATTTAAAATTTATTGTAGTTTTATGGTTTATAACCATATTAAATTATAAACCCGATTGTATATTTTAGGTTAATTTGCAGTTACATATGACTAATATTGGACCTTAACTTTAATTCTAACCCTAACCATAAGTGTAACCCTAAACCACATATTAAATCTAATTCAAACCCTTACCTTATCCCTAACCTGAACTCTAGTTATATCCTAATTCTATCTCTAAATCTAATCTAAACCAGAGCCCTAACCCTAACTCTGATTCTAACCATAACCAAAACCCTAATAGTAGCAAGAACGCTAACACTAACCCTAACTAAAATCAAAACCCTATTGCTAACCTTAACCCTAGCCCTAATCTTATTTCTATCTTTGATCCCAACCCTTACCCTATCCCCAGCCCTCGACGCTAACCTTGTTCCCAAACATAACCCTAATATTATCCCTAATTTTGTCTCTAATCATAACCAAAATCGTAATACTGACCCTAACCATGGTTCACCATTGCTGACCCGAACCCCATCTCTGACCCTAACCCTAACCTTAATCCTACTTCTACCTCTAACCCTAACCTTATATCTAACCCTAGCCCTACCTTTACCCTTAATTCTATCTCTATCCACCCTAATGCTAACCATAATGCTAACCTCACTAGCACTGGCACTAAGTGCTAGCACTAGCACTTACTAGCGCTAGCAAAAAGTTTACAATAGAAACTTCATTATAAGTTTACAAGAGTTTACAAGAGAAAACCCTCTTTTTATTTTTATGTTAACAACATGGAGTAAATACAAAAAGCATGAAAACTCATAGAAGCTTTGAATTTTCTACAAAAGAGAAGCCACAATGATAGAATCGATAAAAACCCATAAATTTTTCTATTTTTTTTATGTCAATCATGATATACACATGTGTTTTGAAGATTTGAACAGAGAGTGGTATTCAACATCAAACCAAAGAAAAGATGCATGGGTTTGATAGTTATATTTTTAGGGTATGCTAGGGTTTGATTAAAATATAGAGAGACATTTTTTTCACAAAACCCTCATTCCATGAGCATAGACATTAATAGAAAGAACTGATACTTTCAATACAAATTATGACTTGCATAGATCATCAAGGAAAAACATAAAAGTTTTCACATTGTATGTATAGAAGAGTTCATAAACCCTCTAAGTTCCAGTAGAAATTATGCCAGAAGGTTCTTCTTTTCTTCCATGAAAATAAAAACAATGAACAAGGAGAGAGCTCGAGACAAGTAAAAATACATAGAGGAAAGCTATATTTTCATTACTTTTGGATGAAATGTGCTTGAGGTACTATGATAAGACACTTGTGCAAAAAAGAAAATCTTGAGAGATCTTAAGAAGTCTGCAAGAAAGTCTCGAGATTTCCATCCAAACCTTAGGGTTCTCAAAGGAAGCCACAATAATGAAGGTTGAAAATGTAAATGAAAAGTGAAATAATGAGTTAGGGATTTTTTGCCCTAATAACTTTTACCAAAGGGAAGGCTTTGTTCCTTTATGATTATTTTGATGACTTTTATTAATGCATAGTTTTGGTTAAGATGTTTTATTAAAAACATTTTATTTAAAATTATGTGTTAAAAAATAAAATAATAAAGTATATTTAATAAAGTGGGATAAATAAATAAATTTATTGTATATTTATATTATTTTATTTTTATAAATAAAATATATGTAAATGGGCATAATAGAAGGTTGTATGCATGGTGTATGAAAGGAATATTCCTTAGTTTGCATGGGTTCTTTAGTAAATCCTAGTGATGTATTATAGTCGCTTAGGAATTCTTGTAAATGTAAACTCAATTTTTTTTAGGGTTTTTGTTATTTTTTTCATGTATTTGAATGTAAATTATTTAGTGAAATGATATTCTATGAATCATTTTCATTAAGTATTATCTATAAATGCATTCATTTTGGTTGTGGTCAAAATTGATCGAGAGGATTCACATGCATTTTTGGAGGAGTTACACTTCAGTTGAAAGCCCGTATGGATTAGTTATTAGTTGAGATAGACTTTGAGGTAGTTAAGCTCCAATTTGGGTTAAGTTTACCACCTTTTATGTATGATTTCTATTCATATCCGACCCCATGGGATATTTTGTAAATTTGGAGAAGGAAAAGAGGTAAATTGTAATTTGAGTTCAGTTAGAGATCAATTCTATTTTCAGTTCCACCTCTTTGTGGATTTAAGCCTTTTATTTAAGGCATTGCACTATTTTTTTGAGGGGGTTCTTTTTTTCCTTCCAAATTTTCCCTCCAAAAATATAGGCACATATTGTATTGAGCTCATGCAGATTTGTAGCTATGATTTTCCTGATTATTCAGTAATAGAGGTTTGTTTCCTTCTCATTCTTCTATTTAGCAGGGTTTATTGTGAGTTATATGATTAAAGTATTGTGTTAATCATTTAGTTAATTAGATTCCTTTAAGTGTTAAATGCAGATATTTATATGCTATAGTGTAGGTTTGTAGTTGTGTTCAAGCTTTTGTGGTGTTTTATAATTGTGAAAATATTATTGTTTTCTTGTTTCAAGCATCTCATAAATCAAAGCCTTTTACAAGAATATTTTAAGCAAGCATATTTTTCTGAGTTGTGAAGCAATTAGTGTTGGAAACACTGAGAGGGGGGGTGAATCAGTGTTTAAATATTTATTCTATTTCAGCAAATTGAACATAAATCAAATAGATTACATATGAAGCATAACACCAGATATGTTTACAGGGAAACCTTGATCAGAGGAAAACCCCGGTGGGAATTAGTACCCACAAATGATTGTACTAGTATAATGACCCTGTTAAAGTTCCTTTTCCCTGTTAGGAGCAGCCTTTACAAATTAAGTGAAATGACCCTATTAGGAGTCTTTACAAAACCCTGTTAGAAGTGGTTGGCTCACTACCAGAGCTCACTGCTCAATAAGATGAAGGCTACAACCTTCTTATAACTGATATACATTATATCAAAATTGAATTGTTGTAATGACACTGTTGTCTGATCAGTTCCATTTATGCACTGATGCTTAAATCACTTGTAGACTTATACTTCATACTAACTTTCTCATATTTCTCTCCTCAATATCTTCTCTACTCTTTCTTTAATGAGACATTAATATAAAAGTGCATGTCTAATATATATATATACATGCCTGAATAGACGCGATTGAAAACAAGACCTTAGCCAACCCAAAAACAACATTCACAACGCTTCCAAACAAATTGGCTTAAGCGTGTTTACAATAATGTTTAAGACATAATTACTAACTTATTACAATAGGCACATAGCCTTTACAAAACAAAGGATTATACGCTAATCCAAAAACTGAGGTCGTCTCCATACTCTATTTTCTGAACTGTTAGTGCACTTAAACTTTCTGTAACTTTTCTGTATTGTCATTCTGTACCATGTGTGTTAGGGTAAACACAAAAACATATCATAGAGATTATGTATGAACACACATATCTTGATTCATTCTGACGCACATGCACTGGTGCTCTGATCAACTGCATATCTCTATTCTGCTCTGTCTTCTATACTTAGCCAATTTTTCCTCTTCAAAGTTTGATGTCAAAACTTTATATGACTTTGTTTCCATAATGAAAACATAAAATAAGTCATATTATCCCTAAGAGTAAACTTGCTGACAATCTCCCCCTTTTTCATTAATGGCAACAAAGGAATGTGGCCAAGTTACTCAAACTTTGACTAATACAAAAAAAACTGTATATCATCCTCTTTCATTCATACTTCTTTACATATATATAACATATACCTCATACATGCATACACATACTCCTTATATACATTACTCCCCCTTTGACATTAATGACAAAGGTGTCAAAACTGGAAGTCCTTGAGTACTTACTCTGAATATACATCTGGATAAGCAATCTGAAGAGTCTTGATCTCTTGCTTCCAGAATGCCTTTAGTGCATCAATTGTCTGAAGATGGGCACATAAGGGATATGTTATCTTCTCCATCTTTGTCAGATCCAAGCAGGGTCCTTGATCATATGTTGCAATGGTTGCATCTATCTATTTTATGTTCTCATTTAGAATAGCTAGTGAGGGCGCAAGTGCATTTCTTAGTTGAGTCTGCCTGGTTCTTATCTTGCTGATCTCCAACTTAGCCTTTTCAATCTTGTCTAACTTCCCTTGGTAGATATTTTTGCATAAATTAATATCTTGCGAGGATGTTTCAATTTATTTTCTTACACTTTCAACCAAGATATCAGCTTCCTCAATCTTCTTGATGTGCTCTGAAGTGAATTTTACTCTATCCATGCAGTTTGCTATTACTTTTCTGTCTTTAGCTACTAATTCTTTCAATACTGCTTGACCAATCTTCAATGAGTTTATATCTATAGAGAATTTCTTTATCAATTCATCTAATCTTTCCTTCTTGTACTTATCTTCTACAATTTTAGTATCAGAGTCTACTAAACTTGTGAAATGTGATTTGAAGCTTGTCAAGATGTTGTCAACATCATCAACTGACTGAATCTTAGCCACTTTCTTATCTGTTGGCACTAAGTCATTCAAAATGTTCACTATCTCTAGAATGAGAGGGTTTCTCATGACTTATTTCTCTTTGGCTTTCTCCATGGCTAGCACGCTAATTTTAATCAAATCTTCTTCTTCCCAAGCATCTAGATTTGCTGAATCAGGGGTCAAACTTGACAATAATGAGGGTTTGATGGATGGAGTATGTATTACATTCTGACTAGCATCCATGTATTCACTCTTCATAGGGATCTCCATAACTAGTGTTTCATTAGTTTGATTGTCTTCCTTATTATTCAAATCTATTGAATCTTTATTTGGAACTTCATCTTGTTGTAAGGAAGTGTTAACAGTGCACACCTTCTCTGTCTCTTCAGTGTTGAAAAATGCTTTTTCAACTTTGTCCATGTCCTTGTCATAATTAGTCATGGATATCTTAACATCATCAATCACAATAGTTTCTTCTGAATCTTTGGCTGTATCAGAAGGTGTTGAAATAGTGGGCGCTGAATCCTTTGGACCTATCATAGGCGCACTTGGAATCTCAGATTCTTTACTCTGTTTAGGAGGGAATGGAGTCAATTTTTTTGTAGGCACCATTGATGGATACATATGTCTATCCAAAAATACTCGCTCAAACACTTTTTGAGTCTCTTCACCAACCAGTTCATACTCTTTGTTCATGATATGGAGTATTCTTGTTTTGGTTCTGAGATGAGGTTTTACCAAATCCAACAGTATAGCTTTCTCATCATGTGAGAAAATAGGGAGAAGACTGTCTAATTTTTCTTCTCTAATCCTCATATCCTCTTCAATTGCTTTCCTTTTCAATACATCAAGTATATTCCATACTTTTTCTGATATGACTATTTTAAGTTCCAATACTATCCTCTTAAACTTGATCATGTGAGAGATAATCATAGAATGAATTTATGATTTGTCTATCTCTTGGTATTTGTCATAGACATTCTTAATAGATTCTAGTCTTCCTTCATTAATAATTTTTTTCTTTAGGACTGTTAGACTAGGTCTGAATCCTACCTTAGGAGGGGCTTGAGTGTTCTTTACCTTGCTTCTTGTAGTCATTGAGGATGGATGACTTGTGGGAACTTGTTTCTTCCTTCTAGTCATCTTTCTTGGTACTGATGGTGGAGAGGAATCTAAGTCAATAGTAGTTGATGGCGCAGATGTACCTTCATCAGATTTATTCTTCTTCTTCTTGGGGATATCATCAAATTTTTCCATTTTCACTTCTGTAGGAGTTTTCTCAAGTTCTTTTGCAATCTTAGCTTCCCTAGCCTTGTCTAGGTCTTCTTGAGTGACACCATGAACTCTTAGGATGTTAGATGTAATCCTTGATGCCTTTCTTTTATTGTCTGTACTGTATAAGACAAAATCAACTTGATTTGTCTTTTCTCTATAAGTACCCCATCTAGGTTCATTAGGGTCCTTAGGAGCAAATAGGACTTGTGCATATCCTTCCAAAACTTGTTCTTCAACTTCATATCCAAGTGGGTGAACCCATTTTATTCTAGGCTCAACTTCCTCCATGCAAGTACAGTCAGTTTCCACCATGAAGCATATGGTGTCTTTGTATTTCTCAACTATTTTGTCTGATAGTCTGAACCTCTTTTGCATTTTGATCCTGAATTTTTTTATCTCCATATCCATAGAGTCTTTAACACTACTCTCTGATGTAGCCTTTAGTGAAATTTGTGACATGGTAGGTTTACTCTTGTCTAGGTAAAGATTAGCAACTTTACCAACAATGTGAAAGTATAGATAGATGAACAAAGAGCCAAATCTGAATATCTTGCTCTTGTCATGCTTGATATCTCTAATGTCGTCAATCAGCTATGGGCACAATATCTCACATAGATTGTACTAAGTATTATCCTTTACCATCTTTATTGATGCCAGGACAGTAGCTGTAGATACATTGTTCAGTGTGCTTGCGTGCTGGAACTTATAACCTAGTGTCATATTGACCAATTTGATGTCATTTTCTTTAATGGGATCAACAATCATTTCGCACCTATCACCCCTAGATAAGCATGCTTGTTCAACCTGCTTCTTAACATCCTTACCAGTGGGAAGAACTGGTCCAGTCTTAGTAAGTCCAGTCATGTCATGAATTAGGTCTACAGTAATGTGGACAGGAACTTCACCAATCCAATATAGGTCATCATGTATCCTGCTCAATAGGATTTTAACCCATTTTGGCTCATAGAACTCATGCACGTTAGAATACTCAAAGATAGGGTTATTGGTGAGATGCACGCATTCATCTTTGAATGAATAGTCTGGTTTCATTATTGAATCCATAAGAGTAGCTATGTTGTTATCTCCAACAGTTTCCTTCTTGCAATAAATATATGCGCAAATGTCTTCTACATGTATGACTCCTAAAGGAGTCTTAGAAAATGCTCCTTCAACATCATCTAATATGGACTTGAATGGATGCTTCTTGAACATGAATCTTTTCCTTTCAACAATGTCAAATACAACAGGGGTTGCCATACTTACTTATTACTTGATTAAATAGGGTTTCACAGCAATTCTGAAATGATGCAACTGCTAGGGTTCCATTTCAATCTTCAATCCATTCACAAACCAACCAAATTGATAAATTCCAATTCTTTGATGCTCAATGCTCCTGTGATCCACAAATTTTATGATCTCAAAAGAAAACAATGAAGATAATTGATTATTTCACCAATTTATATAAAGTTTTTTGCATTTAATGCTTGTTACCATACGTGTTTTCATTGAGAGTTTCAAACTTTGGTCTGAACAAAGTACAGGCAATGCATGCATGCATACTGTCTTAGTTCATGATCACATACATGAATCCATAGGCGCATACTTAGAGGTGAGTATACCAGCCACGCAGGGGTTTAGAGCTAGAATAGCTCCCCCTAAGACCAAGAAGGTCAATTTAACCAGAAGTAGAGGGTGCATCCACTATGGATGCATCTACTACTTTGATCTCTTCATTATCCTTCTTTACTTCAGCCCAGATTTTATCTGAATCAGCTTTAGCTTGTACAAACTTAACTTCTCCTGATTCTTCAAATAGTGACTTTTTAGGATTCTCTTGTCTTTGAGTTCTGGATCTACAGAACCTTGAGATGTGTCCATCTTTGCCACATGAGTGACAAATGATAGGATATTTGATGTTATTATTCATCATGTTGCACTGCTTGGCTGTGTGTCCATTGTAATTACATATCTAACATGTAATGTTCTACAAGTTTCTTTGAGGTTATTTTCTCTGATTGTATTGATTCAGATTTCTTTGATTCTACTGTGACTTATTTCTTTGACTTGTTCTCCAATGAATATCCCTATGACCAAATTTATTACAGGAGTAACAATAACCATTTAAAGGTCTTACCTCTTTACAATCTCTTGCAAAGTTTCCATGTTTGTCACAAGCATAACAAGTTCTGTTAACCTGCTTAAGTTCATCTTTAGGTGGTTCTGTTTTAGCTTCTGCAAGATTCTCAGTTTTATTTGCTTCAGTAGATGTCTCTTGTGCTTTCTTTCTTTCTTGCATTGAATTGATTTCAATTTGAGCTACACTGTATACAGCACCAGTAGTATCACCTTTTAGCTTTTGTGCATAAAGTTGTGATTGAATTAGATAAGAACTTGTGTGTAGTTTATCAATCTTGTCTTTTTCTTCTTTTAATTCAGATTCTATCTTTTTCTTGATGTTTTCCAGCTCCAAGATTTTCATATTTTCTTGCATACGTTCATCATCTAATTGTTTACTCTCTTTAGTCTTTTCTTCAATAGCTGTTAGGCTATCTGTAAGTTGTTCATTTAGATCTTCAATCTTATCTTTCAAAGACATGATCTCTTCATTCAGTTTCTTGACCATCTTTCCCAAATCATTTGTGGAGAAATCTTTCAAGTCTTTTCTTAATTTCTTGATCAACATTTGGGATCCATCAACTTTTAGTTTTAGCTCTTCATTTTATTTTTCAGATCTGTCAATATTTTCAAGGGCTACTTCAAGATTCTTTTTCAGATGTTTTGCTTTTGCTGAATCCATGATCTCCTCAAGTGGTTAAACTTTCTTTCAGAGGACCAAAGCTCTGATACCAATTGTTGGAAACACTGAGGGGGGGGTGAATCATTGTTTAACTATTTATTCTATTTCAGAAATTTGAACATAAATCAAATAGATTACATATGAAGCATA
Source organism: Thuja plicata (assembly GCA_018584345.1). Lineage (NCBI taxonomy): Eukaryota > Viridiplantae > Streptophyta > Pinopsida > Cupressales > Cupressaceae > Thuja > Thuja plicata. Next base: position 1,493,610 of record MU227527.1, on the reverse strand, counting down.
ACACAATAACACATAACACTAGATATGTTTACAAGGAAATCTTGATCAGAGGAAAACCCCGGTGGGAATTAGTACCCATAAATGATTGTACTAGTATAATGAACATGTTAAAGTTCCTTTGCCCTGTTAGGAGCAGTCTTTACAAATAAAGTACAATGACCCTATTAGGAGTCTTTACAAAACCCTATTAGAGGTGGTTGGCTCATTGCCAGAGCCCACTGCTCAATAAGATGAAGGCTACAACCTTCTTATAACTGATATACACTATATCAAAATTGAACTATTGTAATGACACTGGTGTCTGATCAGTTCCATTTATGCGTTGATGCTTAAATCACTTGTAGAATTCTACTTCATACTGACTTTCTCATATTTCTCTCCTCAATATCTTCTCTACTCTTTCTTGAATGACACATTAATATAAAAGTGCATGTATGGTATATGTATATATATATATATATATATATATATACATGCCTGAATAGACGTGACTGAAAACAAGACCTTAGTCGGCCCAAAAACAACATTCATAATGCTTCCAAACAAATTGGCTTAAGTGTGTTTACAATAATGTTTAAGACATAATTACTAACTTATTACAATTGGTGCATATCCTTTACAAAACAAAGGATTATACGCTAATCCAAAAACTAAGGTCAGCTCCATGCTCTATTTTCTGAACTATTAGTGCACTTAAACTTTCTGTAACTTTTCCGTACTGTCATTTTGTACAATTTGTTTATAGGTTAAACACAAAAACATATCATAGAGCTAATGTATGAACACACATATCTTGATTCATTCTGATGCACATGCATTGGTGCTCTGATCAACTGCATATCTCTGTTCTGATTTGTCTTCTATACTTAGCCAATTTTTTCTCTTCAAAGTTTATTGTCAAAACTTTATATGACTTTGTTGCCATAATGACAACATAAAATAAGTCATATTCTCCCTGAGAGTCAACTTGCCAAAAATTAGGTCTTTCTAGTGAGTACTTTGTGATTTTTCCATATTTCATGTCAAGTTATCCATTCAATGTATCACCCTGTTAGTGTTAGGATAGATTTCATTTCAAGATTACTTCTATCTCTTTTCTTGGTGAATCATTTAGTTTTAGGATATCAAAAGGGAAGTTTACCCATAACCCAAAGGTTCAACTATACAATGAGTAACCCACAGGATTTTAGTTGTTCCCATGTTATATGAGATTGTTGAGTATCACATTTAAGCATTTAGGTGTAAATACTATGAAAATAGAAATATGTGAAAAGACATAACAAAAATGCAGAAAGATAACATGCAATTGTAGAGTATGTGAATCCAGAAAAAATGAAAGGCCTACAAACCAAGATTGAACCTAGTTGGCCCAAAAAAATATTTTTTATATCATGACGCTAACCAACACCAACAATCTCATCATCACTGCGCTCAAAATATCACGTATCCTATATAATTTTGCTACCAAAGGTTCCCCCCTTTAAGTCAACATCAAGCCCTTCTTCATGGATTTATACTTTAATCCACTCCATTTCTTCAATGAGCCTCATACCAATAAGGTTTTTGAGAAACTGCAAGCTCCTGAGAATCTCCACTCAATGATTCTAAAGAATGTGCAGAGGTTGAGTAGTAAGAATAGGGAACCTTGTAACTACTCTAGTTGTTGGATGAATGCCAATGTAGTCTTGTGGCAGTGGAATTGTATGATTATCATCAATGTTGGCGAGCACTAAATCCAACTTGCCCAAAAACACATCCTTGAACAATTTTTGGCATAAAATACTTGGAGATACTTTACAACCCTTAAATGAGATAACTGTTGCCAAAAACATATTTATGATGTCCATGTTGACTTTATATATATGATTGTCCATGATGCAAGGTTAGCCAAAGATTTGTTTCACTACATGCACAATAACAAAAGTGGGGTGTCATCCCAACTTGACCAATTAGTGTACTTCAACAACCGATATAATTTTATGGCGGAGACTATATGAGGTGAGAACGTGGGAGATAGCTTGAGCGGGAAAAAAAATTTAAATCACAGGCATGTCAATGGTGGTACTGCGGCTGCTGGTGCAGTTACGGATCAGGATTTTCCTTAGGATGACAGCTCTGCTAGAGGGAAACCACTGTAGAAAGGAGAAGAGATTGAACCTAATCAGAATGGTTAGAAGTCAACAAAGATTATTGACTTCGAGAGAAATTTGGGAGATGGGCCCCTAGAATCTTATGGGTCTCATCAAGATAAAGAATCTCTCAAGGACCTATTCCTAGTGTTTCTAAGGGTAAGTGGTCTACCCTCTTTGGTATTAAACCCTACAGGGAAATCCTCCTTTCCTATGGTCAATGTGGTCTCTAACCCTACCAAAGGAGAGTTCTCTATTTTTATCCCTAATCCCCTTATTGATTTCTCAATCTCAGCTATGGAGATGACCCTGATAGGCAAGTTTGCAGGGGGTAGACCTAATATCAAAGTGGTCAGGAAGTTTGTGAAGAGGAAATGGTTCCTTAAGGGTCAAGTTGATATTACTGCTATGGCCAAAGGATTCTTCTCATTTGAGTTCTCAAACATGGAAGACCTCTCTAATATCCTATGTGGAGGTCCCTGGATGCTTGGTCAGTACTCTCTCACTCTGTGAAAATGGTCCCCCAATCTAGTTCTGAATGACTCAGCATTTTTGGTCTTGGCCTTAGTCTGGGTTAGATTCCCTGGCCTCCCATTGGAATACTGGCACAAAGATGTCCTGGGTGGGTTGGCTAGCTCCTTTGGACACCTTCTCTCTATTGATCCTATGACAACTGTGAAAATGCAAAGGGTGTATGCTAGGGTTTGTGTGAACATCCTGCAGATGGTGGATCTGCCGAATAGTATTGTGATAAACTCTAAGTTAGGTGATTGGATGCAAGAAGTCGAGTTTGAATACCTCCCATTTTTTTTCTTTGCCTGTAAAAAATTGGGTCACAGAACAAAGGATTTCCCTCTAAAATCTCAAAAAGCTAAAATTGCCCCCCTCAAGGAACCAAAGAATATTTGGAGGGAAAAAACTATCAGTTAACCCTAATGCTACCATCTCAACTGGTATTGTTGGCTTCTCCAAAAACACTATAGACCAAAGTTTGAATGACCCCCTTCAAGTTGGAAATTAACTAGGAAGCAGTGTGTAGCATCCTAAAATGGAATCATTAGAACCAGAAAGACCCCTTGAAGAAGGTGATATTAGAGGCGACCCTGCAGGTATGGAAAATCTTTGTATTGAGAAATCTAAGTCCCCTGCTGTAGAAGTAAAGGAAAAAGGATATAAAATTTAGGAAAGCATCTTAATCCCTCAAACCCCTAGAGTTAAAACAAGCTGGGTGGACTCATTTGAACAATATAACCCATTCTTAGATTTCTCAGAGGAACTCTGGACTAAGGTCACTCATAATAAGAAGAAACCAAATAGTCTTAATCTAGGGATGCCCCTAGGGGGAGTTATAACAAGAGCCATGAGAGCAGATGTGGGAACTCCTAAATCTAACCATGGGAGAAGACCAAACAGACTCACAAGAGAATAGGAGAGTAGGTAAAGTATTGCGAATGGGTGACAGTGTACCATCCAAGATTGTTCCCAAGGTAAAAAATGAAGATAATTTCTTGGAACATGAGGGGATTAAACAGCCCCCATAAATAGGACCTGTTGAGAAATTTTTTTAGGGATCAGAAGCCAAATATCATCCCCATTCAGGAAACTAAAATGGCTAGAGATAAAGTGGAAAAGTTGAAATTATTTAAACATTGTGGTTTTGTGGGATGCAGTTCGGTTGGGGCCTCTGGGGGAATGACTTCCTTTTGGAACCTCAATACTATTCAAGGGGATATTATTAAATTGTAAGGTAACATCTCTTATATTCATTTTAACCATATTAGGGATGGCTTCACCTGGGTTCTTTCAAACATCTACGCGCCCAACTCTAAAATTGGTAGAGATAGATTTTGGCGTAAACTAGAAATTGAGAGGAGCAACTTCAAGAATGATCACTGGATGGTGGTTGGAGACTTCAATACTCCCCTTAGCAATTCTAAAAAATCTGGAGGTATCTCTTCTCAGATTGATAGTGGGGTGGCTCTTATGGATTTCATTAACAACCAATCCCTTTTGGACCTAGACCTCAGAGGCGATAACTATACTTTGTCCAATAGAAGAACTGGGGATGACTTGATCCAATTTTGCCTAGATTTGACCCTGATTTATATGGATTGGATCCTCTTTTATGACTTCTCTCTGTCTACTCTTCACCGTGTCGGGTCTGATCATTCTCCTATTGTTATTCAAGGGAATCCTCTTACGAGTAAGAGAAACTCCCCTTTAGATTTGAGAAAATGTGGATGCAGCATCCTGGCCTTGCTACGAATATTGCAGAATGGTGGAATATCCAAGTGGAAGGTACAACTATGTACAGAGTGGTCCAAAAACTTAAAAGGATCAAAAACAAAGTTAAATTTTGGAATAAAGAGGAATTTGGGGACATCTTCAAAAATAAAACCTCTATCCAAGTTGACCTCCAGGAAATTCAACAAACTATCTAGCTAGAGGGATTGACTGGAGAGAATAAACTAAAGGAAAATAGAATTCAAGCTGATTACCATACCATCATCTCTGAGGAGGAATTTTTTAGGAGGCAAAGATCCAGGGCTCTCTGGCTTCATGTGAGGGATAAGAATACTCAGTTCTTCCATCTGACTGCCCAAAAACACAAGGTGGCTAAAAGAATTGATCATATCATTGGTCCCCAGGGTAAGTTAAGTAAGGACGAGGATATGAAAAAATAACTATCAAACTATTTTTCTTCTCTTCTCAAGGTTGACCCTGCTCTCTCTATTTCTAATCAACATCTGCTTATTGACTCTATTTCGTGCATCCTGTCTAGAGAAGATAATGAATTGTTATGTAAAATTTTGTCATCTAAAGAGATCAAAGTTGCGATCTTTTCTTTTGAGGGAGAAAAATCCCCAGGTCCTAATGGCTTCCCTCCTTTCTTCTTCCATGTGTTCTGGCACATTGTTGACAAAGATATTTTGGATGTTGTCAAAGGGTTCTTTGGTTCTGGTTCCCTCCTTAAGGAAGCTAACTCTACCTTTTTGTCCTGATTCCTAAGAAATCTGGTGTTGATGTAGTTGATAGCTTTAGACCAATTAGCTTGTGTAACACCTTCTATAATATCATCTCTAAATTCCTCATGGTGTGCATTTTGAATTTCCTCTCGGATCTCATTTCCCCCTAGCAAAATGGGTTTGTTCTGGGGTGGCAGATCCTTGATTCTATTATCTCTGTTCATGAGAATATCCACTCACTGGAGGCTTCAAAAAAGGAAGGGTTTCTTATGAAGGCTGACCTATCTAAGGCCTATGATAGAGTGGATTGCGATTTCCTTTGTAAATTTCTTTTGGCCTTTGGTTTCTCTGAGAAAGTTGTTAACCTTATCCAGCAACTTATTTCCACTCCTTCTATCTTGGTGATGGTTAAGGGCTTTGCTTCCAATCTTTTCTTTCCTTCTAGAGGTCTCTGCCAAGGGGATCCTATCTCCCCCATACTTTTTTCTATCATGACTGAGAGCCTTGGGAGGTTTTTCTCCAAGTGGGTTCTAGATGGTTCTATTCAGGGTCTTCTCCCCTCTTCGCCTTGTCCCCCCAGCTCTCATGAACAATTTTTTGATGATAATATTCTTATGGGATCTTCCTCAATCAAAGAAGCTAAAGCTATCAAGTAGGCTCTAGACACCTATTCTTTTTCTACATGTCAGCTTATCAATTGGGAGAAAAGCTCTCTCTTTTTTGTCAACACCCCTCCAGCTAGACAGCAGAAAATGGTGACTATTCTAGGTTGTTCTATCTCCTCCCTCCCCTCCAGCTATTTGGGCCTTCCCCTAGGTTTGAAAACTCTAGATTATGTCTAGAATTCTATTTTGGACAAATTCAATGGAAAAATTATTGGTTAGAAAGGGACCCTTCTCAGAAATGCTGGGAAGATCCTTCTGCTCAAAAGCTCCCTACGGAATCTCCCTATTTACGCCCTAAGCCTCTTCAAAATTCTTGCCAAGATTGTAGACACTATTGAGAAATTACAGAAAAGATTTTTGTGGTCAGGCATGGAGGAAAAAAACATAATCCATCTTCTGGCTTGGGAGAATGTGTGCAAACCTATCAAATATGGAGGTCTCGGCATCATAAAAATTAAGGATATCAATCTTGCCCTGTTGGCCAAACAAATTTGGAGAAATTTTGGAGAAGAAAAAGGTTGGAATAAAATTCTTAAATCCAAATACCTTTTTTCTACTTCCTCTTTTGAGGCTTTCCTTTCCTCCTCTATCACAATGCATGGCTCTATGATATGGAATATTATTTTGAAGGCTAAACCTCTTGTTGCTAAAGGGGCTCGTTGGAAAGTTGGCAATGGTCTGAAAATCAATTTCTGGGAAGATCCTTGGTTTAGGGATAAACCCCTCATTCAATACCCTGATTTGGCCCACTTTGTAGACATTTTCTCTACAAGAATTGGGGGTAAAGTGGAAAATTATTAGAGAGATAATAGTTGGATTAATCTCAGTGACATTGATCCCCTACTGAAAATTGTTAACTTGGACCTGTCCCCCTGGGTGATCAAAGCTAACTGTGAATACCAACTCATTTGGTCCCCTAATCCTAGTGGTAACTTCATGGTGGCTTCGTCTTACTCTCACCTTTCTTCCTATGGCTCGGAGCCCTATTGGGCTAAGGTTTGGTTTCCTTCCCTTACCCACAAAATTAACTTTTTGTTCTGGTTGTTTGCTCAGGATAAAATCCTCACTACTGAGAATCTTACTAAAAGAGGCTGGATGATACGTAATAGATGTTATCTTTTTATCAAAGATGCTGAGTCTTCTTCCCATATGCTGCTTCATTTCCAATTCACTAGGGAGATTTGGAGGGTTGTGTTGCAGCATTGGAATATTAATTGGGTTTTCCCTAACACTATTAAGGAGTTTGTGTCTCAATGGATTTCTCCCTTCTCTCACCATTTGGGAAAAATTATTTGGAATAATACTATTTGTCATGTAATTTGGAGGATATGGAAAGAAAGAAATGATAGGATATTCATAAATAAAAACTCTACTTCCTTGTTGATAGGTTCTAAAATCATTAGAAGTATTGTTGAAAACATTAAAATGGCCTATGAAATTAAACCTAAACTAATGGAAGACATCTCAAATGAGGATGTTATTATGCACTAGAAATTTTCTTCTTCTACTAAGCCTACTCGTAGTATCTGTGAGAGAGTTGTGTGGAGCTCCCCTCCTCCTAGTTGGCACAAAGTTAACTTTGATGGCACAGTTAAAGGTAACCCTGGCATTCTTGGATGTGTTTGCATTGTTAGAAACTCTCAAGGTATCTGTATGGCTTCTTATGCTACCCCTATTGGCTCCCAAACAAGCCATGTTATTGAAGCTATGGCTACTCTCTACACCTATAAATTGGCCAAAAGTCTGAATTGCTACAAACTATGGCTGAAAGGTGACTCCATGAATACTATTAATTGCATTAATGGTAATCATAACCCATCATGGAAAATGAGTCCAATCATCTCACATATTAAAAAGATCTTATCTGATTTTGATGTTACACATGTCACCCACGTGTTCAGAGAATCAAACGATGTGGTTGACAGCCTGGCAAATGTGGGAGTGTATAGTGATGATGTCAAAAAATTGAAAGGTAATCAAGGATTAAGTAATGAAGTCCTTAGTCTTATAAGGTATGACCAAATCCATCAAAATCCCAGATCAACTACTAATGATGATGATAAAAAAGGATATTTTTTGTAGTTGCCTTAAACATGTGCCTTGCACACTTCAAGGTCATTGCAGTAATAAATACAATTGTGAGAAAGAAGAAATCAATCTCTTTTAAGTGGAGATCACTATCACAATTTACTTGCTCTACATTGTTTTTTGTGATTGTGGTATTCCTCCTGTGTGACATTCTGAAGGTTGGCTAGCTGGTAAAATGGGAGGAAAACTAAAATGTGAAGAGCCTACAGTCTGTAAATGGAAGAAAGAGGTCAGGATATAGAATAAACTCAAGGAAGAATGGGTCACTAAGTACTGGAGAGACTTCATGGCTACGATAAATACATCTCCAAAGAGTTTGTTGATAGATGGTATAACGGGAATGTGACAATTTGTGGTAAGTCCTTCTGTGTAATTGAGAAAGTTATTTCTAATATTACAGGTCTTGAAATGTTTGGGTTGAAATACTACAAAGGTAGGGTTATGGCCTAGAATATAGCGAGAATGTATCCTAATACTATGGGAGAAAGAGGCATCCTTGTGAAATAGCCTGGTGATTATGTCATGCGTTGTCATATGAAGCTCTTCTGGGTAAAACTTGTCAAAGCCCTTATGCAATATTTTACGCTTGAGGGTCATTATACTAGGGTTTATAACTTCCATTTTATGCTCATAAACCTTTTTTGGTACAAGAGAAAAATATCTTACCCCTACCTCCTGCTTCAATCTCTTGGTAATAGTATTATGGAAAATAGGAAGAGTGTTGAGAAGTCGATCCTTCATGATGGGCTTATTCTACTAATCTACAAGTATGCTAAATTCAAGCTTCAGGATCACACCCAGGTCACTGGTAAGAGAAAGGAGAAGAAGGGTAAAAGACCCATTATAAATGATAGTAACACTCCTAGAAAGAAGAGGAAGGGAAAATCAACTAAAGATTTAGCAGAAACTACTATAATTCTCACAAAGGAGATGGGTATAGACATGGACAACAAAACTGAGGCAAAGGATGAAATTGAAAAATATAGACATGAAAGAAGTGAAAACATTCCTCTCTGAGGAAGCTAGTATGGAAACTGAAGACAATATAGATACCTAGGAAAAGGATATTATTGTCCTCTCATGAGATGGAAAGCGGCAATGTCAATAATGCAAACTCTGAGGATATGGACATGGAAGGCCCTAAAGATAACAATGATCCTGAGGACATTAGTACACAAGGTGAAGTGAGAGTTACCTCCCCTGTGAAGAATGTTATAGAGTCCCCAACTAAGACTCAAGCGGAGGTTACTCTCTTACCCTAGAATACTCCTATTCTAGTGAACTATGCTAACTCTTCGTCTAAAGAGGGCACGGTTTCCAGGGATCCTTCTGAGAATATTGAGGTGAATAAAGAGGACAAAAATGACAAAGAAGATAAAGAGGTTTCTAGAAGTAGCCAGGATAATGAGACAGAGAAGAGCCAAGAGACTACTAGGTTTATGCAAGTGGTGAAAGAACGGGAAAAGATGGACTATAAGTTGAAATCCTGTCTGCTTGAAGAAATCAAAGACATAAATGGAAAATATAATGAGCTCTAGTATAGAGTGAATAAAATTTCTCTACTGGTTCCAAAGCTGGTGAATATGGGTAGAAATGAATATGAGAGCCAAGCTGAAGATGCTGAAAATAGGCTGTTGGAGAAGCTCAAACTAAAAATAAATGTGGTGGTCAATTTCCACATGCAGACTACTTTCAGTCATATACATGGTATTGAAGACACACTCAGAAAAATTATGAAGAAAAAATAAGAGGGCATGAAGGTGACTGATAGAAACTTGATGGCTCTACTCTCTATGCTTGATGGGAACTCTATGCCCATTCTAGTGGAAGATGATGGTGCTAAAGATCCTAGAAATTCTGGCCCTGTAACTCATACTAGAGCTAGTGCAAAAAAGACAAAAATTGTTCACACTAAGGAAATCAAGGATCTTAGGGAGGCTATCCACCAATACAAATCACTAATGGTTTAATCTACAGAGATTATGGAAAAAATGACCTAGCTGTGCTAATCTTTGGGATCGTGTGTTTTTTGTCTGCTTAGCTTCTTTTTGCTAGTAGTTTGTGCTGGGGGGGCTTCTATTGTCTCCATCTCTTTCCCCCAGTTGTTCCTTTTTGTTGTCTTGTTATGTTTTTTTGTGCTTTTTCCTACCTATCTTTTTCTCTAAATTGTACAGGGTTATGGTTCCCTTTAAAAATTATTTTAACCTCAATCAAAAATAAAAGTGGGGTGCTTCAAAAGCCCTTGCACTCACTTATCCATATTTTTTCTTAGAAAAGATATTTGCAGTTTGTTGCAAACTAGGTGGATAGGGGAATCCATGGCCACAAAATATAAGAGTAGATTGAGCGAATGAATACAGGAAAGAAACTCAAAAGGGGGTCGTATATGTCAACACAATGGGGAGGAAACATGATGAAGGGTGCTCCCTTTAATACCACAAACACATAACAGAAACAGAGAAGCAACAAAAATTTGCAAGAACAGAAAATGGGCTTCTTATTATCTCCACAAATGTGGAATTACAAACTTTCAGAATTACAATATGCAAAGCCACATGGGCATTTCCCTTACAATATTTTGTAGGACAAAGCCTTGAATTATTACCCAGATCCACCCAAAACTGCCCTAGAAAACACCACGGGTCTTCCTTAAATAGGCAATTTTCCACTGCTCAAGAAGGTTCCAGAATTCTAGCCATTAAGGCTGACTACCCTTAGCATTTAATTATTTTTCACTTTTATTACAAAAGGGTCGGCTTTAAATATTTACAAAACATGAGATTAGGTAGCCCAACTTTCGGAAGCCATAACTTTTGA
>MU227527.1:1426380-1477469 GCA_018584345.1 Thuja plicata | reverse complement strand
GAAATTCAACTGGCATTCTTATATGACTAAGATGAACCTTCACCTGGAAAATTAAAACATTCTGAGTTCAAACGACCAACTTACTAAAAATAGTAAGTTTCCAAAAATAGCAGCTTTGTACAAAATATCCCTTATTGAATAGAAAAACACATATTTTTGGTGATGCAAGATTGCCCTTACACCCAGGATGCTCCTGCATCAAAACAATATAAAGATTTTGGGCACTGCCAATTGATAATCTCTTACATTTTGCTTTATCTTCCTATTTTACATACACACTCTAGACATTATAAAATACAATACACTAAATGAGAAAAAACTTTTCATTTCAATATACAACTATTAATGATTACATTTATGAAGGAAGACTTGAAATATCACACAAATTTGGAGAATAAAGACGATTTTTATAGCATAAACATTAATTTAATATTAATGATGAATTAAAATGTTACATACAATATGGTTCATCTTCCCTCACATTATGGTGTTTGGAATTCAAATGGTTGAAATGTTTAGTGTAATTACTCTCTGCTTGCATGGAAAATATGATGTGTATGGACCTTATGTTAATAACAATGCACATTTTAGCCATTACTTTGATTTAATATTCGTTGCATAGCATAGATCACACTATTTTGACTCTAGCTCCAGGATCTTGATAACACCCTTCTTGTTTAACATATTGTTCTTTGGCCAAAGTGAAAATGGAATCATCTACTTCTTCTTTCAAGAAAGATGTATTTGATTACACTATAGACGTGACCCACGAAACGAGCAATTTGTTGTTCGTATGGATTTCAGAAACCCTATTGGAAGGCTTTCAAACTAAAATATTTTATTTTTTTAATTCTTTCCAATTCTATCCATTCTAAGACAAAATTGAAATACATAGTTAATCATTGATCCCACAAGAGAAGTGTCCTAACATTGATTGAACAGGTTTCGAGAAAGAATTCATGCAAGTAAAACGTAAGAGGAACAATTCCAAAAGAATACCCATTAATAGCACACATAAATCAAATAACTAAGGGCTATAACCAAAGCTCAATTAAAGTGCACGTCATTTCCAAATTTACCCTATCTAAATTACAGTTATCGTAATAAAAAATGGGGAGCCAAATCTTCTTTTGGCAGCACTAGCACTTTTTTTCAATGTATTCCATGTTGCACCACAACTACTACTTGTAGATATATCTTAAATTTTAATATCGAGGCATTTAATTTTTTTTATCATTCAACTTTAATATATGAATTATAAAATTATAAAATTTAATGCTTCGATTAAAATTTAAGATATAGATGCTAGTTATTATTTGTAATTAAAGAAGCAATAGAAAAAATAGAATAACACTAACTATTTCTTTTTAATATTATTAATTTTTCTTTTAAACTTAAAAACAAGAAAATAATAGTAAAAATATAAATTTTATCTTTAATACACTTTTTTCTAATTAATAATATTAAAATATATTTTAATTTGTATATGATATTTTCTAAATTAATATAAATATACCATTAATTTTAAAAAGAGGTTATCTATTTATAGTTGAAATCAATGTGAAAAAAATATCTTAATATCAAACACAAATATAATAATAATTTATTTATGTATTTATGTTATTTATAATTAAAGAAGAAATAGAAAAATTAGAATAAAATTAATTCTTCTTTTAATAAAATTCTTTAAAAAAAAACTTTAAAACAAGAAAATATCCTAATAAAAAATAATAATAAAGGATAAATTTTATCTTTCATACACATTTTTTTTATCTAATAATATTAAAATAACATCCAGAGTGGCCCTCCCTGAAAATCTATCTGAATATGTCTGTCATTTGCTAAATCATCTGAATTATTAAATCTCAAATATGGATTTGAAGAGTCCACATCAAGTTGAGAACCCATATGGTGTCCCACATTTCCAAATGGAACATCCAAGTGTTCAAAAACATATTTGTGCAAAAGGAGATAACAAAAGAGCTTGCAAAAGTGCATGATCAAATTGTTCAAAATGGCCTAAATGCAAATACATATGTGAAACAAAAGGAATTACAAAATATCTGGGAAGAATTAGGGAAGAGGGAAGAGCTATATTGGCAACGGAAGTCTAGATAATTGTGGCTGCATGAAGGTGACTGCAACACCAAGACTTCCATGCTTCAGCCAGGTTAAAAGAGAAACTCACACTATTTTTTCCATTCAGAATTCCACATTTGGACAACAACTCAGAAATGCCAAAGACATCCAAAAAGAGGGAGTAAGATTCATTGCAAACATACTAGCACCACCTCATGGTCATTGCCCCATTGATAATTAGGCAGAACAAAGATTATTAGCAACTATTCCATGTCTGGTCACACATGAAGATAATGACTTGTTAATGAGGTCATTTACCCTAGAAGAGGTCAAGCAAGTTTTTTTTTTTTTTCCATCGGATAAGGCTCCGAGTCAGGATGGATTCATGACACTCTTCTTTCAAAAATATTGGGATGTGGTAGGTTTTGATTTACTATTAGCCATTGAAGAATATTGCAAGAATGGTGTCATGCTTAGTCATTTCAATTCAACTAACATTTATTTTATCCCGAAAACTAAGCAGCAAAAGAGTTTTGTAGAATACAGGCCCATTTCACTCTGTAATATAATATATACATTTTTTTCTAAAGCCATCTACCTTAAGTTATAGAGTCTCATTACCAAACTAATTTCTATAGAACAAGGTGGTTTTGTTCCTAGAGGGAGACAACCGAAGGGGCCCTAATTACATGTGAGGTTCTACATTCTATAAAGAAACAAAAACTTTCCACTTGTGTTGTAAAGCATGATATGATGAAGGCATGTGGAAAGGTCAATTGGGACTTATTGATTAAGGTATTAAAAGCTTTTGGATTTTCTAACAAATGGTGTAAGTGGGTACTGACATGTTTAAAAGGGGCCAAATTCTCAGTAGTTGTTACTGGCTCATATGTGGGACTCTTTAGTGCAACATAAGGTGTGTGTCAAGGGGATCTCCTTTCCCCCTTCCTTTTCATTACCATGGTGGAGGCATTGAGAAAATCAATTAGTGATAAACCTTCTCAAGATATTTGGTAGGGGGTAAAGATACCAAGCACTAACATTGTTGTTATGCATTCATTGTTTGCAGATGACACACTCCTATTTGGGGAAGCCACAAAAAAAAAGGCCACAAACAAGTACTAGATTTGTATTCCCAGGTTTCAAGGCTAAAGGCCAACACACAAAATTCTAAAGTTTATGTTTTCAATACAAATCCTTCAATTAAGAGACAAGTTATCTAGATATTGGGCTTCCAATGTGCAGAATTGCCTTGCTCCGATCTAGGAACCCCTTTCTTCATGGGCATCAATAAACAGTCATATTGCTCAAAAGTTATTGACAGGATAAAAGCTTATACCTCTGCATGGAAGGCAAGTGGATGTCCTTTTCAGGACAAATATTGCTAATCAAAATGGTGCTAGCTACCATCCCCAACTATTTCATTATGGTTCTTAAATCCCCAACCACTATAGTGAAGAAAATTGAAAAGATTATTAGAAATTTTCTATGGAAAGGTAACATAAATAATGTTAAGAATATTCTATTGATTTCTTTGCAAAGCTGGCTATTGACAAATTCTCTAGAGGTGTAGGGTTGCATGAAATAGCTAAGATAAACTTGATATTTGGAGGAAATCTTGCTTGGAAGATGTATTCTAAATCCAATACAAACTGGTGCAAACTTATGCAAGATAAGTATTTAGCCTCCTCAGATCCTACTAGAATTTTTACAATTGAAAATCCACCCTGGGCTTTGCAATTTGGAACTTTATTATAGCTTCAAGGGATATTGTCACATCATATAATTCCTAAGAAGTGCATAGTGGTGAAGAGGTCAAGTTTTGGAATGAATCTTGGATTTGATTTCCACCTCTATCACAACACATTGAATTAAATTATGCTATTCCAACAATTTCACGAGATTGGGGTCATATGATTGGGGTTTAATGGGAAGTAGTACTGAGAGAGGAGGGGTCAGTCAGTACCTCTAAAATGTTTTCTTATCCTTTATCCAATTAACCTTATTAATCACTTGCATGTCCATTCCATCTTATCTATACTATCTTTGTGTGAGTTATATCAATTCATAACATTAATAGAATTATGAATCATTCATAGAAAAATTCATGAACATAATTGACACATAACACAAGATATGATGTCGCAGAAAACTCCTGTTAGGAAGTAAAAACTACGGTGGGGATGGCACCCACAAAACTTCACTATCTGCATAATGGAAGGGGTCGGTTAAGGCTTACAATTTTGATCACTTCTGATGATCTACCCTGTTAGGAGTATCGGTGGAGACCTATTAAATTCTACTATGTTAAGAGATTTTAGCAACACTCTTAAGTGTGCACTCGGTTAAGAGATTTGATATTGGACTGTTAAATCCACCTTTCTTGAAAGGATTTCTTACACTTTGCTTCACTTGTTAGAATGAAAAAAAATTACAAATTGATCTAGTAAATATAATCTCCTATAGCTGATATAGATCCTATGTAATTTACATATAAAATAATATCACCTTGATTGTGATTCAATAATACCTCTGATTATCAGTTTCCTCTATTCTTGGTTCTACTAACCAAATTCTTCTTTTTCTGCTCTGGGTCTTGAAACTCTCAATTCAATCCATAGATGTGCTCATTCTATTCTCCTCTCTCTTACACACACATTCTAATGAATTATTACATCATCTATTTATAGATGGATTGATTTCATCGAGTTGTGATAAAAACAATGTTAACTCTAAGATCAGGTTTACAACTTGCACCTAGTTCTCCTAGTCTATGTGCTTTAAATCAGTTAGACTGATTAAAACACTTACATTAATGTGTTTTGTACCTAAAGAAATGGATTTAAAAATAGTTAAATATCCTATAAATAGAATACCCTTGCTTTATCTGACGTGGAAGTCACATCCACTTTTTTTGGGTTGCAACTAACTTTCGGTTTTGTCTTTCGGTCATGCTTGACTGTCCTTCAGTTTTTACTATCAGTTGCACTGAATCTGTTTTGTTGGTCTGCACTGTAACTTGCATTTTGGGTTCCACTTTATCTCTTTGCATTTTGGTTTTTGGTTTACACACTACCTTGTGGCATCGATTCTCTCTGTACTTAGTCATTCTTGGTGATCTTCTCATCTGATCTTCGGTTTTCCCTTTACTGTCTTTCGGTGTAGGCTTACCAAAAATGTTGTTTTGAATACTAATGACAAATTAATGTCATCAATCTCCCCCTTTGACATTAGTATCAAAAAACTGATATGTGCAAAATACTAACAAAATGTTAAGTATATACAACATATATAATCCTTAGTCATTTAATAACTCCCCCTATGTATATGCCAGTATATTTGTACATATGATATATTTTCCTTCTTCATATCACTGTCCCTTTATGAATGTACATATACATATCTACCTTTTTCCCATTCTGACTAAATGTACATAACATTTTTAATGATATTTTGTACAGGTATCATTTCCCCCGTTATTTAATATTAAGGGCAAAGTTCAATTACCTTAGAACTTATCAAAAATGTGTGAATGAGAAGACTTCATGTCTTCCATCATTTTCTCCCATTTCTCCTTTAGGTTTTCGAGAGCCATTTTCTCAAGTGTTATCTTGGCATGCATATCATAGATGTTGTCAGCTACAGACATCTCAGAAGTTGCTATCAGTTGTCTTATAGAACTGATATGTTGTTGTAGTAGTGTAAGATTTGGTAGAAGTTGAGCCTGTAGCTCAGTTACTTCTTCTTTGAATCGTGTCTCTTCCTTCCACAGCTCTTGCCTTAACCATTTTACTTCTATGATCTTTTCATAATGTAGTTTGACTATATTTTTTCCATCTGTGGTTAAGCTACTAGCACTGTTTTCTAGATATGTATCTAGCTTAGCTATTTTGTCACTATTTTCTTGAGTGAACTTTTCTATTGTGCTTAGCTTTTGAATTAAGTTTATAGCTTCAGATATAATGGGGTCTAATTCAGATATGAATTATGCCAACTTTATCTTATTCTCAGCCACTTCTTGGCTGATGTTCTCTAGAAGCTTTTGTTTATACTTCATCTCTGCTTGCTCCTCAATTGCCTTCTCAGCATCAATATTCTGAGTTGTGATGGCATCAGTGAGGATAGCTAGTTGATCAATTATCAATTTACTTTGATCAATATCAACATTGAGTACAATTTGGTGTAAAATGTCTCATGTTTTCTCTAGTGCCATTGATTCCTTATGTTGTTTCTTCATCTTTTCTTGTAAGGCCTTCCTTTGGTATATCTCTCCATATTATGGTAGTGATCCATGTCAAGTGTAGTGGGGTAACACTTCGGTATTTCTATGATTTCATCTAGTGTAACCTCCAACTTGTTCTTCTTTGTCTTCTTCTTCTTTTGTGACTCAGTGGAGTGTAGTACCATTGCTAATTTATCAACCTTTTCTATTGTACTTGATGATGTGACTTGTTGTGCTTCTTTCTACTACTTTGCATTGGTTTCAGCTCATTGAGTGTCTGCAGATGTCTCTACATTCACCTTAGCATCATCAATGGAACCTTTGTCTATTTTCTCAGGAGTTCCATCTTTTGGCTTGTCTCCTTCATTGGTGTCCTTTGCATCATCTATTTTGGTGTTCTCATTCTTTTCTTGAGTTTTCACATCGTTGTCCTTATCTCCTTTTGTAACCTTGTTTGTGTCGGTTACATCTTGAGTATCTCTGATGTTTTGCTGACCATTTGTGTTATCTTTATTTTCTTCTTCTCCTGCATCCTTTGGAGTTTCCTTTTTAGGTGATTTATTTGATTCTTGCATTATATTGATATCATGTATCAATATTGGCAGCTTGCTTGGAATGTTCACCTGTGCTCCATCAATTATTGTGTCATGTTCATCGGTTGTATCTTTTGCAACAGTGACATCTTCATCCTTATTGATTTCATTTGCTGGGTCATCAGTAATTTCAATGATATTGGTGTCCACATCTTTGTCATTTGTGGTATCATCCCATTTTTCATCTACCATATTTGCATTCTTATTCCCTGATGTACCATCTTCTTATTTATCCAGCTCAATGGATGTATCATCTTGGTTTGCCTTATCAACATCTTGTTGTTGAAGGTCTTTGTCGGGGTTGTCTTTCTCAACTAGTCGATTCATGATTTTGCACCATTTATTGTGATTGTCCTTTTCAAGTTCAATCAACTTTCCTTCAATAAATTTGTATGCCCTTATCTTTGGTGGGAATTCTTTCTTATGTTTCTCCATCATTTCATTTATCTCTACCTTTGTAGATTCAGGTGGCATAAGAGACACAAGTACTCTCTCTTTGATTTCTTTCTCATTTTCCAAAGCAAATGTCCAATGAGTAGATAATCTATCCAAGAGTTCCCGTGGAACATAACTTCCTTAAAATTGTATGGGTACATATTTGAAGTTATACATTTTAGCTATCATGCCTTCTTCAATTTTTTTTTGATCTTCTTGATTTCTTTTCCCCCATTTTCTAATGTATGGATCAGTAATGGATCAAGAGTTAGCAATATAAACACAAATGTCATCAATAGTGTCCTCTATAGCCTCTTAGGTTCTAATGAATTTTCTACCATTCTTTTTTTTTCCTCTCTTTGGTGTAGGGGCTTTTCTCTTATAAGTCCTGACTTTTCCTTTCTTAAGAGGTGAAGGAGTAAAATCTTTAGACGTTTGGCTTCTGGTCCTTGAAGTAGCTGTAGTTCTTGGTCTCTTTGATGGTGGAGGAGGTGGTGAGTTTGACTCTGTTTCCTCTGAGTTAGTCTTTTCTTCATCTTTATCGACAGACACATGTTCTTCGGTTCTCTCCTCTTGTTCAATTTCTTCAGCCTGCTCAGCTTCTTCCTTGTCTACAGATAGAATCTTCTTGAGATTCTTTACCATTTTGTCCTTCTTCTTGACTATTTTCTTGACTACTAGGTCTGATTTAATTCTTGACTTAGCTTCTTCATATGTTCCAAACCTTGGTTTATTTTTGTCCAATGGTTCATTAATTAAGGCACCAATTGCCTTTGTTGCAAGATCAATGTTAATCTCATATTCCAGTGGTTGCAACCATGTTGTTCTTGCTACTAAAGGTTTGATGAAAGTATGATTTGTGTCAACCATGAAGCATATATCATCCTTATATTGCTCGATGAGTTGCTCGGGTATTCTTACCCTCTTTTGCATTCGGTCTTTGAATACATTGAAGTATTCATCCATGACAGTTTCAAAATTATCTCCTAGAGCAGCTATGTGCTCACTGATATGAATGGTGACCAGTTTGGTGCTGTCCCATTTCACATATCCAACTGATGGGAACTTTTCTTGAAAATAGAAGAAAATACACATGATTAATGGTTCATTAATTAAGGCACCAATTGCCTTTGTTGCAAGATCAATGTTAATCTCATATTCCAGTGGTTGCAACCATGTTGTTCTTGCTACTAAAGGTTTGATGAAAGTATGATTTGTGTCAACCATGAAGCATATATCATCCTTATATTGCTCGATGAGTTGCTCGGGTATTCTTACCCTCTTTTGCATTCGGTCTTTGAATACATTGAAGTATTCATCCATGACAGTTTCAAAATTATCTCCTAGAGCAGCTATGTGCTCACTGATATGAATGGTGACCAGTTTGGTGCTGTCCCATTTCACATATCCAACTGATGGGAACTTTTCTTGAAAATAGAAGAAAATACACATGATTAATGAGCCAAACTTACAGGTGTTTGACTTTGCATTCCTGATTATTTTTAGGTTTTCTTTCAGGTGATTCGGGAGTAGCTCGGATAATTCTAGTTGTGTACCTTTCTTCATGATTTTTTAAGTTGTATCCACAACACCTAATGAAATATTGTTTAATATGTCATCTTGGAAGAATTTGTAACCCAATACACATGCAGCAAACTTAATCTCATCATCAGTGATTGATGTCACCTTCAAGCCACGGCCATCCCATTTGGCTCTAGTCATCTTTTCGATCTCTGCCTTTGGTGGATGCTTTAGTGTTTTTACTTTATCGGTTATGGGGTAACCAATGACTGCATGGATGACATCTCAGGTGATTGCCTTTGGTTCATCCAACCATAACTTGTTGTTATGCATCCTACTTAGTACTAACTAAATCTAATCAATTTTGAAGACCTTCAGAAACTTTAGGCCATTTGTAAGCCCTTTTACCTCAATGTGCTTGTGTTCTTCCTTAAGGATTCCATCATCGTTATAAAGCTTCTAGCAAGCTTCTTCCATCTTTGACATTCCAATTTCTACAATCTTGCAGTGTATGAAGGATAAGATGTCTTTAACCAGCAAAACCCTAGCTAGTATGCATGAAAATGCACCAGCATCATCGGGTTGTGAGGCAACCTCTAGATGAATCTTATATTTGGGTTCCTCACATGGATTGTTTTTTATGATTTCAAAATCATCCTTCTTTTCTTTCTTATCTTTTACGGATCATGATTTTTATGCCATTTTCGGAAATTAGGGCTTCTATGTAAATGCGTGAAAACACAGAGTTGTCGATTTGTAAAACTTATTGTTTTGTTTGTAATTATCTCTAAACTTTTTTTTTTTGGAAATACTTGTAGGTCGAGTCATGATCACTCTGTAACTTGGTTCCTCTCTGCTCAAAATCACCTTCACTTCCGTCTGCTCTGGGTGTCATGACAAATGAATCACTCAAATGCCCTATTATACTTGTTGCCCTAAAACACGTGTAATAAATGCTCACCAACTCATCGGTGTTTTAAAGACTGAGTTCGTTGGTGAAGACTTTATTACCATTTGTGATGCTTACTGTTAATCTCTAAGTTATATTGATGATTAGTGACCAACACTTATTCATTCACTTAGGCAGTTTTTAGTTTGCTATCACTGTGGCTAAGCCAAAACTATGCAAGGCTAAGCAACATTGTCGAGCAGTATTTAGGTTGCCAAGTAGTATCATGCCGAGCCGAGTAGGATACTCAGTGCCGAGAAACAGAGATGATAAGTGCTGAGAAAAATAGTTTTTGTATACATGTCTGGAATGATTCAAACTTCGAGGATAAGTGTTCAGGCCGACTTATATAAGATTTTTGGGCCGACTTATGTATGCATTTAATATTTTCCTATGGAGTTGGTTATGCATTTAATTGTTTTATCTTATGCATGATCTATTATAATCATTAATTGTAATACCTTCAAGGTATGCGTATTAGATCTTGATCATTAATTTAGATCTTTCTATTAGACTTGAACAATTATATATAAGATTTCTTCTAAACCCTATTTTGTAAGTGTGTGGAGAGAAGTGGTGACTGCATTTTAAAGTGAAATGCACAGAGGGTTATTTTGCTAAGAAGCAGAGATCAAGAAGAGTGATAGCATAGTGAACAACAGAGTAAAGTTATATCAGATTGTGAGATCATAGAAGGTACTGGAAAGAGGAGATCCTTCATCAGCATCTAAGTGCATAATGAAGGATCAATACTTGAGACATTCTAATCATTGTATCAGGTGAAAATCTCTTAACAGAGTGGTTCTAGCAAACCTTTCTAAATCTCCTAACAGAGTGCTTACTTTATTGTAAGTTGAAATCCTTTCACAGGGTAGATTGTAATGATCTTTAGCTCTTAACCAAGCAAACCTTTAACAGGGTAGATTGCATCTTGTAATCAACTTTTGTAGCCCTAACAGGCACACTTTATTACTGCAGTAGTGGAGATTTTGTGGGTGTCATCCCAACCCCAGTTTTACCTATTTGGGTTTCTGGGTTACCAAGTTCTTGTGTTATGAGTTATTTATTTCATTGTCTGGATGATATTTGATATTACATTAGATTCATATATGTATGAATGTGGATCAGTTTGTTTTAAGTGTTTAAATTTGAAGATCTAATTCACCCCCCCCCTCTCAGTATCTTTCTTTCCTGTTATTGTATTTCCAACAATTGGTATCAGAGCCTAGTTCTCTAAAAGGTCATAATCAGTTTGAGAATACAGATCTTGAGATGGAGATCTACAAGATGGGTAAAGTCATTGAATATTCAACTAGCACTACAACACCTTGAAACAACAAGACAGGAATTAAAGAAGTCCTTGACTACAAGGAAAGATTTGGCCAAGCAAATGAATGACACTCATTATTAGGAAGAGGACACCACAAATCTATTTCAGAATGAAGATTCTACTGAGAGTGATGTAGCAATAGCAGATCTACTGGAAAAGAATAGTGCACTATGTGAAGAAGTTAGAAACTTGAAAAATGAACAAGAATCCCAATCAATAAGAATGTGTGAAGTTTTTGAACAGAAAAAGAAAGTCGAAGATGACAAGGCTATGGAAGAAGAAGACAAAAGAATGATGACTATCAGACTTGTTGAAAGAACACATGATGAACAAACAATGACAGTCAATCAAGTTGACATGGCAAATCAATTACTACTTGTGAATCAGGAGATTAGTAGGAAAAACTTGGAGATTGTAAATCTTAGATCTGAGAACAGTCAGTTGAAAGATGAATTGACATCCGAGAAAGAACTTAACAATAGAGTGAATGATCCCAATGTAGCTATGAGCTACTTTGAACAACTGGTGGAAGCATCAAGAAGACCTAAAGATTCTTCTTGATTAGGTCACACTGAACAACATACAACCACTGAAGAAGGAGAATCATCTAAGACAGGTGAAAGAAGGTATGCAAATCCAAGAAGAAACAAACCTGTTTTCCACCACTATGGGAAACCAGGTTGCACAACAAACATTTTCCAAAGAAAAAATGGTAATTCCAATCCTAAAACTAACTTTAATGGTTACTGCTTCAACTATAATAAGTTTGGACATCAAGCACGTGAATGTAAGACAAAGGAAAGCAACACACCTAGACTCAATGGTAATTACTATAACTGTCAGAAATATAGTCATAAAGCACAAGATTGCAGATCTAAAGGTAAACAGCAGTGGACATCAAAGGCACAAGAGAAATCACCAAGAAAAGGCAATACTTACAAGTGGGACTATAGCACATGGCATAGTTGTCATTACTGTGGTGAGTATGGACATGTTCCAAAAAACTGCATAAGGACACATTTCAGAGGAAAGTCTAAAATTTGGATGAATGGAAGCCTAGTTTGTCACAGTTGTCTAAAAATTGGTCATACAAGGAAAGATTGTAAGACTAGGGTACCTGCTCCTACTGTTGAGAAGATTAGAGCACAGATGAACTAGACATGGGTTAAAAATTCTAAACCTTCCAGCAGTGAAGCTAGTGAAGCTGAGGTCACCCAATCTAATGGATCAAGTGATAACATCATCTCCAACTAAGCAAAAGAGGTATGTAAGGAAATGCATCTAAAATTATTATCTTACATCAGTTCCTAACATAAAATGTACCAAAGTCCATATTTGCATATGTTAAGATGCACCAAGACACATTTTGAAGACAAATACCAAGAAGATCAAATTGCACTATAGGTGTCGAGCACCAATCGTGGACACTAAGGCTGAGTTCTTTAGTGTGTGCCAAGTTTTGTTAGCCGAGTAAGTTTTGTGAAAGCCAAGTTTAGTAAGCCGAGTGGGATGAAAGTTGTGTTAGAAAGCCAAGGACAACAGGCTTTCACTAACTCAATAGAAAGAACATTTATTGCTTACCTACCTTGACCTTTCGAAGTCTATAAAGGATGAACTGTTTATACTTCATTTTTACCTTGCTATTTTCACTTTTTACGGAGCAATTAAAGTAGTTGAAGTAGTTGCAGAATTGATCTTAACGAAGTTAGCATCAAAGATTTTTTCAGCGTGTCATCGGCAATCCTAAGGTGAAAAATACAAAGCACTACTTTCTGAGGTACTCTATTCTTCATTATTTGAACCCTAATTTCAAGATTATGGCTGCAAGCTCTTTCGCACCAGCTAAAAGTATGGAGGGAGAACAAGAGAAAATTCAGTTAGTACAGAGTGATGAATGTGCACCTCTCAACTTTCAAGTCGTTCCTGAAAGTGCAATTCAGAGTGATTTAACTAGAGCTCTCTCATCCATTCCACCCAAGGTACTTATGATCCATGATGTTTGATCGTGCTACATGGTTAATATTGGTGAAATAGGTGATAGTGAATTAAGGAAATCCTACAGCAAATTGTGTGTTGATGGAGTTCTGAAGGGAGAATTCAAACATTTAGCAGATAAACGGTTAACTCATGCCCTAGATTTTCCACAAGGTTTCAAAGATGAATGGATTAAGGTTATTCTTAGCCGAGTTCATTATATGTGTATGTGGTTGGATAATGAACCAGTCAAGACTACTAAGAACATGATTCATCGAGTGACTGGATATCCTATAGTTAACAGAAAACAGACAATGAGAGATAACAGCAAAGAGGAAATTACACTGAAAACTAGAGCCATATGGAACGATAGAGGTATGACTGTCTCTACAATTAAATACCTAGAACTTGATTTTGGAGTAAGAGTAATAGCACATAAGTTCTATCATTTGAGTAGATTGGATAGTGTTCCTTGTACAGCCATTGACCAAGCATGGAAAATTGTTAAGAAGAATCATACATATGATCTTTCCGAGCTACAGCAGACACAATTAGCCAAGAACCTAGCATCAATCAGAAATGCTAAAAGCTCATCATGTAAGTTTGGTTCCTTACTAGTCTGTATATTTTTCTACATATAGGATACATTTCCTACTTTGGGAAATATTGTTTGGAAAAAGGATAGACCCATTACAATTTAGATTAGTGAATGTTTTGAGAAATTAGGAGGAAATTTCAATAGCATAATGGGGAGCTATTTTATGGAATTTAAGAAGAGAATGAAATTAAGAACTAGGATTCCTAGATCACTATTGGAGAAGCACTATGAAGAAATTTGTTTTCTAGTTGATACAGAAAACACTTATATCCAGGCTGTGACACCAAGGATAACATGTTTAGAACCATTTCCATATGAAATTAACATTGATGAAGAACTAGTAGCCATCATTGCACTCCTAGCCGAGGCAATTGATACTATAGCAGAAAGGTTTGGA
The DNA here is from genome assembly GCA_018584345.1 of Thuja plicata. NCBI lineage: Eukaryota > Viridiplantae > Streptophyta > Pinopsida > Cupressales > Cupressaceae > Thuja > Thuja plicata. Next base: position 1,463,371 of record MU227527.1, on the reverse strand, counting down.
AATTTTGATGAAGCCAAAGTAAAAATTTCAAGAAGTTTAACAAAGGGAAACATGGAGAGGAAAAGAAAGAAAGTTGTGAAAAACCTAAAGAAAATGGTTGGTTTAGGTAATAATGAAGAACCTAAGGATGCACCTTTAGGCCTATCCATAGGACAAGGTGAGGATATATCTACAGAAGAGGAAGTGAGTGCATCTAAGGAGATGACTAAGAAAGCTAAGGGTAAAAGACCATCAATTGTCATAGTAACCAAGCCAAGCAAAGCTAAACCAAAGGTTACACCTCCTACAGCTAATCGTCCAAGGACTAGAGCATCTACTATTACTTCTCTAGCAGTACAAACAAAAGTTTATGGAAAGAGGAAGGTTGGAGAAAGTAGTTATGGAAAGGAAGCTAAAATTGCTCCTAAGGCTGAGCCGAGCAAACCAGCAAAGAGACCTAGGAGGAGACTAGAATTGGGGATAGATAGTGATGATGAAAAGACTAAGATTGATGAACCCAGTAACATACCTATAGCATAATTCAAGAAACCAGCTAGTATTGATGAGGCATGTGACACTTTGAGAAACTCAGTAGGATTAGCTACTTTCAAATTCATTAAGTATGAGAAACTGAGTATTAGAGATAAGCACAAAGTTCAGGAAGCACTTTTGGATATGATGAGTACTTTCAAGTTAACTCCTACAGAGATAGGAAATCATGTGCTGAATGAATTCTATGAGTTTCTGTCAAGCAAATGGGAATTTGCACTTACTATAAAAAGATAAATCAGGGAAGGAACTTTAGCCAAGGTAATACCTAAGTTGACTTCAAAATAGAGAGACAAATTCATTGAAGAATACAAGAATAGGTTTGTTCCTAAACTTAGAGGTTATGCTATTTTGAAAAATGATATTGAAGGATTAGTACAGTTAAGTACAAGGATTTGGAAGGAAATCTTTGGACTGATAGTTCCAAAAGACAAGAAATCTGATGTAGGGACATCTGATCAAAAGGAAAAAGAAGTGGAGATCACCCCTGAGCCATAGGTGACTCAAGATCAAATTGCTACAGAACAGGAAAAGACCAAAGATGCATTAGACTCAACAAAATTTGTTGATCTGACTGCAGATAGTCCAATTGACTACATAGTTGATGATTCTAGCAATTTGAATGTCGAGGAACGGGATATGTCGAGTGGTACAAACACTAATTTTCCTATTAAGGCAACTGAGACTAAAGGAGAAAAGACCACTGTATCTGAAGAGAAAATTGATGAGATAATTGAAGAAATCAATGATCAGATAAGTGAAGAGAAACAACAAACAAATGCACAAGAGGTAACTTCACAAAATCCACCTATTTTAGAGGTAGTCAAAATAGTTTTAGATAGTGGTATAGTTGTGAAGGATACTCTTGATAAGCATAAGGATCAAGAGGCAATGCAAGTGTTGGTTGATCTACCACACTCTATATCATCCACTCCCCATAGGTCCTAAAACTAGAGGTATGCCTAATCCATAGATAATCTTGACAGAATTAAAAGAGGCAATGGACATTGATACTGTGACAGGAAAAGGTATTATGCAGCTGAGCATTAGCTCACTAGAGTTGAAGAGAAAGAAATTTCTAAAGAAGAAGTCTCAAATTCTAGATGTCACATTAGATGAGGTAATTGTGATTCCACAATGGGATCCCAATGAATTATATTTTGAGCAAATAGGGACTCTTTAGGAATTACTCAAGAGGAAGAAGAGACAGGAAGAGATGAAAATAGAACAGAAGCAAAAGCAGGTGTTGCATGACATCAAGGATATATTTGCAAAGGCTTTTTACTTAGAGGATGAAATGCCTCAACCTCCAATTATTGATCAGTTAGTCAACATTGTATAGAAGGTAACTGATGATGATATTAACAGCAATGAAAAACTTCTAAAATGGTCTGAGAGGAGGTTTGTGAGCAAAGTTCTGGAGAAAATCTCAGAGGAGATTGCAACAAAACAATTTGAACTTTCTACTCTTGTAGAATTTTTGGAGAAAGTTATAGCAAATGTTTATTCTTTGTACAAGAAATTATGTGATGTTGAATTCTTCACAAAGGATAATCTACAGCTTGTTGAGAAGCTACAGTTAGATTTAAGATCAACTAGCAATACTTTGGGTAAGGATACTACTTCTAGTTCTTTACATTTTTCTAAGTTGATCAATGTACAATGGAGAATAGCCGAGATTATGGCTAAAGATGGTTGAAATAGGGCCAAATCGATCACTATTCAAACAAGCCTGTTGCCTCACTTGGAGGTAATACAGAATGAACTTTCAGATGCAAAAGAGTTATCACAGAGAAATGCAAATCTCTCAGCTACGGAAAGTTTAGTGAGTCTAGCTGCCAAGCTAGAAATAAAATTGGAAGTTATGAAGATTGCTAAGGAAAGTTGGGATGCTACATTTGAATCCACCCTACAGCTTCATAAACAATTTTTGGATAAGTATAACTTAACCCCACCAGCAATCAGTGACAAAAACAAGGGGGAAGTTGGTAAGGAAGTTGGTAAGGAAGATGGTAAGGAAGTTGGTAAGGATACAGTATGATACATCAGTACAGAATAGGTACACTTGTGTATATTTTTGAAGGCATTTAAACTTTTTGTATGAATAATTCTAATTATATTCCTAGGGGGAGTACTTAGAATACTTAGGCAACATTTTGATGGAATGAAATGAAGTAATGATAAGTGTGTTTTTGCCACTAATATCAAAGGGGGAGATTGTTAATCTCTAAGTTCTTTTGATGATTAGTGACCAACACTTAGTCATTCACTTAGGCAATTTTTAGTTGGCTATCATTGTGGCTAAGCTAAAACTATGCAAGGCTGAGCAACATTGCCGAGCAGTATTCAGGTTGCTGAGTAGTATCATGCCAAGCCGAGTAGGATACTCAGTGTCAAGCGATAGAGATGATAAGTGCCGAGCAGAATAGTTTTTGTATACATGTCTGGAATGATTCAAACTTTGAGGATAAGTGTTCAGGCTGACTTATATAAGCTTTTTGGGCCGACTTATGTATGCATTTAATATTTTCCTATGGAGTTGGTTATGCATTTAATAGTTTTATCTTATGCATGATCTATTGTAATCATTAATTGTAATACCTTCAAGGTATGGGTATTAGATCTTGATCATTGATTTAGATCTCGCTATTAGACTTGAATAGATATATATAAGATTTCTTCTAAACCCTATTTTGTAAGTGCGTGGAGAGAAGTGGTGACTGCATTTTAAAGTGAAATGCACAGAGGGTTATTTTGTTAAGAAGCAGAGATCAAGCAGAGTGATAGCACAGTGAACAGCAGAGTAAAGTTATATCAGATTGTGAGATTATAGAAGGTACTAAAAAGAGGAGATCTGTCATCAGCATCTAAGTGCATAATAAAGGATCAATACTTGAGACATTATAATCATTGTATCAGGTGAAAATCTCTTAACAGAGTGGTTCTAGTAGACCTTTCTAAATCTCCTAGCAGAGCGCTTACTTTATTGTAAGTTGAAATCCTTTCACAGGGTAGATTGTAGTGATCTTTATCTCTTAACCAGGCAGACCGTTAACAGTGTAGATTGCATCTTGTAATCAACTTTTTTAGCCCTAAAAGGCACACTTTATTACTGCAATAGTGGAGAATTTTGTGGGTGTCATCCCCACCTCTATTTTACCTATTTGGGTTTCTGGGTTACCAAGTTCTTGTGTTATGAGTTATTTATTTCATTGTGTGGATGCTATTTGATATTATATTAGATTCATATATGTATGAATGTGGATCAATTTGTTTTAAGTGTCTAAATTTGAAGATCTAATTCACCCCCCCCTCTCAGTATCTTTCTTTCCTGTTATTATATGTGATCGCTCTGCAACTTGGTTCCTCTCTGCTCAAAATCACCTTCGCTTCCCTCTGCTCTGGGTGTCCTGACAAATGAATCACTCAGATGCCCTATTTATATTCATTGCCCTAAAACATGTGTAATAAATGCTCACCAACTCATCAGTGTTTTAAAGACTGAGTTTGTTGGTGAAGAATTTATTACCATCGGTGATGCTTACAACGTTATTAAGCAGTCAAAGTTGACTTAGCCTTTACCGATAGGTTTCGGTAACATAGACAGCTTTTTCATGTGCTTTATTTACTGACACATCTCGGTCAATACTAACAAATTTTTCTTATAACTGACATCTCTTGGTAAATGTAGGCAGTCTTTGCTTCTAGTGTATACTGACAGGTTTCGGTATATATGCCCGAAGACATTGTTTTCACATATTTCGACAAGTATAACCATGATGCATCTTTCTTATGCTAATTTGGAATTGTTTCAACATTTTATGGAACTGATGTAAAGTAATAGCTTAGTGTTAATGCAATTTCATAATTACTTGTTCTGCTTAGGTGGGGTTGGTGATGTCACCGGATCCATTAGATGGGGTGTCACCTTTTTTATTGCTCGTTCCAACTTCATCATTGCTTGAAGCTTTTCTCCACATCTTGTCTCTAGCCCTCCAGATATCTTCAATGGTGTTTCCATTGGGGTATGTGCTTGTCTCTGTCATTCGGTCTCTGCAGTCCTTTTTGAGATGACCAACTTTATGACAGTGTAAGCATGTCATTCCAGGGTTAGTCCATCCTCTAGACTTTCTAGTCCATAGTCTCGTACAGTTTGCAGAAATGTGTCCATTTCTACCACATGTTGTATAGTTTGTCCAAGTATTGTAGTCTCATACATATTGATTACCGATTCTCTTCGGTTGATATGGAGTTTCTTGACCTTTTGGCTTCCATGGTTGCCTTTTCTTTTTCCAACATTCAAGACTTGTGTGCCCATTCATCTTGCATGTGGGACAGTATTTGTCCATGTAGGTTTCCTTTATTGGTTTATCCATTTTAGACTTACATTCATATGCCTTATGTCCTTTCTTATTACATTTATAACAAAATCCTATGAATGAAGGTGTAGATTTAGGAATACCTTTCATTTTGCCTCTGCACACATTTGTTGTGTGACCTTGCTTTCCATAGTGTTTGCATTTAAGCTTTCTTGGTCTTGGATTTTCAAAAACATTATTTGGATTGGATTGATTTGATGATTCTCCATTTTTGGTAAAGCCTAGACCATTGTTGTTGTTGACTCTTCGTTGTCCTTCCAGAAAATTGTCCATTCTTTTATTTCTCTCTTCAGCCTTTCTGATAACTTTATTATGTTGTTGATGAATTCTAACCTTATGCTTTAGTTTTCATTTTCTTCTCTTAGTTCACTGATAATCTGTATTATTTCAATGAGTTCAACATTCATTCTATTTTCTTCTTGACTCATAAGAATAATTTTATTTGTGAGCTCATGGTGATGTTCAACATGTCTTTGAATTTCTAACTCATTTTCTTGCAGTTTCTATGTAATTTTCCTCCTGTCATCAGTAGCTAGTGTTCTTTCGGTTTCACCTTGTCTAGCAGAACTCATCACATCAATCATTCTAACCATCTAGGTCTCTTGACCAATTTGTAGCATCTTTATATGCTCTGTCGGATGTTGATTGATCTCCTTTAGATTTGTGATGTTCTCTTCTGATGTATCTGATGCTTTGCTTGCATTTGATCCTGAAGAGTCAAAGAAATCTAGAATCTCTTCTTCTTAATAACCCTTTTCATTGCTTCAAGTTTCCATTCCTTTCCTCTCATCAAGCAACTGTCTCATGCTGATTCTAGCTTATTTATACTATTCATAGAACATCTGTATCTCAAGCTTTTTATTATCATTATTTTTATCAAGTTTGTACTTCTCCATTGTATGATCTTTTCTCTTAAGCCTTTGAGTTTTCCAAGAAGAGACTTAGCTCTGATACCAATTGTTGGCTTTAATGGGAAGTAGAACTGAGAGGGGAGGGGTGAATCAGTACCTCTAAACCTTTTTCTTATCCTTTAATCAATTAACCTTAGTAATCACTTGCATGTCCATTCCATCTGATCTACACTATCTTTGTGTGAGTTATATCAATTCATAACATTAATAGACATATGAATCATTCATAGAAACATTCATTAACATAATTCACACATAACACAAGATATGATATCGCAAAAAACTTTTGTTAGGAAGTAAAAACTGCAATGGGGATGACACCCACAAAACTTCACTATCTGCAGAATGGAAGGGGCCGGTTAAGGCTTACAATTTTGATCACTTTTGATGATCTACCCTGTTAGGAGTATCGGTGGAGACATGTTAAAGTCTAATTTGTTAAGATCTTTTAGCAACACTGTTAAGTGTGCACTCGGTTAAGAGATTTTATATTGGAGTGTTAAATCCACCTTTCTTGAAAGGATTTCTTACACTTTGCTTCACTTGTTAGAACGACAGCAAATTACAAATTGATCTAGTAAATGAAATCTCCTATTGCTGATACAAATCCTATGTATTTTAAATACAAAATAATATCACCTTAACTGTGATTGAATAATACCTCTAATTATCGGTTTCCTTTGTTCTTGATTCTGCTAACCAAATTCTTCTTTTTCTGCTCTGGTTCTTGAAACTCTCAATTCAATCCATAGATGTGCTCATTTTGTTCTCCTCTCTCCTACACACACATTCTAATGAATGATTACATCATCTATTTATAGATGGATTTGTTTCATCGAGTTTTGATAAAAATAATGTTAACTCTAAGATTAGGTTTACAACTTGCACCTATATCTCCTAGTCTATGTGCTTTAAATCAGTTAGACTAATTAAAAAACTTACATTAATGTTTATTGTCCCTAAAGAAATGGATTTAAAAATATTTAAATATTCTATAAATAGAATACCCTTGCTTTATCTGACGCGAAGTCAAATCCACTTTTTGCGGGCTGCAACTGACTTTCGGTTCTATCTTTCGGTCATGCTTGACTGTCCTTTGGTTTTTACTGTCGGTTGCACTGAATCTGTTTTGTTGGTCTGCACTGTAACTTGCATTTTGGGTTCCACTTTATCTCTCTGAATTTTGGTTTTTGGTTTACACACTACCTTGTGGCATCAGTTCTCTCTGTACTTAGTCATTCTTGATGATCTTCTCATCTGATCTTCAATTTGCCCTTTACTGTCTTTCGGTGTAGGCTTACCAAAAAATGTTGTTTTGAATACTAATGACAAATTAATGTCATCATCATATGTAGATTTTGTATAATTATCAATAGGTAAAGCAATCTAGAAAGATGCCTCTAACTTGCAGATCTCCATGGTACAAAAAACTCTCATGGTAGAGATCTTATCTCTAAATATGGAGGGAGTGAAGGAGATCTACATTGGATCTAGCTACAATCCAAATGAAGAAGAAAGAGTTGTATTTATTACTCAAGAAAGAGATAAATCCATCTGGGCTCCAACAAAAATAGGGATGTATTCAGTCAAGTTGGGATACCAAGCAATCAAAAAAGAAATCAACAAGAAGAGTCACATAGAGAATTTTCATTCTGTTGGGGTAACATGATTCCTTCAAAGGTAGGAAGCTTTACTTGGTTGGTACTTAAGAATAGAATCTTGACAGGTGATATTCTTACTAGGTTGCATATTGCTTGTTGGTTCACTTATGTCCTTTATGGGGAGAAGCATGAGAGGGGGGGGTGAATCAGTGTTTATCTATTAATTATATTTCAGCCAATTAAACATATATCAAATGTGCATCCAAAGAAACATAACACAAGAACACATAACACATGATATGATTATAGAGAACCTTGATTAGAGGAAAACTCCGGTGGGGATTAGTACCCACAAATATTGTACTAGGTATAATGAACCTGTTAAAGTTCCTTTGCCCTGTTAGAAGTAGTCTTTACAAATTAAGTACAATGACCTGGTTAAGGGTCTGACCCTATTAGGATTCTTTTACAAAACCCTGTTAAAGGTATATGGCTCACTGCCCAATAAGATGAAGGCTACAACCCTCTGAATGTTGATATGCACTATATCAAAATGAACTGTTGTAATGACATTGTTGTTTGATTAGTTTTGTGTATGCACAGATGCTCTTACTCCTTTAAAGAGTTATATCATCTTTTGACTTCATTATACTACTCATCTACATCTTCCTCATAAATAATAATTGACGCTTGTAACATAACATTACATTACATACTTATATGTTTACAATTGAATAGGCGCGACCCAAAACAAGACTCTAGTCAGCCTTTAAACCAAAATATACAATGCTTCTGAACAAGTTGGACTAAGCGTGTTTACTACAACATTAATACAAACTTATAACTAAAGGTGCTTAGCCATTACATTGCAAAATCACTCACGCTGATCAAAACTATAGTCGGCTTCCATGCTCTGTTTTGTGGACTGCAGGTCTACTAATCTGCCTGTAAATTTTCCATACTGATGTTCCGTACTCTGCGCATCTAGATCTAGCATGTATATACACCATAGAGTATATACCTAAGCACGCATGCTCTGATGTGATCTCTAACATGTGCGCTGACATACTGATCTCTGTATGTGTCTGTCTACCCTGTTTTCATACTTAGTCATTTTCCTTTCATGATAGAACTTAAGTATGACTTTGTTGCCATGATTGACAACACAAAATAAGTCATGCTTCCTCAGGAAGTCAACTTTCCAACAGGTTGCATATTGCTCGTTGGTTCACTTATGTCCTTTGTGGGGAGAAACATGAGAACAGAAATCAAATTTATTTCTCCAATGCCCATTCGTTCAAGGTTGTTGCAAGTTCTTGCTCTTAAAACTTGGTAGATCATTTCCACTACCTTTCATTGTTTGGGATCTCTTTCAATCTTGGCCATTGTTGCACAATGATTCCTTTTTTTCTGACATTTGGCATATAGTTCCATCATTGGTAATTTGGTCAATGTGGTGGGAGAGAAATAAGCACATTTTTAGGAATGCTCCCTATACCATTCAAGTTGTACTTACAACATTGGAGAAATATGTTTCTTAAGTAATAATGGCTCATGTTCATTGATCTCCTCCTCCTGAGATGATTACATTCTCAATTCATGGATTGTCATCTCACTTCCATTCCAAGGATCTCTAATGAACACCAAGGATAGAATAAATCGAACAGTTGTTAAATTGATATCTCTAGCCTCTTCATTCCTTAAGTTAAACTTTGACGGAGCATCTAGAGGCAATGTAGGAGTGTTAGTTGTGGGTATTTACATATGAGATCCAAATGGTAATCTAATTGTAGATAAATCAATCCCTCTTCCACCTGGAACAAATAATGTGATAGAATCTTTTTCTCTACTCCATGGCCTATATTTTTCCAAATCCATTGGTGTCAAGTGCATTCATGTTGTGGGTGACCCTCTCATAATTGTAGAAGCTTGAAAAAAGTGTATGTGCCATAATTGGAAAATTCAATATATATCCTCCACCATTCATGGTTAATCTTGGAAAAAATTGAAGAGTTATACATCTCACACACATACAGGGAGAGGAACAAGTTGGCATACCACTTAGTGAATATTACTTTTGACATGGGTGAAGAGTGTGCCTTATATGACAATGACCCCTAGAAAAGTTCCCAATAATAATAGAGATCATCAAAAGAGATTGGTAATATTGCTCAATAATTATAACTTTAGTTAGTCTCACATTGCATATGCTTTGATTTAACATGTTAATCTACTAAAGGCCACTTTATATCATGATTCTTTTTTATATGATTTATCCTTAATCATATGTGGAAATGGGTTTATCGACAAGTTGGAATGTTGGTGAAATAAATCTCATACATGGGAGTTTAAAACATTAATGCCACTATCATTTCAAGTTGTCCTTTGCAACATTTCTTTGGATCTCCTTATATCCCACTTACCTCATTCTTTGATCACTTTTTCATGTGAAAAGACCTTGCTAAATAAGGAAGGGACATCCCATCGCAACGTATTTTTTTGTAATATAATTTTTGGATGATTGCAGGTTAATCCTAGTATAGGGTGAGTTATGTCACACGCTTCAAATGTGTGAATTCATCATGCCTTGGTGTTCAAGATATTTTCATGCTTTCTTGACTTTATAAATGGAATTTCAGGCTTTTTTCATCTCAGTGTTTTGTTCCTTTGTTGTAGTTAAGGGTTTGCTAGTGTTCACACTGCCGTCTTAGTTACTCTATTGTTGTGAGTATTCATGGATCATTGGGTATTCCATGATCATCTATTTAATGATGAAGGGGATATCAATACTTGGCTAAGGCTCTGCAACAATTGTAGTAAATCACACAAGGAGTACCATCTAAGGAATTATCATATGTTTCTACCAGATCTTTATTGGGAGCTTCCCTTCTCTAGGGATATTTTAGACAACCACTTGAGCTAGATTCTCAAGATACATTTCCCTCAATATAGGAGAAACATCAAATGCATAATTGGCGATGAATTTTTTCTTCCATAATCAAGGAGGGTAATTTTCCTACCATAAATTGTGTCTATCTTCTTATCTAATGTCTTTGATATGCTCCAATCTTTGCACAAGCTTCAAATTATTGTGTAGAAGGTGGTTAAGGGGGGTTTCCTCCAAGATAGTCATCTTCTCATAGTCATACAATGCTATGATCTATAGTGAGGTTAGGGTCATATTGTTGGCCTCTTCCTATGACATTTCCTCATCAAGGGTTGTGTCTATGTTTCCATTTATAATGCTCTAAAGGAAACTTTGGAGAGGCATGACTCTAATTTTCTGCAAGCGGTTATTGATAGTCATTTTCTTGCAATGGGGGACAAGATGGTGGATAGGGTGAAATCCAGAGTATCGACTATACTGGCACTACTTGATTATGAACATGGCACTCCTCTTCCATCCAGGGCTTATGTTCATATGTCCAATGTTCAAAGGTCTAGAACTCATGCTCCACCTAAGGTTTCACATGATACTGCTAGTTCCTCTCATCCATGTATGAATGCTTATTAGTCAGTTTCTCATTCACTAAATTCAACTGCACATACTCATGTTTTGCATGGTGATCCATTGGACATGCAAGATGAAAATGTTGTCATTTAGGGAGATGATGTGGAGGAGTGAAGCCTCCTTTTTAGCCATATATTTGGCTTATTTGTATTGTGTGTTTTATTATCTAGGTACTCAATCCCAATTTTGTTTCTAGTTCATGGGTTGGGTTAGTTTTAGCTATCTTGGTTGCTTGGTATAGGTTGTTTTTTTTGGAGTGAAATTGGATTTTTATATGGTTGGTTAAAAGCCTCTCCAGACATTTATGTATAGGTTATCAGGTTTTGTTACAAAAATTTGGGTTAGCATCTGGCTGGATAAGAGACATTTTCAAACACTGTATCTATCTTAGACATATAGATTTTTTTCTTTGTTTAAAATAATATTAAAATATTTATTTTAATTTTTATATAATATTTTTCAAATTAATATAAATGTATCACTAATTTTAAAAAGTAGGCTATCCATTTATTAGGTTATCCATTTATAATTGAAATCAGTGTCAAAAAATTATGTTAGTGTTTTTACGCCAAGAGGTGTAACCATACAGTGATAGCAACCCCTATAGGAGCCCATCAAGAGTAACAGTGTAAAATAAAAAAATTGGTTCATATTCCAGACAGTTGTAAAGGAGAAGGAAGTGCAAAATTCACATCCAAATGTAATAGAAAAAAAATGAAGATTCGTTGATGTTAAAGTGTTCAACAAAATGTAACAAAAAAATTAAAGAGTTGCCTAGTGTTTTTAAAAGAACATTGGGTTGCAACATTTCAAATTTGAATAGTAGTAACCTACCATATCTCTAGGGTATTGAATCTGTACAATTTCATTTGGTTTTTTTATCGTACGTAAATGCGTCTCTTAGCTTACACAAGTTTATATTCCACAAGTTGAAGCCTTTAAATTTAAGAAGTGTCATTATCAAGGATTAAGGAAAACCGTTAGAGGAGATTGCAGAGTGTATACTGCAACATATCAAAGTTAAACATTGATTTGAGGCCAGGAGAGGAGGTATCTTACTTATTCTGCAATGCCCTTTGGGTCATAATAAGACCCCCTAACCATTCTCTATTGCTCTAGTCGATATGATGTAAGGATAGAATCTTGCATGACTACGTTAGTGTCCAAGACACAATGATTTTATTCATTAGTTAGGATTTTTGTTCTATTGAGATAATAGTCATGCACACTAGGTGATTTCAACATGCAGATATCACTTTGATTATAAATAAGGATTCACCTTCTATAGCGCATGACCTGTTGTTCAAAAGAGGCATTTTTAATGAAGCTTGATCTATTGGGCATGGTATAAATTGTCATAATCTTTCAATTTGTTTGACAAGCTTTGATAATTAGGCAAGAACTTGAGCTCCTAATGATACCATCCCTCCTCACGTAAATTAAAACCTCTAATTTATTAACCATACATTATTGGTGAAGAACAAGTGATGCTCATTGATCAAACATTGTTTATTAATCAGAGTTCGCATAGAGATAGATCATGCTTGAAGTGCAAGTGATGCCCAACGATATTTGAATCTCTACAAAACTCTGCTTCTTTTAGATTATATATAATATTTGTCAGGATGTGAAGCCCAACAGTTTGTATTATCTTTTCCCTCCAATTATCGGATGACTCTTCAGCTTCGATATTGGATTAGGATTGTATAATTGAGAGCTATTTATGCTCATCTACTGTATTGTATATTGTATTGGTTTTTCTATGATTAATAAAGATACTTCCCTTTTGTAAGTGTGGACATAGGATGAAGCCAAACCATGATAAAATTTGTGGATTTACTATGTTTTGTTTATTTTTGTTTGTACATTTTTATTTTTTCTCTTCCACTTTTACAATTGGTATCAGAGCAAGGTAGAATTGTTGTTGGAGATTTCAGTGGTTAAAATTACGGAATCATGGAAGATTTGAAAGTACAAAAATTCTATGGGAAGAATTTAAGTTTGTGGAAGGTACAAATTGAGTCTCTATTTATCAAGAAAGATCTCTCTCTTTCTTTAGAGGGGAAAACAAATAAGATCGCTACTATGTCAAATGAAGATTGGGAGACTTTGGACATGAAGGCGAGGGAAACAATTTTTCTTTGTCTCTCCGACAATGTTCTCTTTAATATCACAAATGAAACAACAACAAAGCTAGTATGGGACAAGCTTAAAGCTACATATGAAATGGATTCAGTTGAAAATAAGGTGTTCATCATGAAGAATTTGTACAAACTCAAGATGAAGGAAGATGGAACCATGTCAAACTACCTTAACGAGTTTAACACCCTAATCAACCAAGCGAATTTGGTGGGCATGACACAAGATGATGAGAACAAAGTTGTTCTCTTTTTATGTTCCCTACCAAGTACTTGGGATGGGGTTGTAACAACAATTAGTACCTCTATATCCAGCACAAAAAATTTGGTTTTTGATGAAGTTTCAACCACCATTCTCAGCAAAGATATGAGAAGAAAAAATGATGAGTCTTCATCCAATGAAGCCTTAAGTGAGTACTAAAAATAGAGGAAGAAGCCAAAATAGATGAAAGAATAATAATCATAGGAGATCCCAACTAGCTAGGAGATTGAAGTCAAGAGGGAGAAATAGTGATTGCTGGTTTTGTAGAAAATCTGGTCATGTGAAGAAGGATTGTAGAAAATACAAGAAAGCACAAGAGAGAGTGTGGGACAACAAAGAAAACACAACCTATGATAAGGATGACTGTGCGTTAATATTGTCAACATGTGAGACTACTTTAGATTCTTGGGTCTTGGATTTTGGTGCTTCATTTCATGCCTCCCCATGTACAGAATACTTCACAAATTACCAAGAACGTAAAATTGGTAAAGTATATTTAGAAGATAACAAAGCTTGTGATATTATTGCTAAATGAGACATTTTATTGTCATTAAAAGGAGGTGTTAAAGGGTTGTTAAAAGATGTCCATCATGTTCCCCAATTAAAAATAAATCTGATTTATGTAAGTCATCTCTACACACAAGGTTTTCTTACCTCTCTTACGAATACTTGGAAGGTCGCAGAAGGTTCTATAGTTATTTCAAAGGGAGATAAAGTAGGTAGCCTATACATTGTAGAAAATATTGGTGAAGTGGGAGTTGTTAAAAAATTTGTGGAAAACAACTCAGAACTATGGCATCAAAGGCTCGGTCACATGAGCAAGAAGGGCCTTGATACTATGCAAAAGAGGGAACAACTATCGGGCCTCAAATCAATTGATTTGCAATTTTTCCAACATTGTCTTTAGAGCAAACAGAAGCGGGTCAACTTCTTAAAAACCAGACATGAAAAGAAGAGCACACAATTAACGCTAGTCTATTATGATGTCTTTGGACCCACTGAGGTAACCTCCATTGGAGGAGCTAACCATTTTGTCACCTTTCTTTATGATTACACAAGAAAAGTGTGGATTTATATGGTAAATAATAAATCTGAAGTATTTAGTAAATTTAAATTTTTTAAAGCATTAGTTGAAAATTAGATTGGGCATAAGATTAAATGCTTACAAATAGATAATGGTGGTGAATTTTTTTCTTTGGAATTTGATTCTTTTTGCATTGATAACGATGTTTGTAGAACCAAAATCATTCCTTTTACACCTCAAGAAAATGGAGCTGGTGAGAAGCTAAATAGAAAAATTTTGGAGAAGGCACGATGTATGCTTCTAAATGTAGGTTTAGGCAAGGAATTTTGGGTAGAAGCCTGCAATACAACGGTGTATTTTCTTAACCAAAGCCCATCATCTCAATTGAATTTTGGCATTCCAAAAGAAGAATGGTTGGGAAAAAGAATTTCTTATTCACATCTTCAGGTTTTTGGATGTGAAGCCTATGTTCATGTCCCAAAAGAAAAAAAGGACAAAGATGGATTCCAAATCTTAGAAAGGAATCTTCATGGGTTATGGAGAAGATCAATAAAGGTTTTAAATTTGGGATCTGGTGGAAAAGAAGATTATTCAAAGTCGGGATGTTGTCTTTAATGAGAAGACATTCCAAGCCCTGTAGACACAAGCAACATTAGAAGAAGAATATGTGCCTATATGATGCAGAGAGAACTGCAAGAAAACCTTGATGGGCTCCAACTCCTTATCAACTATTCAAAATCCTTTCTTGAACACCCCAACTCCACCAATGTCTTCCTAGGGTTTCTTTTGACTTGCCAAAGGGATGAATATACTTCCCCTATCCTCTCTTGACTCTCCAAGCCAAGTTATAGAACTCTGCAATTTCTCCTTTAGGGAAACCTTCCCTAAACCAAGCACAATAGCATAAACCTTCAACAGAGACTTAGAACTCCTATCCTAAGTGATTGAAGGCTTCAAATAGACCCAAGGGTCAAGAATTCACCAATGGATTTGGTCTTGTAGACCCAAGGATAGTCGAACCCTAAATGGCCTAGGATTCCTTATAGCCCTATCAAGAGGGTTTTTTTTACTTAACTTTCAACTATAGATGGATCCATTATATTTGATTAGCTTTCTAGAAACCCTTTATGGAATTTTTAAACCCCTTAAATCCTTAACACTTCACTCCACTCCTGCACCCATGAACTCGCACAAAGCACATAGGACTAATTAGCTAGATTAGGCGTGGTTTGTTAAGTGGTCGAAGGTGGGTTCATAGAGTAGATGAAAAGACTTAGATGGCTTCCTCTACCCCAAAATAGTCTACAGCCACCCTTAGGTTGATCCTTCCAAACACATATTTCACATGCATGTGACTGTACTAGAAAGCCAGGCTAATTACATAGAGATAATTAGCCGAGGGCTTGGTCTCATAAATATTAGGAATAACTTTGAGTGTCTGAGCTTTAGGATTCTTAAATATAATGATCCTAACTTGTATTTTCCAAGTGGCTAAGTAGATCCACTAGATAAATCTCAAGTTAGGATCACATCTTTGTGTCTGACCCAGTAAGCTTTGGTTTCTCAGACAGTGAGCAAGTAAATTCTATAACTTTTAACAAACTTTAGAAAAGTAACTCAAACCAACTGGAATGCTCAATAAATTCAAGACATCACATATTTTTGCAACTAGATCCACAAGATGAAATTGTACCAGGTCATACACTATCAAAATGACTCAAAACTCTCTTCTATTTCCTCCTCTGAACATCAAGCTTCATACACAGTAAGTTCTAAATTTCATGGAAGGCATCAGATAACCTAATAGAATCATCTAGGTGTTGTAGATGCTTCAATAAGTTGGTGAGTTTGGTTACAATGAAGTTGTCATTCTTTGAGCAACATTTTGCAAAAGTTGCTCATGCAACATTTTGCAAAAAGACAAATTTTTCGCAACATATGGAAAAGTTGCTATTTTGGGCAAATGTCAATCTTACCGATCCCCAAGGATGTGGGAGAGGTTCAAAACATGACAAGAACCTATTCTAAGGACTTAAAACACAAACTTCTAACCAAACACTAAAACTACCAAAAGACTAACATGGTTTGACCATGGTTTCAGGAACCTAGGTTTATAATTCACCTTAGGTCCTTCACCTTTCATCATAGACCCACACAACCACACACACACACAAGGGTGATCTCAAGGATGCACCTTATTACAAACACAAAATCAAGAAAATAAGAACTTCATGAGGCACCCTACACCATACTCCCCAAGGCAAAAGTAACTCAAGTCTCTTGAGTTGGGAGTGCTTCAAGTGGATAACCTGTCTTCTGAATGTCTTCAGAGGTTATCCAAGTAGCATCTTTAGTGGGGTGGGTTTTCCATTTGACTAAGTACTCATAGTAAGTGCCTCTCCTAGTTTTCTTGTTCACTCTCTTGTCTAGGATGCTTTCAATCTCAGAAGGAGTTGCTTGTGGCATGTCCTTGAGTGGTTGGAGTGTAGGAGGCTCTAGAGTATCTACAATATTAGTAGTACTAACTTCACCTTTGTAAGCATAGATATCTACAACATTGAAAATAGGTGATAAGCCAATGTGAGAAGGTAGATCAATTCTATAGGCATTGTTGCCACATTTCTTCAAAATCTTGAAAGGGCCAAGCTTTTTCATCATAAGCTTTGTGTATTTTTCTTTGGGTAGTCTCTCTTTCTTAAGGTGGATCATCACTAAATCTCTCACTTTGAACTATAGGTCTCTCCTCTTTTTGTCAGCTTGTGCCTTATATTTCTCAGTGGTATGCTACAGTTTGATTTGTACTTGGTCATGGATATTCTTCATCACTTCAGCAAATTCTTTAGCTAGTGCACTCTTTTTTTCCATGTCGTTGATATCCCTAAGTTCCAATACCCCTCTAGGGTGAGTGCCATATACAATCTAGAATGGAGTTAAACCAGTACTCTGATTTACTTAA
Source organism: Thuja plicata (assembly GCA_018584345.1). Lineage (NCBI taxonomy): Eukaryota > Viridiplantae > Streptophyta > Pinopsida > Cupressales > Cupressaceae > Thuja > Thuja plicata. The sequence goes on along the minus strand of MU227527.1, from coordinate 1,446,061 downwards.
TCATTGAATGAGAATTCTTCTTGTGCTATAATAGTATCCCAAGTGGCTCCATGTTCTTGTATGAGGAATCTCAAAAGGTTGCCAAGGGATCTATTGATTACTTTTGTCTGACCATCAGACTGTGACTGATATGTAGAGGACAGTGACACATTTGTCCCTAACTTTCTTCATAGATTTCTCAAAAAATGGCCTAAGAACTTAGGATATCTATCTAAAATGATTGACAGTGGGAGTCCATGAAGTCTCACAACTTCTTTGAAGAATAATCCAGCTTTGCATCATGGGTTGTCTTACAAGGAATGAAGTGTGCCATCTTTGAAAATCTGCCAACTACAACATAAATGCTATCAAATCTAGACTTTTTCTTTGGAAGACCTAGGACAAAGTTCATACTTACTGAATCCAAAGGTTTTGAAGGGATTGGTAAAGGAGTGTATAACCCTGCATTGGAGGTGTTTCCTTTGGGTTGTTGGCAAACTGAACAACTCTCCATGAAAATCCTAACATCTTTCTGCAATTTGGGTCAGTGGTAGAATCTTCTAACCAGCTCCAATGTTTTATCCACCCCAAAGTGACCAGCTAGGCTTACACAATTCTTTTCTTTAATAATGTTCTCTCTCATGGATCCTTTTGGGACACACAATGAGCTACCCTTGAAAAGAAGACCATCTTGCACAATAAACTATGAGAAATCAGTGTGGTATCTATCTGTCATCTCATTACAAATATGATAAGCCTCTTTGAAATCTTCATCCTATACATACATATCCTTCATAGCATGAACCCCAACACTCTCCAACTGAATGGTTTGGGTAGTTAGGTGTCTTATAGTAAGAGCATCAACAACTTTGTTTACAATCCCTTTAGTATGCTTGATAGAAAATGTATATGACTATAAGAACTCCATCAACTTCACATGTCTATGATTAAGTTTCTCCTACTTATTCAGAAAGCTAAGTGCATGGTTATCAGTAAATACTATAAACTCCTTGGGCAACAATAATGCCTCCATTTCCAAATTGAATGAACCATTGCATACATTTCAAGATCATAAGTAGAGTATTTTTTTTAACTTCATTGAGCTTCTCAATAAAAAAAGCAACTGGCCTCCCTTCTTGGCTCAAGACTCCCCCAATGGCTTTATTGCTTGCATCACATTCTACTTTAAATACTTTATGAAAGTCTAGTAGAACTAGGATAGGCTTCTCTGCAATCTTTTTCTTCAACAACTCAAAGGACTCATTAGCTTCATTAGTCTATGAAAATATGCATTTTATTCCACCTTTAATGGTGTTGATAATGGGAGCACATATGCCACTAAAATTTCTGATGAATTTCCTATAAAATATACATAAACCATGGAAGCTCTTTACCTCTGAAGGAGTAGTAGGAGGTGGCCAATTGAGGAGGACTTCAACCTTGGAAAGGTCCATTTTGAGACTGTTCTTGGAGATCACAAAACTTAAGAACACAAGTTCTTCTTGAAGGAATACACATTTCTCTATATTTATCTTCAATTTCTCCTCATGGAGTTTTCTCATCACCATGTCCAAATGCCTAAGGTGTTCTTCTTTTCTCCTGCTAAAGATCAAAATGTCATCAAGGTATACAACAACAAATTTCTTAAGAAAAGGTTTTAATACCTCATTCATCAATCTCATAAAGGTTCTTGGAGCATTGGAAAGGACAAAAGGCATCACAATCCATTCATAGAGGATTTTTGTGGTCTTAAATGATGTCTTCCATTCATCTCCCTCTCTGATTCTTATTGGATGGTAGCCACTCTTGAGATCTATCTTAGAGTAATAGCTTGCATCCCCCAAACAGTCCATCAAATCCTCTACTCTAGGCATAGGAAACCTATATCTAATGGTTATCCTATTGATTTCCCTAGAGTCCGTACATAATCTCCATGTGCCTTCTTTCTTGGGTGCTAGGACTATAGGGACAACACAAGGACTCACACTCTTCCTAATGAGGCCTTTTAACAACAATTATTCAATCTCTCTTGCTATCTCTTGGTTTTGTTCAGTGGTCATCTTATATGCTGCCTTGTTTGGAAGAGTGGCCCCTGGTGTGAAGTCTATATAGTGACTTATTTCCCTTTTAGGTGGAAAGGACTCTAGTGTGCTCTTAGCTATAATACCCTTATAGTGGTCTAACAATTCTTTGACCTCTTTGGCACCTACATCCCTAATAGGAACTTTGACCTTTGGCTCTTTCACTAGTGTCTTTTTGGGCCTTACTACTAAGGCAAAACAAGGTGTATCCATTTCTTTTATTACCTTCATGAATTCCTTCTCCCCTATATCTAAGACAGTGCTAGTAGCATGTTTTTCTTTCTCACAATCAGGGAGTGGGTTCATCACATACTCAACACCATCCTTAACTATAGTATAAATATTGGACTTTCCATCATGCTTAGCATCTACATCATATTTCCAAGGCCTACCTAATAACAAATGACATGCATCTTTCTCTATAATATCATATATAACCCTGTCTGTATACTCCCCTATCTTGAAATCTACCCAAACTTGCTCATTGATGATAGTTTGTTTTTCCTTTGTCAACCAAGAAGCCTTACAAGGGAAAGGATGATGGATTGCATGCAGCTTTAACTTAGTGACTAAATCCCTAGATGCAATATTATCAGTGGATCCAAAATAAACTATAACTTTGCATACCTTATTATTCACCTTGCAACTTAATCTAAACAATGATTTTCTTTGAGGTGGTTCTACAGTAGTAGGTACTCTTAGGAGTGTCCTTTGCATCATGAGACATTCTCCTGATTTTGGATTTGTGGGTCTTGAAGTTGCAGAATGATAGGAGGATACACTTTGGTTGTCATCTTCTTGGGTGAGTTGTACTCTTTTTTCCCCTCCTTGTCTATTGGTGCCACTCTTTTCAGGACATCTAAATGACTAGTGTTCAATTTGATTACAAGTAAAGCATTTCCCTGTGAAGACACTAGGTCCTCTTCCACCAAATCTCCCTCTATTGTTTAATCTCCTACCTCTGAATCTGCCTCTATTAATGTGCTCTCCTTATGACTCATTATTACTAAACTCCCCTTGAATCCTTTGAAATGGACCCCTTCCATTGAACATACCCCTGCCTCTGAAATTATTCCCTCTACCTCTATTATTTTTCTCTCCTCTCCTCTTCTATTTTTCTTCAATTTTCAGTGCCGTTTGAAAACACTTATGTATTGATTCAGGGTTGAATAGGCTCATTTCATCTTGAATATTGTATTTTAGTCCATTTAAGTACCTTTCTAGCTTGTGTTTCTCACTCTCTGGGACTTTGGCCTTCAAGGTCATCTTATGAAACTCCTCAGTATATCCACTCACATCAAGGTCCTTATGTCTTAGATTTTGCAATTTTTTATGAAGGGTAATCTCATACTTCTAGAACAAACTATCTTTTGATCTCTACTAACATCTTCTTCCATGTTGAGATAGGGTTCTTTTCCTCTTCCATCCTTTCATTTTGTAGAAAATTCCACCAGCTTAATGCAGGGCCCTTCATTTTGGATTTTGCAATTTTGACCTTCTGATTTTCAGAGATATTATCACATTCAAAATAATTATCCAAGGCTTCTAGCCAATCCATACATTCTTTAGGGTCCATTTTCCCACAAAACATGGGAATGTCTGTTTCTAATCTCTTTTTCCAACTCTCTCAAGAGCTTCAAGAAGTTTGAATTGCTCTGCTGGTATGTTTTTTGTTTCATCTTGCTCAATATCTTCTTCTTCTTCTTCTTCAAAATATCCTTCATCCTCCTTCTCTGTTTGGAGGTCCTTCAACTTCCTTATCTCATCCTTCATATTTTTTTTCTTGACTACTTCTTCTCTGACAATTTTATCCAACTCCACATTTGTGATTCTAGTGGGGACTTCCTCTTCTTGAGAACTTTCTATTCTGAGCACTGCAAGAAAACCTTGATGGGCTCCAACTCCTTATCAACTATTCAAACTCCTTTCTTGAACACCCCAACTCCACCAATGTCTTCCTAGGGTGTCTTTTTAATATCCAAAGGGATCAATATACCTCCCCTATCCTCTCTTAACTCTCCAAGCCAAGTTATAGAACTCTGCAATTTTTCCTTTAGGGAAACCTTCCCTAAACCAAGCACAATAGCATAAACCTTCAACAGAGACTTATAACTCCTACCCTAAGTGATTAAAGACTTCAAATAGACCCCAAGGCTCAAGAATCCACCAATGGATTTGTTCTTATAGACCCAAGTATATTCGAACCCTAAATGGCCTAGGATTCCTTATAGCCCTATCCAGAGGGTTTTTTGGACTTAACTTTCAATTGTAGAAGGATCCAATAGATATGATTAGGTTTCTAGACACCCTTTATGTATTTTTTAAACCCTTCAAATCCTTAACACTTCACTCCACTCCTGCACCCCTGAACACTCACAAAGCACACATGCCTAATTAGCTAGATTAGGCTTGGTTGGTTAAGAAAGTGGTTGAAGGTGGGTTCATAGAGTAAATGAAAAGACTTATATGGTTTCCTCTACCCAAAAATAGTCTACAAAAACCCTTATTTTGATCCTTCCAAACACATATTGCACATGCATGTGACTAAACTAGAAAGTCAGGCTAATTACATAGAGATAATTAGCCTAGGGCTTGGTCTCATAAATCTTAGGACTAACTTTGAGTGTCTGAGCTTTAGGATTCTTAAAGAACATGATCCTAACTTGTATTTTCCAAGTGGCCAAGCAGATCCACTAGATAAATCTCAAGTTAGGATCACATCTTTGTGACTGACCCAGTAAACTTTGGTTTCTCAGACAGTGAGCAAGTAAATTCTATAAATTTTAACAAACTTTACAAGAGAAACTCAAACCAACTAGAATGCTCAAGAAACTCAAGACATCACATATTTCTGCAACTAGATCCACAAGATGAATCGGTACCAGGCTGTACACTATTAAAATGACTCAAAACACTCTTCTATTTCCTCCTCTAAACATCAAGCTTCGTACACAGTAAGTGCTAACCTTCATGGAAGGCATCAGATCACCTAATAGCATCATCTAGGCATTATAGATGCTTCAAGAAGTTGGTGATGTCAATTACAATGAAGTTTTCATTCTTCGAGCAACATTTTTCAAAAGTTGCTCATGCAACATTTTGCAAAAAGACAACTTTTTCGCAACATATGGAAAAGTTGCTATTTTGGGAAAATGCCAACCTTACCGACCCCCAAGGATGTGGGAGAGGTTCAAAACATGACAAGAACCTATTCTAAGGACTTAAAACACAAACTTCTAACCAAACACTAAAATCACCAAAAGACTAACATGGTCTGGCCATGGTTTTAGGAACCTAGGTTTATAACTCACCTTAGGTCCTTCACCTTTCATCATAGACCCACACAACCACACACACACATGGGAAATATCACCTTATTACAAACACAAAAGAAATAAAATAAGAACTTCAAGAGGTGCCCTGCACCACTATATCTCTATTTTATAATGACTCATCATAGATGCTTTCTGGAGGTAATCTAGAAGCAGCATCACCTACAAATCTTATTTCACCCACCTCTGTTTTATTCCCTACACTTTTTTCATCTACTTCTTCTATACCCTATGACAATGATCATTCTACTCAATTTTTTTACGATTCACCATGCTCTATTTTTTAATCCTCATTAAGGGATACCCAACATCCCATGTCACATGGAGCTACAAACTTTAATCATGGCAGCATAATGGGCATAGATGGCATGGTGATTGACATGCACAAAAAAATACCTAATCTAGATGACATGTTAACTAGTCCGAATGGAAAGACAACTGAGCTAAAAGGAAGGTTAAATGATCTAAATTACATAGTCATTCCTCATGATGACTCAGACTTGACCCCATCTTCCCAAGTTGCAGATGGTGACACTACCTTTGGGAGTAATAATGCAACTCATAGACAACCATTCTACTCTCACGTGACTGATAATATTGAAATTTATGGTCAAACTTGTGATGTGCCCATAGTGCTTGGTGTGTGTGGGTTACATGATACTCCCTCATGCCAATTTAGTATTTCCACAAGGATGGGCAAGTTGAGGAAGGTTTTAATCTTGATGCATCACTGCCAGTCCAAAATACATCAGATTATACAAAGAAAATGGTTGTCTCTGGTGGACATTCTAAAAAATTGGGAAATTCAGTACACAACGATGTGATGTCTACTCACACACATTCTACAAAGAAGACAAACAAAATAAATGTTAGCAATTCTAATTCAGATTTAAATATTGGTAATGGTAATGAGTTACAAAGATCTACAAGGCAGAGGAGAATTCCTTCAAAATTCTCTAATTATGAATTATTTTTTGCAGAAGAGGCAGAGCCTCTGTTATTAATTTTTGATAAGACAGAGCTAACAAATTACAAGGCTGCTTGTAAATCTTTCAATTGTAAAAAATGGCAAGAGGCAATGCATGAGGAAATATATTTTTTGTTGACGAATCAAACTTGGGACTTGGTACCTTTACCTCCGAATAAGAAAACCTTGAAAAATAAATGGGTCTACAAATTGAAAGAGAAGGATGGAGGCCGAATTCATTTTTGAGCCAGGCTGTTTGTCAAAGGCTATGGTCAGTAGAAAGGTGTGGATTTCAATGAATTTTTTTCTCCACTGGTGAAAATGACTACCATTAGAGTTGTTTTGGGTTTGGTTGCAGCTTGGGATCTCGATCTTGAATAGTTGGGTGTCAAGACCACCTTTCTACATGGTGATGTTCATGAAGAGTTGTATATGGAGCAAACTAAGGGGTTTTCCAAAAAGGGCCAGGAACATCTTTGTTGCAAGTTGAAGTGAAGCTTATATGGGCTTAAACAAGCTCCAAGACAATGGTATCTCAAATTTGATCAGTTTATGATAGAGCATAAGTTTCTACGCTCTGAAGATGATCCATGTGTCTACTTTAAATGGTTGATTAATGGTGAATTTTGTATACTCCTACTTTATGTGGATGATATGTTAGTGACCAACACTAACATAAGTATTGTTTGTGAGCTTAAGAAATAGTTAGCTAACATATTTTCCATGAAAGATTTGGGGGAAACCAAGAGAATACTTGGGATGACTATTTTTCATGATAGGGATAAAAGAAAAATCTGGTTATCACAAAAACAATATACATTGAAAAAGTATTGGACATATTTGGCATGTTAGAAGCTAAGCCAGTGAGCATTCCTTTAGCTTCTCATTTCTGTTTGTCTTCTGATTTGTGTCCTAAAACACAAGAGGATCAAGACTTCATGAAGGGTATTTCATATACTTCTACAATTGGGAGTATCATGTATGCTATGATTTCTACTCGCTCGGATATTGCTCATGTAGTGAGAGTAGTGGGAAGATTTATGAGTAATCCTAGTAAACCTTATTGGTAGATTTTCAAATGGATACTAAGATATCTAAAAGGGATTTTTCTCTGTGTTCTAGAAAATATAAGGCATATTTGCAAGGTTTTGTAGATTCAGATCTTGCTGATGATTTATACAAACAAATATCTACTTTTGGATATGTCTTCACATTTGCTGGGGCAGTTATCATTTGGGGTTCTATATTGCAACACAAAGTTTCCCAATCATTTGTAGAGGATGAATATATGGCTCTCTCTGAGGGGGCTAAGGAGATGGTATGGTTTTAACTTTTTTTCAAAGGATTGGGATTGAAAGAATAAGATTTTACTATGTTTTGTGACAGTAGCAGTGCAATATTTATGACAAAATATCATACATCTCAACCTCATTTTAAACATGTTGATTTACACTATCACTAAATTTGACATGTGGTTGAAGAAGGGAGGCTTCATGAGGAAAAGATAGACACTAAGGTGAATCTAGTTGATGCTCTAATGGAGGTTGTTACATGAAAGAAGTTCGAGTTTTGTCAATATTCTCGCAGCCTTTTTAGAATGTGATAACAGGATAGGAGTAGGGGAATGTATTTGATACAACAATAGTTGGTCTTCAAGTGGGAGATTGTCGGGATGTGAAGTCCAACAATTTTTATTATCTTTTCCATCACATTATTTGATGACTCTTCAGCTTCGATATTGGATTAGGATTGGATAATTGAGAGCTATTTATGCTCATCTGATGTATTATAAATTGTATTGGTTTTTCTCTAAGTAATAAAGATACCTCCCCTACTTTAAGTGTGTATGTAGGTTAAAGCCGAACCATGATAAAATCTGTGTATTTACTATATTCTGTTTATTGTTGTTTGCACATTTTTCTTTTCGCTCTTCCACTTTTACAATATTGCCAATGTGATAGGAAAATAAAATAACATTAGGTGGAGTAATATAATGACTTTGAACATTGAAAAAAGGAGAAACAAAATGTGAACCAGGCTTTCCATGCACAACATTGATACCCATAGGGAATATAGACAGAATAAAGAAAAAATGGGAGAATGGTCATTTCTCCATTGATCGAACATTGTTGGTGAAGCAAACTCTCCATGCAAAGTCCAAAACAATCGCACTACAAAAGCTTATTTTTGCATTTCTCCTGACATTACACTATGGATGACATGCAATATTTTCATATTTATGCCTATTAATATGTACACCTCTTTGTTTTGAGTATTTTAATGTATGTTTAATTAACGCCAATAAAAATAAAAATTTGTTGCTACTAAGCATGTTTTACAAACAACAAAATGGTTCATGTTTTGATTTTTTAGTTAGACAGATGTTTATTAATCAAATTAGTGTGACTAATTTATATTTTTAAAACTATTTCCAAACAAATTGAATATATTATTAACAATTTCAACAAGGAAATGCAATGGTTGAATTCATTTGTTTAAAACCAATTTGGTTAAAAATAATAATGTAGAAATTTACTTAATTTATAATTTAGCTTTAATAATCTAATAACTTTAAATTTTTTCCCTACAATGCCCTCACGGAATTATTTTTCTGCAACTCGTTCTAGGTACTTCACTACGGTACAAGATGTTGGAAATACAATAATGGAAAAGCAAGATACTGAGAGGGGGGGTGAATCAGATCTTCAAATTTAAACACTTAAAAAAAACTGATCCACATTCATACATATATGAATCTAATGTAACATAAAATAGCATCCACACAATGAAATAAATAACTCATAACAAAAGAACTTGGTAACTCAGAAACCCAAATAGGTAAAACTGGGGTGGGGATGACACCCACAAAATTCTTCACTAGTGCAGCAATAAAGTGTGCCTGTTAGGGCTACAAAATTTGATTACAAAATGCAATCTACCTGGTTAAAGGTCTGCTCAGTTAAGAGCTAAAGATCATTACAATCTACCTTATAAAAGGATTTCAACTAACAATAAAGTAAGCACTCTGTTAGGAGATTTAGAAAGGTCTCCTAGAACCACTCTGTTAAGAGATTTTCACCTGATACAATGATTAGAATGTTTCAAGTATTGATCCTTCATTATGCACTCAGATGCTGATGACAGATCTCCTCTTTCCAGTACCTTATGTGATCTCACAATCTAATATGTCTTTATTCTGCTGTTCACTATTCTGTCACTCTTCTTGATCTATGCTTCTTAACAAAATAACCCTCTGTGCATTTCACTTCAAAATGCAGTCACCACTTCTCTCCACTCTCACAAAATAGGGTTAAGAAGAAATCTTATATATCTATTCAAGTCTGGTAGTGAGATCTAGATCAATGATCAAGATCTAATACGTATGTCTCCAAGGCATTACAATTAATGATTACAATAGGTCATGCATAGGATAAAACAATTAAATGCATAACTAACTCCGTAGGAAAATATTAAATGTGTACATAAGTTGGCCCAAAAATATTATACAAGTCGGCCTGAACACTTATCCTTGAAGTTTGAATCAATCCAGACATGTATGTAAAAACTATTCTTCTCGGCACTTAACATCTCTGTCACTCGGCACTAAGTATCCTACTCGGCTCGGCATGATACAACTTGGTAACCTGAATACTGCTCGGCAATGTTTCTCAGCCTTGGATAGTTTTAGCTTAGCCACAGTGATAGACAACTAAAGTTGCCTAAGTAAATGACTAAGTGTTGGTCACTAATCATCAACAGAACTTAGAGATTAACAATCTCCCCCATTTATATTAGTGGAAAAAACACACTTATCATTTCTTCATTTTATTCCATCAAAATTTTGCCTAAGTATACGAAGTACTCCCCCTAGGAATATACTCAGAATTATACATACAAAAAGTTCCATAGAATACATGCCTTTAAAAATATATATAAGTGTACCTATTCTGTATTGATTTATCATAATGTATCCTTACCAACTTCCCCCTTGTTTTTGTCACTGATTACAGGTGGGGCTAAGTTATACTTATCCAAAAATTGTTTATGAAGTTTTAGGGTGGATGCAAATGTAGTATCCCAACTGTCCTTGGCAATCTTCATAACTTCCAATTTTATCTCTAGCTCGGCAACTAGACTTACTAAACTTTCTACAATTGAGAGATTTGAATTTCTTTGTGATAATTCTTTTGCAACTGAAATTTCCTTCTGTATTACCTCCAAGTGGGGCAATAGGCTTGTCTGAATGGTGATCAATTTTTCCCTAATCCGACCATCTTTAGCCATAAGCTCGACAATTCTTCGTTGAGCATTGATCAACTTAGTAAAATGTAAGGAGCTAGAGGTAGCATCCTTATCCAAAGTACTGCCAGTTGATTTCAAATCTAACTGTAGCTTCTCAAAAAGCTCTAGATTATCCTTTGTGAATAATTCAACATCACATAGCTTCATGTACAAATAATAAACATTTGTTGTAATTTCCTCCAAAATTTCTACAACAGTAGAAAGTTCAACCTGTTTCGTTGCAATCTCTGTTGAGATTTTCTCCAGAACTTTTCACTCAAATCTCCTCTTGGACCATTGTAGAAGTTTTTCATTGCTATTTATTTCATCATTATTTACCTTCTATACAATGTGAACTAACTGATCAATAATGGGAGCTTGAGGTATTTCATCTTCTAAGTCAAAATACTTTGCAAATATATCTTTGATATCATGTAACACCTGCTTTTGCTTCTATTCTATTTTCATTTCTTCCTATCTCTTCTTCCTCTTAAGAAATTCCTGAAGAGTCCCTATTTGTTCAAAAGACAATTCATTTGGATCCCATTGTGGAATCACAATTACCTCATCTAATGTGACATCGAGAATTTAAGACTTCTTCCTCATAACTTTCCTTCTCTTCAATTCTGGTGAGCTGATGCTCGACTGCATCTTATAAATACCTTTTCCTGTGACAGTATCAATATCCATTACCTCTTTCAATTCTATCAAGATTGTCTAAGGATTAGGCATACCTCCAATTTTAGGATCTGTGGGAGTGGATGATGCAAAGTGTGGTAGGTCAACCAACACTTGCACTGCCTCTTGTTCCTTATGCTTGTCAACATTATCCTTCAACACTACACCACTATCAAAAACTATTTTTACAATCTCTAAAATAGGTGGATTTTGTGAAGTTACCTCTTGTGCATTTGTTTTCTTTTTCTCTTCGCCTATCTAATCATTGATTACTTCAATTATCTCTTCAGATGTAGTGGTCTTTCCTCCTTCATTCTTAGTTGCCTTAATAGGCGACTCAATATTTTTATCACTTGGCATATCCTGTCCCTCGGCATTCAAATTGCTAGAATCATCTATTGTGAAGTTAATTGGACTATCTGCAGTCAGATCAATAGATTTTGCTGAGTCTAATGCATCTTTAGTCTTGTCCTGTTCAATAGCAATTTGATCTTGTGTCATCTGTGGCTCAAGGGTAATCTCCACTTCTTTAGCCTTTTGATCAGATGTTCCTTCATTAGATTTCTTGTCTTTTGGAACTACCAGTCCAAAGATTTCCTTCCAAATCCTAGTACTCTATTGTACTAATCCTTCAATATCATTTTTCAAAATAGTGTAACCTCTAAGCTTAGGAACAAACCTATTCTTATATTCTTCGATTAATTTTGCTCTTTGTTTTGATGTCAACTCAGGTATCACCTTGGCTAAAGTACCTTCCCTGATCTGTCTCTCTGTAGTAAGTGCAAATTCCCATTTGCTTGACAGAAACTCATATAATTCATTTGGCACATGGTTTCCTATCTCTATAGGAGTTAACTTAAAAGTACTCATCATATCTAAAAGTGCTTTCTGAACTTTATGCTTGTCTTCAATACTCAGTTTCTCATACTTAATGAATTTGAAAGTAGCTAACCCTGCTAAATTTCTCAATTTGTCACATACCTCATCAGTATTAGCGGGTTTCTTGAATTGTGCAGTGGGTATGTTGCTAAGTTCATCTGTCTCAGTCTTTTCATCATCACTGTCTAGCTCTTAGTGCAGTTTCCTCCTTGGTCTCTTTAATGGTTTGTTCGGCTCAACCTTAGGAGCAAATTTAGTTTTCTTTCCAGAACTTCTTTCTCCAACCTTCTTCTTTCCATACACTTTTGTTTGTACTGTTGGAGAAGTAATAGTAGATTCTCTATTCCTTGGACAATTAGCTGTAGGAGGTGTAACCTTAGATTGAGCTTTACTCGGCTTGGTTACTTTGACAAATGTTGGTTTCTTACCCTTGGCCTTCTCAGTGATCTCCTCAGATGCACTGACTTCCTCTTCTGTAGATATATCTTCTCCTTGTCTAGTGGATAGGCCTAAAGGTGCATCCTTAGGTTCCTCATCACTATTCAAACCAACCATTTTCTTCATATTTTTCACAATCTTCTTCCTTTTTCTCTCCATGGTTCCCTCCTTCAAACTTCTTGAAATTTTTACTTTTGCTTCATCAAAATTACCAAATCTTTTTGCTGTAGTATCAATTTCCTCGGCTAGGAGTGCAATGATGGCTTCTAAAGCTTCATCAATGTTAATTTCATAGGGAAATGGTTTCAACCATGCTACCCTAGGTATCACAGCCTAAATATATGTGTGATTCGTATCAACTAGAAAACAAATTTCTTCATAGTGCTTCTCCACTAGTGATCTAGGAATCCTAGTCCTTAATCTCATTCTCTTTTTAAATTCCACAAAATAGTTCCCCATAATATTATTGAAATTACTTCCTAATTTATCAATGCATTCACTTATCTGAACTGTAATGGGTCTATCCTTTTTCCAAATGATATCTCCCAATGTAGGAAATGTATCCTGGATGTAGAAAAATATGCAGACTAGTAAGGAACAAAACTTACATGATGAGCTCTTAGCTTTTCTGATTGATGCTAGGTTCTCGGCTAGTTGTGTTTTTTGTAGCTCGGCAAGATCATATGTATGATTCTTCTTAACAATCTTCCATGCCTGGTCAATGGCTGTGCAAGGAACACTATCCAGTTGACTCAACTAATAGAACTTATGTGTAATTACTCTTACTCCAAAATCAACTTCTAAGTCTTTAATTGTAGAGATAGTCATACCTCTATTGTTCCATATGGATCCAGTGTTCACTGTAATTTCCTCTTTACTGTTATCTCTCATTGTTTGTTTCCCGTTAACAATAGGATATCCAGTCACTCGATGAATCATGTTTTTAGTTATCTTGACTGGTTCATTATCCAACCACATACACATATCATGAACTCAGCTAATAATGACCTTAATCTATTCATCTTTGAAACCTTGTGGGAAATCTAGGACACGAGTTAACCCTTTGTCGGCTAAATGCTTGAATTCTTCCTTTACAATTCCATCAACACACAATTTGTTGTAGGATTTTCTCAATTCACTATCACCTACTTCACCAATTTTAACCATGTAACAAGATCTTATATCGTGGATCATAAGTACCTTTGGTGGAATGGATGAGAGAGCTCTATTCAGATCACTCTAAATTGTACTTTCAGGAATGGCTCAAAAATTGAGAGGTTCACATACATCATTCCATACTAACTGAACTTGCTCTAGTTCTCCCTCCATACTTTTGACTGGTGCGGAAGAGCTTGCAACCATAATCTTGAAATTAGGGTTTGAAAAATGAAGAACAGAGTACCTTGGCAAGTAGTACTTCACACTATTCACCTTAGGATTGTCGACAACATGCTGACAAAATCTTCAATGCTAACTTTGTTAAGATCAATTTCACGATTTCTTCAATCACTCCATGAATAATGAAAATCACAAGGTCAAGGTAGGTAATATATGTTCTGCCCGTTGAGTTAGTGCAAGCTAGCTGTCCTTGGCTTTCTACCACAACTTGCATGTCACTTGGCTAACTATACTCGGCCATCACAAAACTTACTAGGCCAACAAATTTGGGGCACAATAAAGAACTCGGCCTTAGTGTCCATGACTAGTGCTCAGCACCTATAGTGCAATTAGCTCTTCTCAGCATTTTTGTCTTTAAAATGTGTCTTGGTGCATCTTAACATATGAAAATATGGACTTTGGCATATTTCATGTTAGGAACTGATGTAAGATGAGAATTTTAAATGCAGTTCCTTACATACCTCTTTTTCTTAGTTGGAGATGGTGTGATCACCTGATCCATTGGATTGGGTGACCTTAGCTACACTAGCTTCACTACTACATGGTTCAGATTTCTTAACCCATGTCTGGTTCATCTATGCTCTAATCTTCTCAACAGTAGGAGCAGGTACCCTATTCTTACAATCTTTCCTTCTATGACCAATTTTCAGACACCTATGACAAACTAGGCTTCCATTCATCCAACTCTTAGACTTTCCTCTGAAATGTGTCCTTATGCAGTTTTCTGGAACATGTCCATACTCACCACAGTAATGAAAACTATGTCATGTGTTGTAGTCCCAATTGTAAGTATTGCCTTTTCTTGGTGATTTATCTTGTGCCTTTGATGTCCATTATTCTTTACCTTTAGATCTGAAATCTTGTGCTCTATGACCATATTTCTGATAGTTATAACAATTACCATTGAATCTAGGTGTGGAAGGTGCATTGCTTTCCTTTGTCTTACATTCACGTGCTTGATGTCCAAACTTATTACAGTTAAAGAAATAACTGTTAAACTTAGTTTTAGGATTGGACTTACCATTCTTACTTCAGCAAATGTTTTTTGTATGACCTGGTTTCCCATAGTGGTGGAAAAAAAGTTTGTTTTTTCTTGGCTTTGCATTCCTCCTTTCACCTATCTTAGATGTTTCTCCATCTTTAGTGGTTGTATGTTGTTCAGTGTGACCTAATCCAGAAGAATCTTTAGGTCTTCTTGATGCTTCCACTAGTTGCTCAAAGTAGCTCAAAGCTGCATTGGGATCATTTACTCTATTGTTAAGTTCTTTCTCAGATCTCAACTCATCTTTCAAATGACTATTCTCAGATCTAAGATTTACAATCTCCATGTCTTTCCTACTGATCTCGTGATTCACAAGTAGCAGTTGATTTTCCATGTTAGCTTGATTGACTGTCATTGTTTGTACATCATGTGTTCTTTCATCAAATCTAATATTCATTACTCTTTTGTCTTTTTCTGCCATAGCCTTGTCATCTTCAGCTTTCTTTTTCTGTTCAACAACTTCACACATTCTTATTGATTGGGCTTCTTGTTCCTTTTTTAAGTTTCTAACTTCTTCACACAGTGCATTGTTCTTTTCCAATAAATCTGTTATTGCTGCATCACTCTCAGTAGAATCTCCATTCTAAAATAGATTTGTGGTGTCCTCTTCCTGATAATAAGTGTCATTCATTTTTTTGGCCAAATCTTTCCTTGTTGTCAAGGACTTCTTTAATTCTTGTCTTGTTATCTCAAGATGTTGTAGTGCTAGCTGAATATCAATCTTTTGATTCTCAATGATTTTACCCATCTTGTAGATCTTCATCTCAAGATCTGTATCCTCAAGCTGATTATAACTTTCTAGAGAACTAAGCTCTGATACCAATTGTTGGAAATACAATAATGGGAAAGAAAGATATTGAGAGGGGGGGTGAATCAGATCTTCAAATTTAAACATTTAAAACAAACTGATCCACATTCATACATATATGAATCTAATGTAACATAAAATAACATCCACACAATGAAATAAATAACTCATAACACAAGAACTTGGTAACCCAGAAACCCAAATAGGTAAAACTGGGGTGGGGATGACACCCACAAAATTTTTCACTACTGCAGCAATAAAGTGTGCCTGTTAGGGCTACAAAAGTTGATTACAAAATGCAATCTACCTGGTTAAAGGTCTGCTCGGTTAAGAGCTAAAGATCATTACAATATACCTTGTAAAAGGATTTCAACTTACAATAAAGTAAGCACTTTGTTAGGAGATTTAGAAAGGTCTGCTAGAACCACTTTGTTAAGCGATTTGCACCTGATATAATGATTAGAATGTTTCAAGTATTGATCCTTCGTTATGCACTCAAATGCTGATGATGGATCTTTTCTTTCTAGAACCTTTTGTGATCTCATAATCTGATATGTCTTTATTCTTCTATTCACTATTTTGTCACTCTGCTTGATCTATGCTTCTTAACAAAATAACCCTCTGTGCATTTCACTTCAAAATTTAGTCACCACTTCTCTCCACTCTCACAAAATAGGGTTAAGAAGCAATCTTATATATCTATTCAAGTCTAGTAGCGAGATCTAGATCAACGATCAAGATCTAATACTTATGTCTCCAAGGCATTACAATTAATGATTACAATAGGTCATGCATAGGATAAAACAATTAAATGCATAACTAACTCCATGGGAAAATATTAAATGCATACATAAGTTGGCCTGAACACTTATCCTCGAAGTTTGACTCAATCCAGACATGTATACAAAAAATGTTCTGCTCGGCACTTAACATCTCTATCGCTCGGCACTAAGTATCCTACTTGGCTCGGCATGATACAACTCAGCAACCTAAATACTGCTCAGAAATGTTGCTCAGCCTTGGATAGTTTTAGCTTGGCCAAAGTGATAGCCAACTAAAGCTGCCTAAGTAAATGAGTAAGTGTTGGTAACTAATCATCAACAGGATTTAGAGATTAACACAAGATCTGAATGCTCAATTCTTTATTTTCGACAGAACCATGTATGCTAGTCATTATAAATCTTTCTTTAAGAGGAAACCGCAGAACAATATTTTTAGAGAGTGTAGGAAGGAGGGAAAATATTCACCATTTAGAGTTCTCCCAAGGGCATTACCATGAAATAAAATAGTAATGAAGGATGTGTGGCTTCTGGCTTATAAACATAATGCACAAAGATTCAAAAACCATAAAAATAGGAAGACTAAACAAACCCTATATCTGCAAGACTGTAATTTTGAGGTCCCTACCTTTAATCATTTAAGGCATCTTCAGATAAGGAATGACATAGAAAATAAGAAAGATAACATATATACACCACCCCACCAATGGGACATAGCAAAGAATTACTCTAGAAATATCCTCCCTGATAGGATTTACTCCCTGATGCCCCAAATTTCCAAAAAATTAATTAAACCTAATAATTTTATGAAGGATTTTACCATCAAAGGTGATTTTACTTTTACAAATGGTTTTAGGAATCATTGTGCAACCACAGGGATTTACTGGAAGTGGTATGGTCATGAGCTATAAGAGAATAATATTAGGGTTTGGCTCCATGAATCCTTCGGGGAACAGGTAAGTATGAATTTTTTTAATTATAATTGCTTTTATCTGGAATGTAGGAATGTATCTATTAGGAATAAATTATTATCTCATGAACACATATTATTTAGGGCACGCAATCAAATTTATTAAATGGAAACCAAATTTTAAAAATAGTATGTTTGATTGCATCTCTGCTCCTACTTGGGTTAAAATTGTAAATATGCCAGTAGAACTTATGCATAGTAAGATTATTTCACAAATTGGAGATAGCTTAGGAAGAATGGTAGGGTTAGAACTTAATTTACTGAATTCATCTAATGTTAAAATACTAATTTAGACTGAGGATAAGTTTCCCTTTCCCTGCAACATCAAATTTGAAACTAACCAAATCACATATAAGCTTAATATAGAAAAATTCTATGGTAATATTTCGCATAAAATCTGGCTCAGCCCTAGAAGTGATATTAAAAATAATATTATAGATTACACGACTGACCTTAAGGTTTTTCTTAAGGCAGACTACAATAGTCTCAATGAATTAGGGGAAGAATGTAAGTATCCTATATTCCCAAACTCCACTAATATCTCTCCTGGAGTATCCTTTTTGGTAGGGGGTTTGCTATTAATAATGAATCCTATGGTGACAAAGTAACTAAGAAGCAGAGGACTCAAAATAAGACCTTATATAGTATGAATATAAATCATGAAGATAATTTCTCCAAAAAGCAATCTAGAAACCAAACATAAAATATTGGAATCATAGGCAAAGATAGAAATGTCATGATAAATAACAGATATATAAACCAAGAAAACTGGAATTTGGGAAAGATAATAAAAAAACCAATAAGTAAAATAAGTAAACCTCAAACCAAGAATCAGGATATGACAGCTCTATAGGGTTTAAAACATAATACAAAACCAATATGTATGAGTAATGATCTGACAGACTCATCGGATGAAGAAACTAGTGATATAGAAGATAATAATAGGAAAAAACTAAAATGGATTAGAAAAATAGCGGAGTTACATAAAAATATAACAGAAGAAGATATCCTCCACTACCATATCGATGAGGAAGCAATAACAGAAGTTGAGAAGGAATAAGAAAAGAATGAGATTCTAAATAATGAACAAATTGAAAGGATGATATAGAGGAAAATGAAATTGAATAAATTAATGACTTCTTGGGACTAAATAATGAATCTAAAGATATGTTCATTCTTTGAGTCATTGAATCTATGAGTGAAGGAAACTTAGAAATGGACAATCATCCGAATGATGAAGATGTAGGCAGTAAGGTAAGGAATCTAGGCTTGGAAATATCCTCTATTGGTAAGGAGAACCCAGGATTTCCAAAATAGATAAATAAAAGGGGAAGAAAATCCCTTGAATAATTACGACAGAAGGATGGAGCAACTTTAGGACAAGTAAAAATTACGGCTATTATGAATGAAGGGAACAGGAAGTACCTTCCCAAGGCACCATGAAATTAATTTCATGGAATGTTAGGGGTTTAAATGCCCCTAAAAAATGCCTTCTTAAGAGTGTAGACATCCAAAATAGTCCTTATATTAATTTAATTAATATTCCCATAACATTATAGTTAATTTTAATTAATTATATTTGTTATATTTTTCTATCTATTTAATTAAATATGATTCATTCTCCTAAGTATTTGAATTTAATTTAAATACTATCCCTTTTAATGTATTAAATCTTATTTAATACATTATCTCTCATTAATCCCCTTTAAATAAATTTTTAATTTATTTATTCCTTCACATGACCTAAATTCTACTAAACCACAATTAATCTAAATTAATTTGGATTAAGCTAATTTGAACCTAGATCCTACCGTACCTCACATCAGTCTCACCAAATAAACCTATTTATTAATTAACTAAGGTTAATTAAGCTAATTTCTTAATTCCTACAACAATTAGTCTAAATTATTTGCTCACACATATGTGAGCAAATTTCCAAAAATTTGACTTTTCACATAATTCCTTATTTGGTGCCAACAAGGTTTCTTACACCCATGATGACACCTTCTTACACTTTCTAAAAGTGTCTCATTGGCCCAAAACTCTTAC
>MU227527.1:1343993-1373521 GCA_018584345.1 Thuja plicata | reverse complement strand
ACCCTATCAACATTTGTGAGCATACTTTCAGCGGCCTTGGCCTATTATAGCATATCTTTTAGAGGAGCACTATCTAAAGAGCTAGAAGCTTAAGTTCCTCCATAAAATCAAAAAGATGAAAAAAAAAAAGTGCCTTGGTGAAAACCTGGTAAATAGGCACCTTGGTAGCAAAATTAAAGATAAATCAATCTGTCTTATGGTGAAAACCACTTCTTGTAGTGCCATTTGGAATACAAAATATAAAAAAACATTTTAAAAATGAAAATATAAAAAAAAAAAAGAGAGAAAAAGAGAAAAATGTGTCATTGATGAAAACCTGGTAAACAGGTGTCATGGTAGCAAAAATAGAATTTCTGCCAAGATGGTGAAAACCTGGTAAACATGCACCTCTTGTTCTGCAATGCTCTATCTATCATGGTAACTCTTGGCTTTGTTGCAATTTTATCTCCTGCTTTCCTGCTTTAGTTTGCTTTCCTGCTTTAGTTTGCTTTCTTGCTTTAGTTTGCTCACTCATGCATTCGCTCTCAGTCATTTTCAAGATTTTGCTCGACTTCACATGGATTGAAACTGGTCACACTTGGGGGCATCTTCCTGGTTTAGGGGGCATTATCTTATCTTTTGGAGTCTCTCTCCTCTTCACATCAGTCACCAGTGGTTCTCACTGAGTCTGCCTGCTGATGCCTAGATCTCACAGCGATCTTCATGCTTGAGAATCTTTCTTGCATCAGTCACCAGTGTTTCTCACTGCATCTACCTACTGTCACTGTACTACTGAGATTTCTCACATTGACTCACTATCTACATATTCGACATCAATCTGTTCATTACTTGGGGGCATGGCTCCCCACTTTGATCACATCTTCAATTTACACTCAAGTTAGTAATCTTTTTAGTTCTAAAGGACAACTATCTACTGGCACAAATTGGTGTTTCTCAACACCCCAATTAAACAGTGTTTTTCAACACTCTCTTTGGACACATCTGTGTTTTTCAACACACATTGGATATCGCGACATAAACATCTCTCGATAGCAATCAAACACATTGCACTCACAAGCACAACGGTGTTTTTTAACACCCCAAACATAGGCATATTCGTAAACTTTGAAATGTGTTGAGCTATGATTGACTCTTTCTTTGTATGTTGTTTGTTCTCATGAATTTCATTGATATTTTCTTTGTCTACTGCTTGTGGGTGTGGTTTCGATGATTTGACAATGTCAAATAAATAGGGTGTATGTGATAAGAGCTCCTGCATTAAGGTGGGAAAGCCTCACATCCCTCGATATTATTTATTTGTACGCCAAGGGGAGGTTGGAACTATTTCCTTGACTATTATTGCTCTGTTTGTTTACTTGTGTACTCTTACTGTATCAAATTGGAAATAATGTTCAGGACATCTTAGCTTTTGTGCCTTGGTGCTTATGTTTGTTTCCTACATTTTATCCGATGAAAGTCATATACACATCCTCATGGTCGCAGTGGCACCAATAAGGATTGTATTGACTCCAATGTTCCAAAATACTTCATGATGATAATTATGCGATGAGTCCAACAACCAAGTCCTAGGGTTGCATTTAGCTTAGGCTTGCATTCGCATTTTAAGCTTGCATCGTGATAGTTTTGGTGCTCTCTTCATTGTCTTCTCATTCTTTGAAGGTCCTCATCTTTTGTCCTGGATTCCTCTTGACTAAACAAGTGTTTGATCCTTTCTCTCTATATTTATCTATATCCTCAATCCATTTTCATGATCGAAATCAAAATCTGACACTCCTAAGTAGCTCAAAATCATGTTTTAAAATTTTGGCACCGACGTGCTCCAACGCTTGTGCAGTTGACTTTTTGACATCGCTTTCTTGTTATAATCATCTCTCATCATTATTTTCTCAGCTTCTGCAATCTTTTCATCAAAGTCAACTCTAGTCAATTCTAGTCAAACTTGATCAACTATGGTCAAACCTAGTCAACAAGACCTCCAGATCGCTCTAAATCGATTATGCCTTCTCATGATCTATCTCTGAATTTCTCTGGATCTTCGATCTTTCTTCTATCTGCAATATTTTACCGTTGATCATCTTTTTGTTGTGTCATCTTTCGATTTCACTCCTGAGGAGTCAAGATGATTGCATCATTAAATCTTTTCACATCATTCTCGAATCAATCTGATCTGAATCAAAAGTCCCCATCGCTAGGGGCATCTCATCACTTGGGGCATATTCATTTTTTCATACCTTATGGTCAAAATTGGATATTCCATGATCTTGAATCTTTAGGGGCATCTTGATGTCTCACATCTTGTTACCTTGTCATCTATCTTTCTAGGTATCTAAGCAATCTAACTCAGATTGTCAAGGATTATGTTTCATTCTAGAGATAGTCCTAAAAATCTCTATTGACTATCTTTTGGGATAGGTATCAGGGCAATCTAACTCTGACTCCTGAAGTTGAGCCTCGTTCTAGGGACAGTCTTGTGAAAGATATCAACTGACCAGTGTCTGGGCAATCTAACCTAGATATTGTGGGACTAAGCTTCGTTCTGGAGATGATTCTTGAAATCTCATTAGGTATTGGGGAAATCTAACCCTAATTCCTAAAAGTTATGCTTCATTCTAAAGATGGCTCTCAAAATCTCTTTAGACCGTTATCTAGGAAACCTAACCTGGATCTCGGAGGGCTAACCTTTGTATTGGGGCAATCTAACCATGATTCCAGAGATAGCCCTAAATCTTCATCAGCTATCAGTGGAAATTGGGGCAATCTAACCCCGATTCTAATCTTATCTCAAGTGGTATTTGGACCATTGTCTTCACAATCTAACTTAGACTTCGGAGAATCATGCTTCGTTCTGAAGGTGGTTCTGCTTCTCGATCTGATTGGTGTCTTGGCAACCTAACCTAGACTTCTGAAATCTTCATCTTCACATCAGACTATTCTTTGAATCCACGCCCTACTCACACATCAATTCAAAGAGGGGAAAAATGTAACACCCCAAAATTGGCACCTTACAATTCTAATCAATTTTGGTGCAATTTCTCATCATCGAAGTCCTATTGTACTAGGAAAATTCTTCCTCCTAATTTACTTTAATTGACTTAGTCTCAAATGTAATTTGCATAAATCTCACACTATATTTAATTTCTAAATTTTGAAGGTTTATTAGCTAAAAATCCCTATGATTAATTAATTTAATTCTTAAGTCCTAAGCGCTTTTAAATTAAATTAATTACACCCCCTTTAGCTAATACACGTCAAAATGAATTGAATAGTTATTTAATTATTTAAATGGATTATCCTCAAAAAGAATTCCATAATTCCATATGAAATGCCACTCATGTGGCAATAATTCATTTCTTTAATTAAATAATTCCTCATTTTTGTCTCACCTTCCTCCATGGAGATGAAGAGTCAGTCATTTCTTTCCAAGAAACTCTTCATCCTCTTTCCAGATTCTTCTATATTATGGACTTCATTTTCTTCATTTAGGAGGAGCAATTTGAGAGTATCTAAACTATAGTCAATTCTTGTCTTAATTATTTCATGCTTTCAAGATTTTTGTTGCATAATTTAGCTTAATTTCATTTAAAGTAATAGCATTTTGTATCTTAAATTAGTTTTCTTATACATTAAATAGCTTAATTCTATCATCTTTCCAAGTTCTTAGCTTAAACTATGCACTTTCATTTCTAGATTGTAATGGCATTTCTCACATAGAATAGTTTCAATTTCAAGTTTTTATAATGCTTTAAAATCCTCCATTTTAGCAATGGTCATGGTTGTTGGCTCTCATTCTGAGAGTAATTGAAAAACCCCAACTAAATAGGAGGCAACAGGTCGATTCAATCAAATTTGTGGAATGGACAATTCATGTTCATTTTTGCAAATTTGATGATTGAGCGATGACCATGTTGTGTTTGTGCCTGATTTAGAGGTCACTTTCAAGCACACACATCTACTATCACTATCAAAGGCCAAGGTAACAAATATGTTGTAACAACAAGTCGCGCTAGATTCATCTTACAAGGAGTACCATCCTCATCTACTATATCTGCCAATCCTAAAGAAAACTTAGATCCATAGCCAAGCATAGTGGATCAACTAAAGCGCACACCTGCCCAGATCTCCATGTTTGACCTATTGCACATATCCCCATAGCATAGACTTGCACTTGACCAAGCCCTTCAGAATGCAGTTGTCCCAAGGGACATAACACCCGAGAGCTTCCAAATGATGGTTAACCATATAGCTGCTAACAAACATGCCACATTCACAGACCGTGATGTGCCGCCACGTAAACCCCTACATAATGATCCTTTGCACTTACTTGTACAGGTCCACAAAAGCACTATCCGTAGGGTCCTTGTTGATGGTGGAGTTGGGTTAAACATCTGTACTCTAAATTTAATCAAGCAACTGGGCTATTCATAATCAAGCATTGATGTCACAAGGAGGATAAATATCAAAGCTTATAATGAAGAGGAAAGGTCCTCTAAAGGTATTATCATTATTTCTGTCTGTATCAGTCCATTGGTCAAAAACACTCCCTTCTAGATCCTAGACCTTGAGTTGGGATACAACATGCTACTAGGGAGACCCTGGATACATGAAATGCAAGTTGTACCTTTGATGTACCATCAATGCATCAAGTTCGCACACCAGGGAGAGGAAATCATCATAGAGGGAGATCCCAATCCTTTCCAATATTGTAATGTTGTCCAAATTAGCACTGATAACCAGGTACCCTCAAACCAAGATGCAAGCATCCTATCCTCTTCAGATTCAAATCCCAAGGATGTCACACAGACAGCAGGAAAGATAGCCATTAACCAAGACGCAAGTATTCCCTCCTCTTCAGATTCAAATCCTAAGGATGTCACACGAAAAGCGGGCAAAATATCCATCATTGACAAAGGCTATGGTGAGTACAGATATGAAGAGGCTTTCACCATCAAGAACTTATGGCATGCCACAACCTGTTATTACAATAGAAACTTTGCAGCCTGTTCTATTCAGATGTCCGCCCACAACCTTTGTCAGATGGGGAGACATAGCGGAAGAAAATCCATTTGAACAAGATATCAGTACATGGCTATACCAAGACTAGCAAGAGACAATCTGACAAACCCTACCCTTGTCAAACTATGGTAATGGTTATACAATGTTACAAAGATTCGGGTATGATGGTACAACCGGCCTAAGTGCAAGACAACAAGGCATAATGGAATTGTCTCTCCCGCCAACCCAAAGAAACAAAAGAGGGTTGGGCTATGGGAAACTAAGATTCGGTCCTATAATCTAAGACATCCAAGTTGATTAGGAACAAATAACATAGATGCACCAGGGGCACAACATAGAACATGTCTTGATAAGAAACATACTAGCACAGTTGTTTCCCACCGAAGAGGGAACCACACAAACCCGAATAGACCTCCACATAGCAATCGATGATAACAAAAGAAGTGAGACATCTGACAAGCATTCTATCAAGACTGACTCCCACAAGTATGAGTGGAGGTCCCTTCATGGCTCTGAACTATTGATCCCAGATTATTCCCCTTAGTCAAATACTATCATAAACCTAAAAGAATTATTTGACCAACTATCCATTGTCGAACAACCTTGCATAGATAAGCATGTCATTTATCATTCATCCAGTGGTGCGTCCACATCAAAGTCTAGTTTTGTAGGAACCATATCTGTAGTCCCTTTCAATCAACTAGAGTCAAACAACCACGAAAGTATCTGTCTTGTACACCCAGAGCTAATAGAGTGGGATCAACAAGGACCGCCTGATTTAGATGTCTTCGAGAACGATGAGACTATTGCTGATTTCATGGGACTTAGGGAAGGCATTCCATCAAGAGACCACAAGGTAGGCTTCACCATTGACCTTGACAGAGTGGCATATTTTTGGGAGGCAGCTCCTCTTTCCAGTCCACAAGAGAAAAAAAAATGATAAAAATCTAAACAAGACGTATCTTCTAGTGAAAACCTCACTACGGCGCTAGAAGATGGAAAGAAGGAACTCCTCCCCTTGACAAAGGAAAAATTGGCATTACTAGCAAAAGAAACAGAGGAAGTCAATTTGGGAGATGACAAGAACCCAAAGAACATATACTTGGCAAAATCACTCACCCCTGAGGAGAGAGAACAGTTTATCAGCTTCTTTGAAGCAAGAATGATCAATTTTGCACGGTCCTACTCAGATATGCTAGGGTTAGATCCAGAGCTAGTACTACACCATCTCCCGTTGCTACCCAATGCCAAACCTATCAAGTAGAAGCTGAGAAAGATGCATCCCCATGTTGCATTGCTAGTCAAGGCAGAGTTGAAAAAGCTCCTAGATGCCAAGTTCATAAGACCAATACCATATGCAGACTGGATATCTAACTTGGTGCCAGTTACAAAGCACAGTGGTCAGATACAAATTTTCATAGACTTCAGAGATCTCAACATAGCGTGTCCCAAGGATGACTTTCCCTTACCCAACATTGATATGATAGTAGATCTAACCGCTGGACATCAAATGCTATCACTCATGGATGGCTTTGCAGGGTATAATCAGATAAGGATCACGTCGGAAGACCAACATAAAACAACTTTCACATGTCCTTGGGGCACTTACTGTTAGAACTTCATGTCGTTTGGTCTAAAAAATGTTGGCACGACATATCAAAGGGCTATGACAACTATATTTCATGATCTCATCCACAAAACAATGGAAGACTATGTGGATGACATACTAACCAAGTTAATGCTTCGCAAGGATCATCTACAAGTATTGGGACCAATCTATGACAGAATGCAAGAATTCAAGGTCCATCTAAACCCAAAGAAATGTGCATTTGGTGTCATATCAGGAAATCTACTGGGGTTCATAGTGTCACATAGAGGCATCGAAGTAGACCCAGAGAAATTCAAAGCAATATTGGACATGCCTCCACCATCGAACCTGAGGTCACTAAGAGGGTTACAAGGAAGGCTCCAATCAATCAGGTGCTTCATAGCTTAGCTAGTAGATAAGTGCCACCCATTCCAACATCTACTACATAAAGGCATCAAAGTCATAAGGACAGAGCAATGCAAACAAGCATTCCAAATATTCAAGGACTACCTCCTCAAGTCTCCTATATTGGTGCCACCAGTCCAAGGTAGACCATTCCTTCTGTATATCTCAGCAAAGGAATTAGCATTAGGCATACTCTTGGCACAACATGATGACACAGGTAAATAAAGGGCTATATACTATCTAAGAAGAAAATTGGTAGGATATGAGCTCAACTATACTCCAATTGAAAAGTCATGCCTTGTTGTTTTCTTCGCTTCCCAAAAGCTGAGACATTATATGTTGAGTCACCAAACAAAGTTGATAGCACATATTGATCCTTTAAAGTACCTCCTAAGCAAAGCAGCACTCACCAGACGACTTGCAAAGTGGGTAATGATCTTAAGTGAGTTTGACATTGAGTACGTAGACAGAAAGGCCATCAAAGGGAAAGTGATCGTGGACCAACTAGCAGAGGCACCTATTCAGGACCATCAGCCTATTATTTCCAATTTTCCTGATGAATCCATTATGACACTACAACAATTGATAGAGGTATGGCAACTATATTTTGATGGATCATGCACAAACCATGGTGCGGGGGCAAGAATAGTGCTTATCACTCCAGATCATGATACAATTCCAAAGTCTTTCAGACTCAACTTCCCATGCACAAACAACATAGCAAAATATGAAGCACTGGTCATCAGTTTAAAGATAGAAATTCAATGGAGAATCAAGAACCTTAAAGTCTTTGTAAATTCACATTTGGTCATTATTCAAGTCAACAATGATTATACGACCAAAGATGAGAAGCTAATACCATACAGAGCACAGATGGAAACATTACGCACCAAGTTCCATTACATCTTCTTCGATTAAGTCTCGTGAGAACAAAACAAAGCTGCAAATGTGATGGCTACCATAGCATCATTGATTGATATGCCAGGCAACGAAACAAGATTCTAGTTTCTAGTAGAGAAACTCTTGGTGCCATCACATCAAGCATCCATCACAGAATCATCATGCGTCCTTGTTTCTCCTAAAAACCCATGGTACCAAGATGTATACAACTACCTCCAAAATAGTGTCTTACCTCCCAACTTGTCTAGAAACTAGAGAAATTCCCTCATCCGCCAAGCCTCTAGGTATACCATCCTCTCAACTACTTTATATAGATGAAGTCTAGATGGAACACTGCTACGATGTTTCACTTCCACGGAATCCCAGAGAGCTCTGTACAAGGTACATGAAGGAATTTGTGGAACCCACGGAGGTGGCAATGACTTAGCTAAGAAGATCATCTGCATGGGATATTATTGTCCCACTTTAGAGACAGATGCACACAAACATGTACAAAGGTGTAGACAGTGTTAGATTCATGGAGACCTCATCCATGCACCAGCCCAGGAACTAAATCCTATCACATCACCATTGTCATTTTCCATGTGGGGATTTTACCTAGTGGGCAAAATTACTCCTTCTTCATCAAATGGACACAAATACATCATAACAGCAACAGAGTACTTCACCAAGTGGGTGGAATAAATTCCTCTCACTTACATAACTGGAAAGCAAATAGCAATGTTCATACTTAACCACATTATCTGTCAATACGGGATCCCTCAAACTATCCTGACAGCTCATGGTACACCTTTCCAAAATAAGGATGTTGAAGAGCTATGCGAACAATTCCATATCAAGCAAGGGTTCTCCTCATTTTATTATCCTCAAGGGAATGACCAAGCTGAAGCTACAAATAAGACAATCTTGAAGAAAACAGTGAACGAATCAGGGCGAGACTGACATTTACAGCTTAGTCCTGCATTATGGGCATACAGAACTAGTGTGAGAACACCTACGGGAGCCACTCCTTTCTCCCTAGTCTATGGATCAGATGTGGTATTACCCCTTGAAGTGGAAATCCCATCCCTAAGGATATCTTTGAAGAACTTGATTACAGATGAGGACTACATAGTAGCAAGGCTCAGTGAACTAGAGTTACTAGATGAAAGAAGACAGCATGCCTTCAACCACTTACAAGGATATCAGAATCACCTTAGAAGAAACTATCACAAGAAGGTGAAGCCATGAACATTTGAGGTAGGAGACCTTGTCCTTATGGAAAATCAAAATAACCAAGCAGAAAGAATCAAACCCAGAAAGTTTGAGCCTAATTGGCTAGGACTATTTGTCATTGTCAGCTCTACTCGGAGTGGGGCATTCATACTAGCGACACCAGAAGGAGATTAGCTCCCTGGATACATCAACAACATGCACCTCAAGAGGTTCTACCCTTAAGGTCTCTATGGTTAAGGCACCTATCTACATATCCATAAAATACCAAAAAAAAAAATTAGAAAATACACTTGGTGAAAACCTGGCAAACAGGCTCCTTGGCGACACCAGAATGAATCAAAAAAGAAAAAAAAAGTAAAGAGAAACAAAATTGCTCTCATTGAAAACTTGGAAAATAGGTTCTATTGAGTAGGTACCTTGGTGAAAACCTGGCAAACAGGCGCCAAGTGATCAAATCTAGCTTCACCATCAATGAACTCCAAAAGCTTGAGCACACTTCAAATGCAAGACTGACTACCCAAGCTATATATAGAAGCACATTCCCCTCTGAGCACCAAACACTTACCCATGGTTATTACTGGTCCACTAAACTGGGGGGGCAATTCTAAATGGCCAGAAGAAATCTAAAAAATCAAAACACTCATCAAAAATCCTAAAAAGATCAAAATGTTCTGAGAAAATCAATCTTCATAAAAAAAAAATTCAAAAAATTGCAAAATCCCAAGCAATAAAACCAACTCGATTATCAAAAGAGAAAAGGGTGATCACGCCATGTCAATCAATGTCACAATCATGAGCTTTGTGAATCAATATTGGGCTCATCTGACACAGCTTTATCAATCTATCAAATCAATCAGCAAGCAACTGGCGATCAAACCAATCTATCAATTGTCACAATCATGAGCTTTGTGAACCAACATGGGGCCCATCTGACACAGCTTGATCAGCTGCCAACATGATCATAATCAATCAATCAAATCATATCAATTGTCTTACACAGTGATGGATACGCTCAAACCAGATAGGTCAGTCTTATATGAGTAATATATTATTGAAACCAAACACACTCAAGCAATCAAGACAATCAAGCCTATCCAAAGAGTCGATCCAATCAAGAGAATCCAACTACATCAAGGAACCATCCAAAAATGTTGACTAGGTCAGTCAGTCAGTCAAATGTCAGTCTATATTTTGCAGTTATGTTTTTATGCTACTCCAGGATCCACCATGTGAGGAGAGTAGTTATGATAGATCGTGACTTATTTTCTTTGATTGCTTTCTGTTGAATGTTCACTTCGATTTCAGGGCCATGATGATTTAGGATAAATATGATAGGCGCTGTCACTTATCTGGCAGCCGCGCAGTTCCATGATTTGAGCTTAACCCTGAAAAAAAATTGGACATTCCTTCTCTTTTATTTGCTTATTTGGTTTATAGAATCAAGAGCTCACAGCACTATTCAGATGGACTCTTAGTGTGTTGGAGTTCTATCTTGGTTTCTATGGTCTTTCCCTTTATGTTGCAATCAAGAGCTCACGATGCTATGCAGATGGACTCTAGGGGCATAGGAGTTCTATCTTGTTTGCTTTGGCTTTCCCTTTTGGAATCAAGAGCTCACGGTGTTATCGAGATGGACTCTAGGTGCATAAGAGTTCTATCTTGATATCCTTGTTGTAGTTTCTTCAAAGGACAAAGCGGCATCTAGATGGTCAATATCTGGGTGCTTTTGGCTCTCTTTCTTTTCAAACAGGGAACATAGTTGAACCCAGATGGTCAATATTTGGGTGAACTAGGTTCTCTTTCTATTAAATCTCTATACTCCTTCCGCTATCAAGAGGTCGTAGCAGTATCCAGGTGGCATGCGATTTGGATACATTGGACTCTCTTTAGAATTTTAGAAAATACAAAAAAAAAGATGCAATGATGACAAAAATTGGAAACAGGGGATGTGACTTGGGATACTCATCCTTTCTATCAAATCATATCTATCAAAAAAGTAAAAATTTCCTTTCTATCATTTCATATCTATCAATCAATCCCAGAGATCACATTCCAAACTAACTTTCTTCTAACTAACACATGAATTACTCAAAAAATTTGTGCATGGTAGATTGCATTCATTTACTGCATAAGAAAAATCCAAAACATGTGCATAGTAGATCATATAATCAATGCATCCATCATCAATAACATCATAACTAACATAGGAATGCATTCAACATCATCATCATATAGTGATTCACTTTTTCAACAAATTAATGCTCATTTGACGCATTTTCTATGCTTAATTTGTTAAGGGGGCATATAGTCCACTTGCTATCACTGGGGCGAGCTGGGGCAGGATCAAATCTGAAAATTCTTTGACACTCTGCGACTAGTCACATCGCATCAAAGAGGGGCAAATGTAGACACCCGAAAATGGACAGGCTTGCAACTTTACATTTAAAACATTAATTTTCATCTATTAATTAATGATTTTTAATCATTAATTAATCATCTATTTTCCTCTAAATTCATTCCCCAAATCATCTAATTAAATTCCCAAAATTAATTAAATAATTAATTTTATTTAATTAATTAACCTTAATTGATTAATTACCATTAATTAATTAATTAAACTCAATTTCTTATAGTTTAAATTCAAATTTATAAACTTACTAATTAAATTCTTCCAATTAAATTAATTTCAATTAAATTCTTCCAATTAATTTAATTTAATTTCATTCAATAAAGCAATTCTAAATCAAAAAGAATTCAATTATCTCACATGTTGAAAACTTTAATTAAATAAATGAGTTAAATATTCATTTATCTTCAAAGAGATAACTCCAATCAAATCACATGGGTTACTCCACCCATCTCTCTAGTCCACATGGGTAACTTCACCCACCTCTCCAGTCCACATGGGTAAATTCACCCACCTCTTCATTTTAAAAAGGTAACTCACAATTCCCTCTTCAGTCAACCAAACTCTATCTCCTCTTTACCAATTGAAGAGGTGGAGTTTACTGATGGCTTCTCCAGTTCCCTTTGATCTCAACCATTCATCTCCCTATCTCTGGGATTGATCTCAATCATTCATTTCATCCCCAATTTCTCTATAATAAACCCTTTATAACCATTTGAAGGATCCAGGATTTCAAGCTCTCGTGTGCCATTACTATGTCAATTTGGTTCTAGCATTCAAGCCATCTTGCAATCACACACACATTTCAATTAGCAAATTATTGACGCTTCTCAAGTCATAGACTCTGCCCACACCAATACTGAGCATCAAAAATAGCATTTTGGAAGGAGTAGAGAGAGACAATAGAAACTTCAAGCACTTTGGGGTTTGCATTCATTTTTTTCCTTTCTTTGTTTGTACATTTTATTGGTTATGCTTCAAGTTATTTGTTTTAGTATTATTTGTGTATTGTATTTATATCATTTGTAAAACCTTTTCTACTAACCCTCACCTTTGGAAAGCTTGGGAACCAAGAATCATGAAAAGAGGTGTACACTATGATATTGGTTTGTTAGTTCTTCAATTTAATTGAACGTGCCATACAAAATTTCTCCATAGATTATAACAGTTATAAACATGCCTCCTAAATTGCTGCTCATAACCCCTTGGCACATGATTCTTATCAACATCATGCCTTTGAATATTACCGTCAGTATCGTAGTCTCTCCAATTTGCATTTGTATCATAACATCAATATTATTTATTAAATATTATTGATTCATGATAATTGGCATTTAGATATGACTTTCATCTCTTTCTAGCTGAGCTGAGCTGATATGATGGATACGGTCAACTTTTGCATCACCTTCTCATATAGTTTTCCTTATCACCATTCGTAACCATAAACCATAGATATAAACATTACATCGATTAGTCTTTAGAAGTCATCGGTTTATTTTATTAGTTTGTTCCATGAATAGTCTTATTTTTATTTATTATTTATTTATTTGTTTTTATAATTTTATTTATTATTAAATTTTGCTTCAAAGAGGGGACATTACATCACAGTACCACAGCCAGTTAGTAATCCTTTTGGAACTCTCTCAACGATGCCTCAGATGTTTATTGGCCGGAGTGCAAGATCTATTCCATCTATTCAGTATGAAATATCTAGCATGCCGGTAATCATGGAACAGAGGATTTCAACAAAGTTGTTGCATATATAATATTTTAATTGATTACTCTTTGCATAGCTAAATGGTTATGTATGTAGGTTAATGAAAAACCTGCTCAAGTAAGGACAACCACCCTATTGAACACACCCCGTGCATTCACGAAGATATAATCCTAAAAAGAATGGTCGCATGGTAAACAAATTTGAACTACAAACATTGTTGATTTACCATCTAATTCTGCATTTTATTTTTAAATTTTAATTTAACCTTTTTCTATTTTTTGTTGTTGCAACATAGGTATCATTTTTCAGTGATAGTGAAGAAGCACCATGCAAT
Source organism: Thuja plicata (assembly GCA_018584345.1). Classification (NCBI taxonomy): domain Eukaryota; kingdom Viridiplantae; phylum Streptophyta; class Pinopsida; order Cupressales; family Cupressaceae; genus Thuja; species Thuja plicata. The sequence continues at coordinate 1,359,942 of MU227527.1, read as the reverse complement.
TTAAAGGCAGATGCCATGTTCTTCATCCCCAGGGAAAATCCAAGGGCACTATTTATTCAACTATGTGAGCAATCTTCTCCCTCAGTGGTGCTTAAGTCAGCTGTTAACTTGAAGGAATTGGCTCTGCCTTTTAATATTCATGGTCAGGACTTGTTCTACTCCTTTTGTATTGGAACTAGAAGCTTCTCCCTGGATTAGTTTAGGATGCTTGAATTACTATTTGATGCATTTCTTTTGCACTTTCAGGAACAATGAGACAAGACAGGAATGGGACACGGTCATTTGAAAATGATGCATTTGCACGAGAACTTGAAAGTAACTTTTCTAACCTTAGAGCTAAAGTAATGTTTGGATATAATATATTAATATGTCCCAGATTTTTGTGATTATAGGCAAGAAAGTTTTCTATTAATATTTTTTCTGCATTTAGGATACGTTGTGTTTCAGATGCCAAAGAAAATTGGCCAGGTGATGTGGAGGATACTAACATTCACAAGAATTTTCTGTCCTCAAAGCTAAGTTGATGGTCCTGTAAAATCATCTTCTAAACAAAATAGTTCCAGCTAGGAGCATAATCATAGAGGAAATGGGGTTATATATCATTATCTAGCAATAAAGGTGATGAAGTTTCTATTGTTTATGAGCATGGTTCACTGAAGCGCAAACTTTGACATTCTGACTACTATACTGAACCAAATATACAAGAACTAGCAGCAAAAGATGTTAGTGTTAATTTTTCACTACAGTCACCCTTAACATGCAGAGCTTTCTAATTCAATCATCATTAATGTGCATCATCTCGCTCCTTAAATTGGGGATCTGAGAACGGTAGACTTTTTGTGTGTTTTCCATAGGTTTATGCTCCATGCATTCTTTATGTAAGGCTAACTAAAGAGAAGTACACTTTATTTTTTCCACCTCTAAAGATAGTACATGCATAATTTCTATTCATGTCTTTATATAGTCATTGTAATTTACACATTTAATTGTGTGTTATCAATATAGAATTTTTATTCTTGTAAGCTCTTTGTTTCTTCTGCAAGTTTTGTTTTTCTTTCTAGCTAGATCTATGCTGAAAATTCTACATGGTATCAGAGCTTAGGAGCTAGGAAAGAGAGCAATTTTTTTTGCAAGTGTTGAAGATCAAATCTATTGCAAAGAATGGAATTTCCAGCCTCTATCATTCTCATTCCATACCAAATGGAAGCCAAAGATTCTACTTTAGCTCACAAGTAGAGGCTTGCATCGAATAATCATGGCAATAGAGGTTGAACCAAATTTTGCATCAAGTCAAGGTCATGCTCTTTTCGCATGGACCTTGCCTTTGATTACTCTTTAGTAACACTATGTCAGTGGACCTGTAATGCCTCTCTTTTCAACATTATGGAGGAGTTTCTAATGCTTGTATTGATGTTTCATTAGTTTCATAGTTGATCAGTTTTATAGATAATTGGAACCTATATTTTCAATTAGCAATTTGTTCTTGCATGGTTGAGTAGTGTTGTTAGGGTCACTAATTAAGATTCACGTGTCAGTTTTGCATCCTTGGTTGATGGATTTTTTGCTTTTTTTTCCATATTCTCATTGTTCGAGTAGTGTCGTTGGGGGCACTCATGCACATTGATCCCGATCTTCATCTTGGTTTTAGAGGAGTCTCTTCATTCAGCACTGTGACAGTTATCATTCGATAGATGTCCATAGTTTTCTTGTTACAAAAGATTCCACAGTTTTTTTGTTCTATTTAGTTAGTCTTAAGGGGGGTGTTAGTGTTAATTTTTCACTCCAGTCACCCTTAACATGCAAAGATTTCTGATTCAATCACCGTTAACATGCATTAGTTCACTCCTTAAATTGGGGATCTGAGAACATGCATCAGTTCACTCCTTAAATTAGGGATCTGAGAATAGTAGATTTTCATGTGTTTTCTATAGGTTTATGCTCCATGCATTCTTTATGTAAGGATAACTAAAGAGAAGTACACTTTATTTTTTCCACCTCTTCAGATATTACATGCTTTTACATGCATAATTTATGTTCATGTTTTTATATATTTATTGTAATCTACACATTTAATTTTGTGTGATCGATATAGAATTTTCATTCTTGGTAGCTCTTTGTTTCTTCTATATTATTATGTAAGTTGACATTAGTTGGATTTACAGAGTATAATTGAATTTAAAAATGTGAGATTCTTGTTTATATGAGTGAACGTAAAATACCACCTCTAGGATAGGGACTTAACAAATCGGCATAAATCACCTTCTTAAATATTAAATATGTTGACAAGAAGCAAGGTGGGAGGGTGTGGAAGTGGACAAATTTGAGGAAAGGTTGAAAAATAAAAATAAAGAGCAAGGGGAAGGGGAAGAATTAATGTCATATAATGCTCTTAAAGGAGAATACAAATTCCATGTGAAACATTTCAGTAAGCATGATCGTGATGAAAGTAAAATACTGCCTCCACAAGAGGGCTTTAACAAATAGACAGAGATGACATTCTTAAATGATAAACATGTTGATCAGCATTGTACGAAGGGTGTGGAAGTAGAAGAATTTGAGAAAAGGCTGAAAAGAAAACCTGAAGATCTGGGAGCAGAATTTATGTCATCCAATGCTATTAAACGAGAATTGAAATCCTATGCTAAACGTCAAAGAAAGGACAGTCTTGATGAATCTAGGTTTTGGAAGATGTGGAGAAATTTGACAGAATGCTCAATGGAATGTCTTAAGAGAAAGATATGGAATTGATGTTGCACAATGGTGTTGAGATTTAAATACAGAAGTAAAAATGAAAAATCAGATAAACATATCGAAGACAGAATAGACACAAGCAGAAGAATATTTTATAGTGGTTTGTCCAAATTGGACTACATCCACTCTACAAGTAGGGGCATATCTCTTTTATTAAAAAATGCAATCATACTGTATACAACAAACTCTCAAAGACTTTTATCACTGTTTTCATGCATAGAAAAAGACTATGTTTGGCATCGCAGCTTTTAGAAGATGAGCAGTCTTTGGAATCTAATGGTTACAGCCAAATAAATGATTTGGCTTCACAGTTCATTAGAACCATTACAAACAGAATTTTTACGATCTCCCACTTGAAGTCTAATCATTTCTACAATAAGAGATGCACAAAGATATCCCCCACTTGGATCTTATGGCTATGTCGTGACAATGCCGAGAGAAGTTCTACAAATTTTGAACTTCTCCCGAGATACAACCTTGGTAAACATATTTGTCGGGTTGATTTTAGTATCAATTTTTTCTAACTGTAACTTTCCTTCTTCATGAGCATGACAGATGAAATGATATCAAATCTCTATGTGCTTTGTGTGACTATGGAAAGCTGAGTTCTTAGCGAAGTGAATGGCGCTATTACTATCACAAAACAAAGTGAAATTAGATTTCATATATCCCAACTCCTCAAAAAATCATTGTATCCATATCATATCCTTGTCGCCCTCAGTGAGAGAAACAAATTTAGCCTCAGTAGAGGAAAGAGAAACTATCGATTGCTTACGAGAGGCCCAACTAATCGCTGCTCTGACAAAAGTGAATACATAACCGGTAGTAGAATACCTTGTATCTAAATCACGGGCCATATCAGAGTCAACATAACCATATAGCTTTGTATTTTCACATGTAAAGTATAAAACATAATCAGAGGTACCTTTCAAGTACCAAAGAATCCATTGAACTGCTTGCCAATGAGTTTTTCTTGGATTACTCAAAAAGTTGCTCACAACTCCCATTGCATGAGCAATATCCAGATGAGTGCAAACCATTGCATACATAAGACTGCCAATGACAGATGAGTAAGGAATAGTATCCATTTCTTCTTCTTCTTCCAGAGTAGGACACATCTCAAAAGACAACCGAAAGTGATCAACTAATGGAGTAGCAACAGATTTGGCATTTGACATATTAAACCTGTCCAAAACTTTTAAAAGATATTTTTCTTGAGACAATTTGATTACTCGTTTCTGTCTATTTTGAATTATATCCATCCAAAGAATCCTCTTCGCTGCCCCTAAATCTTTCATGGCAAGATGAAGAGGCAAATGCCTCTTTAATTCATTAACAATTCACACACTGGTTTCAGCAATGATTTTTCTATCACTTTCAAGCAATGTGCTCTTCAATGTTTCAACAGAGAAGACAACGAAAGAGCTGTGGGATAAATTATCTTCATTATATGAGATAGCTTCAACATAAAACAAGGTATTCATAATGAAAATATTATAGAATATGAAAATGAAAGGATTTATGTTGAATCACCTCAATGATTTCAATAGCTTACTTTCTCAATTGATTTCAGTAGGCATAACATTAGATGTTGAAATGAAAGCTATACTATTGTTGTGTTCATTGCTGAATAGCTGGGAAAGGGTGGTAATGGTAGTTAGCACTTCGGTGGCTACAAAAACTAAACTAAAATTTGATGAGGTTGTTACTACACTTCTCAGCGAAGACATGCGTAGGAAGAATCATGAGTCTTCCTCAGGTGATGCATTAACAATGGTGCAATCGAGGTAGGAGTCAAGAAAGAGGCAGACATAACAACCATGGAAGGTATCAATCTACACATTGGTCATAATCAAGAGGTATAAATGGTACTTGGTGGTTTCTTGGTAAACTGGGACATACAAAAAATAAATGTTGGAAATACAAAAAGGCCCAAGATGAAGTGATCAATGATGGAGTAAATATTGCAGTTGTTAAGGATGATGGTGTATTAGTTCTTACAGCTGGTGACACAAATGCAAGTTCATGGGTTCTTGATTCCGGTGCCTCTTTCCATGCTAATCCATGTCAGAGTGCTTTCATGAATTATCAAGAAGGTATGTTTGGTAAAGTTTTTCTTGGAGATAACAAAGAATGTGACATTGTCAGAAAGGGCAATATTTTATTATCACTGAGAAATGGTAGTAAATGGATTTTGAAAGATGGATTTCATGTTCCTTCTCTTAAAAGAAATCTGATTTCTTTGAGTCAGCTTTATGTGCAAGGCTGTAATGTTAATTTTTCTTTAGATTCATGGAAAGTAACCAAAAGTCTGTTGATTTTGGTAAAAGGAAAGAAATTAGGGAGTGTATATGTTTTAGAATGCAATGGTGAAGTGGGATCTATCATGATCGTTACAGATAGTAACGCTAAACTTTGGCACAAGAGGCTCGGTCATATGAGTAAGGATTGTCTTGAAGTAATGCTTCAACGCAATCAACTTCAGGGTCTTAAATTAGTTGATTTGGATTTATGTGAGCATTGCCTTTATGGAAAACAAAATTGAACCAAATTTAATCGTATTGGCCATGAGAAGAAATCTTCTCCATTAGAGCTTGTGCATTCTGTTGTTTTTGGTCCTACGGAGGTAACTTCTATCGGTGGTGCAAATTATTTCGTTACATTCCTGATGATTGCTCTCGTAAAGTCTAGATTTATATGTTGAATAAAAAATCAGAGGTGTTTTCCAAATTTAAAAGTTTCAAGGCTATGGTTGAAAATAAGATTGGGAAGAAAATTAAATTTCTACTAATAGACAATGGTGGTGATTTTTTCTCTTCAGAGTTTGATAATTTTTGTGCAGATCATGGAATTTGTCGTATTAAAACAATCCCTTTTACACCTCAAGAAAATGGTGCAGCTGAGAGGCTGAATTAGACTATGTTGGAAAGAGCTCGATGCATGCTCTCCAATGCCAGTTTGGGGAAAGAATTTTGGGTAGAGGCATGTAATATTTTTGTTCATTTAATCAATCGTGCTCCTTCATCTCATCTTGATTTTGACATTTCGGAAGAGAGGTGGCTTGGTAAACAAATTTCATTCAATCATTTGCATGTTTTTGGCTGTGATGCTTATGTGCATCTTCCTAAAGAGCAGCGAACAAAATTGGATTTCAAATCCAAGAGGTGTATGTTTTTGGGGTATGGTGAAGATCAATTTGGTTTTAGACTGTGGGATTCCATTGCAAAGAAAGTTATTCGTAGTCGGGATGTTTTTTTCAGTGAAAAGTCTTTATTAGGTTTGCACAATCAGAACACCACTTCTGATGATTCTATTGAATTTGATTTATTTAACAATGACACTAATGTGCAGAGAGTTCCACGGGTTACATTTCACCTGTCTACTGTTACTGTTGGACAAACAACCACTACCCAATCCCTGCCTTGCATAATTTCCATGTAGCCCCTTATGACCAGCGCACTCCCCATTGTAACTCCACATGCCACTTCACTGCCCATGTAACCTGGCCCTTTATGTGATGGTGGAGTGGTAGAGCAGGCGGCTCTGTTCCAAATGCCGCCACCACTCTTTCCTTTGTCACGCATGGACTCTACTCTACCACGCGTGGACCATACTCTACTACGGGTGGAGAATACTGCCTATCTTATGCCTCCCTCCCGACCACTGCTCCACCCTTCCAATGAGCCCATTACATCCCACATTTTACAACCCTAAGACCAGAGCTTCTGCAATGAACCAGATTTTGGAGAAGAGCAAAGTGTGCATCATATACAGGGAATTGGTAATGATTTTACTGTTGGAAATATAGAGGGATTTGGTGAACTTCATAGTCAAGAAAATAATTAAAATATTCAGCTGCGGAGGTCTACCAGAGAAAGAAAACATCCATGAAAATTTGATGATTATAAGCTTTAATTTTCTTTATGTTTTGATTATGCAGAGCCACAAACATTTTGAAAAGCCTATCATGATGGGAATTCATTGCATTAGATGAATGTTATGAAGGACGAACTGGAGTCTTTGCAAACTAATGATACTTGGGATTTAGTTCCTACTCTACCTAATCAATTTTTTTTGAAAAATAAATGGGTCTACAGGCTGATAGAAGAAGATGGAGGATGGTAAAGATACAGGGCCAGATTGGTGGTAAAAGGTTTTTCTCAACAAAAGGGCATCAATTTTAATGAATTTTTTTCTCTAGTTGTGAAAATGTGGACAATTTATTTGGTCTTGGGTATGGCAACTATTTTGGACCTCGATCTTGAGCAACTTGATGTTAAAACAATGTTCGTTCATGGAGATATTGAAGAAGAATGGTACATGGAGCAGCCTGAGGGTTTTATTAAAAAGGGTGAAGAACACTTATGCTGCAGATTAAAATGGAGTTTATATGGGCTTAAGCAAGCCCCGCGCCAATGGTATTTAAAGTTTGATAGTTTTATGACTCGACAAAACTTCATACGTTGTGAATTAGATCCTTGTGTTTACTAAAAGCAAATTCCCAATAGTGAGTTTGTCATTCTATTACTCTTGATTTTAGATCAAGCTTCTCCCATTCTTCATCTGATAAAGATCCTTTGCCCTTGGTTTTTCCAAGCAATGCATGTGATAGATCCTGCTTGATCAGTAGTGACTCTATCTGCACTTTCCATAACCTAAAATTTTTCCCAGAAAACTTCTTGATTTTCCATTTGTCTGCTTCATCCGTGACTCCCAGAAATCTTCACCGATTTCTAGAAAATCAAATCAAGCTCTCCCAGCTCTGATACCAATTGTTGAGATTTAAATGCAGAAGTAAAAATGAAAAATCAGATAAACATATCAAAGACAGAATAGACACAGGCAGAAGAATATTTTATAGTGGTTCATCCAAATTGGACTACATCCACTCTACAAGCAGGGGCATATCTCTTTTATTAAAAAATGTTAATGCTTGTAGCTTGAGTCATATGATCATTTAGAATACATATAATACTTTGGTATTGATTAATAATAATATATCATATTTGTGTGTGTGTGTGTGTGTGTGTGTGTGTGTGATATATATATTATATTATATATATTATTATTAAACATATATTATGCAAACTTATATTATTCTTATATATGATTGATTAATGAAATATTAACAATTATGATGAATAGACATGTCCCATGAAGGGGCATGTCTCTCCTAGCCTCTTTCTCAATATAAATGAAATAGAGATTGTTGCATTTGAAAAACACATACAATATATGGCATAGAGTGCTATTACATATGCAGCCATCCTAAAACTTAACATGGTATCAGAGCAGAAATGAATGTATCTGGGATCGGAAAACTGTGCTAGAAAAATAATGTTTGAATTCAGAGTTGCAGCGAGCTGATAATGTATGTCGAACAAGGAAGTCAGATTGGCAATGGGCTGGACCCTTGGATATAGAATGATAGAAGAGTCAGTCAAATGGACTTTGAAAGGGCTTGCAAAGTAATTAATCTCTAGGCGAATACTTACCTGCGATGATTTACAAATATAAATTAAATACATCGACTAATATTGAAGCCCTGAGATAAATATCGATCTTCATTGTGAAATGTGGATTATATTAGATGACTATCAGTTCCAAAGGCTGATAATTAGAATATATTGATGATACATTGAATTCATCAGCCACGACATAGGAGTTGCAAACTCTATGTTTTGGCAGATAGGATTTTGTGAACTTCACATACCTATTGCATTGAATCAGAAAATAAATACAGTTTCTATCTTTAGTACCATATGTGGCTTCCAGTAAATAAAAACATGGGAAGAAATAGCTTGTAATTATGAAAGGAGGAAAATGCAATATTGAATGGAGGTATGACCTTTGATATTTACAGATGAATGAATTCATTATAAATGTTCATTCAACATATTTCTACATGAAGCATTTGTATAAACCAAGAGTGGTCATCATTGGTCAAGCTTAAGTCATTAGGGAATCATAGATAATACTTCTTTGATTGAAGCCATTACGATCGCAGGGACACCAGTCAGTAACATTCACAATCTGAGAACTTTATCTTCGAGCACAGAAACATTGATCAATGTTTTGTCTATCTTTATTTGGGTACACGGCATCAGGTATGTGCCAATACAAGGTGTTGACTAGAAAAGGTGGGTGGAACCTTCATTAGCAGTAATACAAAGATCTTAAATGGAAGATCATAGAAGATTGGCATTAATAGAAGAAAGGGTTCAAAGAAAAGTGATAGATACACACAAAGGAGCCCAACTTTGGAAGATTTGTTGTCGGATGATCCTCGAGTACAGAAGCATGTGACGGGAATTTTTCCCTTAGCAAATTTATGTCTCTGTCAACTCGTGATTTTTCTAGGGTCTCCTGGATCACATGAGAGTTCCAAATTAGTGACAGTGTGAAGCCCATAAATGCTTTGAGCGTGGTCAGTGCAGTAAAGTATGTCGATACAAAGAAGGATTTGTATAATGTAGCATCTAGGTATTTATTGGTTTACTGTCAACTTTAACCCTTCGTTGGTATGCAGAATTATACCTCTTGTATAATCCATCATGTTTGCCTTACAAGTGTTGCAGCTAGCTATCCATTGTGTGTGGATGAGTTGAGATTTGACATATATAAACATTACCATCAAAAATACTTGACAGTACATATAGAGAACTATTGATTTCTCCTTCGTTTGATATAAACATGATATATCATCCGTGATTATTGTCAAGAACCTAGAATTACTCTTCATCGACTTTTGGGGCAGATTATTATTGAGATTTTGAGATAATAGTTAAATCGATGTTAATATTAAATGCTTGAAGTGTCATCAATTCTTCTTAATAGTCATTTAAATCCTTACCATTGTTGGGCGGTCAATCTCAGAAGCATAATATTCTTTAAGTTCTTAAATCTCTAACAAGTGCATCAAGATGTCCTGTATTGAAGGAAAATGCAGTGGACCAAATGATGAAGTTGAAGAGCTTGATATTGTTAAAGATAGAAATATTGATAGATTGTTGAGAACAAATAAAGGAACAATACCCTCTAATTGTATAAACATACACTCTTCTCATGAAGTGGTATGTGTATGAGCGTTCACTATGGAGGGCATGAAAATAGAGGAAAAGCACAAATGAAACAACATTCCAAATGGTGAAGAAGAAAAATAAAGGATCTTTCTTGTGAGGGTTTCCACATAATGTATGTGGGACTAATAAAGAAAAGTGAAAGATGTTGGTGATACTCTTATGCATTTATCCCATTACATTAGGGATGGTCCTCTTTGTGCTTGGATTGCTCCGTGCCAACAATGGATGCATCTAGTTGGGATTTTTGTGTGTGTGATGGTGTTCCTTGGCAAGACTACGATAGGTTCATAACCGAGAACTAGAGGAATATATGACATCATTATCTTTGAAGACATGGTTTGTGACTTCTCCATGGGGCCAACTTAGAGAAGTTTGCCACTCCTTGAGAAAGGACATTTTGAAATTGAAGAGGCACTTGATGAGTATAAAGGAATAATCATTTGCTCCCCATTATTTAATTAAATTCACACATTGCAATTACATTGTAGGATGGATAAAAAAGCGTAAAGAGATTCCATTCAAGGGGGAAATAATCTAATGCTTGCAGTCTTGGGACTTAGTTGATGACTGAAAATGTTTCTTCAAAGAGGAGGAAATAACACTTAGGAGTCTGAAAAATCCATCAAAGGCAACCTTGAACAAGGTGGTTAGAAGGTCGCTGCATGTACTTGGAGCTTCAGATGGAAGCCAGATTATCATGAATGTTTGGTGTTGCTATGTATGTGGATAAATCCATAATTTATTACATTCACTCATGTTACTATGAAATCAGACAAGTACATTTGTGTATGAAAACTACTCCTATGAATAAAGTTATGATAAAAAAATTCAACATGATCATGTACCAGATGATAAGAGTCTCTTGGAGCAAGGTATTTTCACAATTGGGGCCATGTATGGTTCTGTAACAGAGGGAGCTACTAGAGGATCTCCCAAAAATTGTTTTTCAAGGATCTTAATCATTCTGATTTAGAAGGGCAGGCCATATCGAGATGGTTTCCCTGGTGACCAGGAAACTATAAAAAGACAAAGAATTGAAATTCAAAATATGTAGTTCCATCTAGGTAATGATATTCCTAGATAGATGGATAAGTTGTTGGATCACAGGGCATTCAAGAATAGAGTTTGATGCAGACTAAAGAACAAAGACACGACTTGCTGGTAGAAGGTTGATATTAGATTCATAGGGAGTTTGACAGTTCATCTAAAAGCAACCATGGATGAGGAGGTCAGGAGGTTGTTGCGAGAGGATCTGATCCATTCTAATCTCTAGGGAATTTGGTCATATTGGCTTAGAGGGAGTCAATAATAAAGATATCATTTTTGCAGTCAAAGGACTATGATCATGAGATTGAGTCCCATGTGTGCTGGCTGAAATGCCTTTATGCTAACTCCTACATAACTTGGGGTTCACCAAGAGTGATGTAAACTATATAAGAGATATAGTGCATAAGTATGATATTCAAGGTACATTATCAATACAGAACAGGTGGCTGATAGTCTCACCAAGTCTCTTGCTAGAGAGAAGGTTGTATACTTTTGAGATAAACTCGGTATGTTGAAGAATGAAGCATTAGATGGAAAGGAGTTTCAACATCTGTGATCTATTATTTTCTATGTTATTGCATTCTTCTCTTTGAGAGAGAAGTCTAAGGTGAAAGCCCTTGTTTCCACCCTCTAGGATGAACCATGGTAGATCCACTCCCTGAGATGAGTCAAGGTGGATGTCATGTGTGTGACTCCATGACTTTATGGGCCCACTCATCCTATGTACATTTCTGAGAGGTGATGACTTATTAGACAATGAACACTTGTATTTGATGTTACAAGGTGAAAATCTTGTAATGGAGATTCATTATGGTAGACATTTAATATGTCAGTGCACATACCATAATAGGTTTATATGTAAGGGAATGTAATGTTCCTTATTACTATATCCTCGTATCACAATCTGAGGTGATATAAAAATTAGGTATCATGATCTGAGGTGATTCCTCATATCATGATCTGATATGAAAATTAGGTATCACGATATGAGGTGATTAATCATGTCACGATATGAGGTGATATGAAAATTAGGTATCACGATCTGAGGTGATTCCTCATGTCACAATCTGAGGTGATATGAAAATTAGGTATCACGATCTGAGGTAATTCCTCATATCATGTATGTTATGTGATATGTAAAACTGGGTATCACATGTTAGGTGATTGCTCATTGTCATGCCCAAAACTAGGGCAAAACACACAGAATTTTTTTTTTTTTAAATACAAGTACATACAACTAACAATGGATGTGTTGAGGAAAGGTGACAATATGGTGAAGTTAATATTCAATTTGCAAGGTATATTCATGGATTGAATTAGGGTTACACCATATAGGGATGTAGAGTTGGAGCATCAACTTGTTGTACGGGTTACATGAACTCTTGGGTCAGGTTGAATTAACTATGGTTTTATGTTTAACCACGTGTAATATCATGATGGTAATTAAATTGATAAGATCATGTGTTGAATTAGGTTGACCTAGCAAATTACTTTAATTCTTAACCTTGATTATAAATTAATCCATTTAAATCTAGTACCAATTACTCTTTCGACATTAACTACTAACATCTATAAACAACCCCGATATAACTATTTTACACACACAAGTTAACTAATAAAAGAGAACTAAGTTAATCTCAAGAATTAATATGTATAACCTTTCTTAACTACCCTTGGACCCACTAAAACATATATATATTAACATTTCCACTAATAAAAGGACTAATTAAATTCTACTCCCTTTTTAAACAAACATACATGAAATATTTATCATTTGACATAATTAAAATTTAATAACAAATTCACTATACCAAATAAACTACTAATTAAAATCTAATCTAAGTTCCTAACTTACTAATATCAATTCTAATTAAATTCTCTCCTTATAAAAAAAATACATGCAATCTTAATACATTAATCCCCTAACAAAATTAAATTAACCTTTAATAAAACAATTAAATTAATCCTCTAGTAAAAGCAATTTACCTCTAACCCCTTTTAACACATGTGCAATATATATTCTAATAACATAATACAATTAACTTAACTACTAACTAATACTAATGATTCATTTTAAGTAATTACCCATTGTATTTATTAAACTACAATTTTTTTTAAATTTGATTCATTTCAAATAAAAATCTGCACATGAAAATAATCTATTAAATCACTATTCTAAAACAACTAACCTAAACACCCTACTAAACTAACCTATCAACCTACTAATTGGCCTATCCCATCACCCCTCCCCATTCACAAGGCACACTTGCCAAGTGGGTAGGGTCTTAGGAATCCCATACTACCCAAGGCTTGCGAAATTTAAGGAAGGAGAGCCTTTTTGCAAAAGGCATGCACTGGTTTTCAAGGGGAGGTGGGGTCCATTCCCATGTTTCCCCATTTCAATGTGCAGAAAATATTAATGGGAAGTCAACCCAAACAGAGGTAAGGAGATTTTGCATGATGAAGGGGGAGGTGATATAGTCAGCAACAAGGACATGTGTATGGAAAATGGCGCATGCTTTGGGGAGGGTGGTGTGAAGCCCAAGCAACTTTCATTTAATTTTTTTTTGTTTAAATTTCCTTTCATCATTGAACTAGTCCCTTCCTGCGCCAAAACAAAGAGCATAAATGGTAAGGAAAGAAATATGTGTGGGGCCCATGGGGATGGTGCAACATCATGCCTCCCTATTAATTAGAACTATGCATTAGCACTAAAAAAGGTAATTAGAGGGGTAATTAAGGAGGTTTAGTGAGAGGAACAAAAAGGGAATATTCTCTGTGTAAAGGGGGAATTAATTCTCTCCCCATACATTTTCCAGAGAGCAATTTTGCTCTAAAATCTGGAAAATGTCTTTGGTATAATATGGTTTTTTTTTTTTGCTTCTATCATGTTGATTATTGATTTTCTTTTTGGAGTAGTAATTTGTATGCATTTGATTTGTTTATTATTGCAATACACTATGTGAACTATAGATTGATTATTAGTATTAGATGATTTTTTTTTTACATTAATACACTAATTTGTTTGATTTACTAATGTTAGCAAGCTTATCTTTCCTTTTCAAAGATTTGGGTTACAATGAAAATTTTAAGGTAGAGTATTGATCCTAATGCAATAGAATTCAAATTTCCAAAGGAATAATGAAGTGTTTTTTTTTCTTTTTTAACTTGAAAACTTCAAATCAAATACATTATAGAGATTACAAGATTCCTAAATCTACAAGATTTTTCATGCTATAAAAACTATTACATAATGAATAAGAGTTTTTCACGTTTTACTTGACAAGCTTTAAATAGGAGATTACAACACTTAACAAGAAATGAATCTCAATACATGGAGTAACCATGCAACATTAAAGTTGCTCTCACACAACTACACCAAAATAGATATTTCTCGCAAGCTTTATCCACAATCATCTTGACTTCAAAACCTACAAATACATGAGGAAAACCATGGGAATCTCACCTCCCAACTTAGGTCTCAAGGAGACCACCCCCGAGTTAGGAGAACCAAGGCTAAACAGGTAACACATCCAAATTCTCACAACCGTCATAAATGCACAAAATAACAATTAACTCCCAACCAAGGCTTCACAAATAATTTTTCCAAACCCATTGAAGTAGGGTGAAGGTGGACTTTTCCAAGGAGAAGAATGTCATTACCTATTCAAAATTTTCAACAAGAGTTTTTCTATGCCTTTCCAAGGCTACATTGACATTCCTTCCATATAAACATTTGGTCATTTCCTCTTCAAGGCAAAACCACATACATCTTCCATCTAATCTTCCCTTATCTCCCCCAAAATTAAGATCAAATATAATGATATGCAAGGGCCCATACACCTTGCATTTTCTCTCTCTCTTCTCTCCATGAGAAGAGACTCTCACTACAATGGAGTGCCCAACTAACCCCTTCACCCAAGGCCACTTCTTCTCTTTCCAAGGGTGAGTAATGCCTTAAACACCCATGAACAACACTCTCAATCCAAAGAAATAAGAAATGATACAAAATCCAAATGCATCCCCAATCCAACACACAATAACAAGATCTACATACAATAACACTATACAAGATTTACATATATGAACTCCATACAAAATTTACATATATGAACACCATAAAAGATTTACATGTTTATAAAAATAATAACATACAAAGCTAAAATGCAAGAGTATTTCTCTATGGAAATAATCCACCAACCTTGGTCCAATAAAAATGGCAAGAATCTAGTTGAGAATAATCCCTTATCCTTTCCTTTTCCTTCCTCCAACCCTAATTGTCTCTAAAATTAGAGAGTGGGTGAACACCCACTAAGTTTCTCCAAACCCTCTAAAAAGACCCCCAAAAGTGTTCTCAAGACCTAGCAATTAATGAGACATGCCCTCTAGTCCTTTGGTCTTACCTCTTGTCTCCCCTCTTAATTGAGAGTTTAGTAAGGAGTGTGGGACAAGTTAGATGCATGAGGTCATCTCCATTTCGCCACTTTTGAAAAGTAGACATTTTGGAGGGCCATAATGGTGATCTAGGCTTTCCCATAGGTAAAAACTAGCCCCCATCCCAAGGTACCCCCCTAGGGTTAACTAATTTTGGCCAAAAATACACTCTAGGGTCACTTTTGACCCCTCCAAAGTACCCCTAAAGTTCAAAATCGAGTTCCAACTTGATGTGATCCCTACAAGACATCTTTATGCAAGTGGGATTAATATAACATCCTATAAGATTTGGTGATTCTTGCCCAAGCCCTAATTTGACATGTCACCATCCACATGGACAATACAAGTGTCAAGTGACACAAAAAAAAATACACATCACATTCACAATGACATGTCCAAACAACAACATGAATTTAAACTATTAATACACATTCATATTATGTTTACAACAAAGATCACATTACAATGAGGTTTCAACCCCTTATTAGATTAAACCTTGGCTTAGTCAATTCACATGTGTTTATCCCTAATTCTCTGAATAATTTCATGGTTCTCTTTCCTGCACACTACACTTGAGCATCAGTAGTCCAAGGTAATAAAAATCACATGCAAATATATATATATATATATATATA
>MU227527.1:1304880-1323431 GCA_018584345.1 Thuja plicata | reverse complement strand
GGAAATACAATAATGGGAAAGCAAGATACTAAGAGGGGGGGTGAATCAGATCTTCAAAATTAAACACTTAAAACAAACTGATCCACATTCATACATATATGAATCTAATGTAATATCAAATAGCATCTACACAATAAAATAAACAACTCATAACACAAGAACTTGGTAACCCAGAAACCCAAATAGGGAAAACTGGGGTGGGGATGACACCCACAAAATTCTCCACTACTGCAGTAATAAAGTGTGCCTATTAGGGCTACAAAAAATTATTACAAGATGCAATCTACCCTATTAAAGGTCTGCTCGGTTAAGAGCTAAATATCATTACAATCTACCCTGTGAAAGGATTTCAACTTACAATAAAGTAAGCACTATGTTAGGAGATTTAGAAAGGTCTGCTAGAACCACTCTGTTAAGAGATTTTCACCTGATACAATGATTAGAATGTCTCAAGTATTGATCCTTCATTATGCACTTAGATGTTGATGATGGATCTCCTCTTTCTAGTACCTTCTATGATCTCACAATCTGATATAACTTTACTCTGTTGTTCACTGTGTTGTCACTCTGCTTGATCTTTGCTTCTTAACAAAATAACCCTCTGTGCATTTCACTTCAAAATGTATTCACCACACACTTCGTCTGCTATCTTCTTACACACACAAAATAGGGTTTCGAAGCAATCTTATATATCCATTCAAGTCTAATAGTGAGATCTAGATCAACGATCAAGATCTAATACCTATACCTTAAAGGTATTACAATTAATGATTACAGTAGATCATGCATAGGATAAAACAATTAAATACATAACCAACTTCGTAGAAGAATATTAAATGCATACATAAGTCAGCCCAAAAATATTATATAAGTCGACCTAAACACTTATCCTCGAAGTTTGAATCATTCCAGACATGTATACAAAAACTATTCTGCTCGGCACTTGTAATCTCTGTCGCTCGGCACTAAGTACCCTACTCGGCTCAGAATACTGCTCGGAAATGTTCCTCGGCCTTACATAGTTTTATCTCAGCCACAGTGATAGCCAACTAAAGCTGCCTAAGTGAATGACTAAGTGTTGGTCACTAATCATCAACAAAACTTAGAGATTAACAGTCCTCTTGGCCATTTGATCATGAAAAGATCCCTTCTGCACCTGCAACTTCATTGTCTATTACTTGCTTTTATATCTTTTTCTATTACTGCTTTTATATCTTGTTCATATCTTTGTCTTTTCTTGTTTCGCCATTGTCATGATGAGCTTTGCCTCTCTTTTCATGTTTTGCAAGTGTATATATATCTTAATCATTTCAGTTTTAAGTATTGTGGAAAGAACCTTATGTTGTACAAATGAACCTTACAAATATTCTTGAAGAGCTTTGCAAATCACTTCAATGCCCTGTATATTACCACTGGCATACCTCTTAAACCATTTAGAATCATTGTTTTCTTCATCATTCTCTGATCATTAGTTTTTTACTCATGCATGTCTTTATCCTTCATATATAGCTGCACTTTTAAACAATGGATGAACTCTTAAGGAAAAGTAAAAGAAATTCTTAAAACAATCCATGTCTCCTCAAAACAGTTTAAATACTTAGAAGAGTAGTGGACTCCTTAATGAAGAACACCAAAAATAGGCCATAGGATAGTGGAAAAAGCTTTGAGACAAATCTATGTCTTCCCTTGATAGTAGATGAACTTGAAAAATAAGGATTGAACCCTTCTCAAAAGTCATTAAAACTTGTAGTCTAAGAAAGCAGATCTTAGAACAGCCACGGAGTCTTCTTCTTTGATTTTCCATGTACACAGCTGTGTTATATCTTGTAACCTTCCTTGTATGAAAACCATAGTTGTTTCTATGCATTGTATTTAGATTCTTCTTGAAAATCAATAGAAAATCTTGTTGTTCCTGCTCATTTCCTTGGTCATTACATGGTGTTTGTATGTTTATTTCTTGAAATTCATTGTAGTTTGCTTCAAACCCTCTGATTTCTACACATCTATGCAGTGTTTGATAAGTAGTCCTTTGATTATATTTGCTCCAATGTGTTAGAGTAAAACCCTGTATGAAAATGTAATTGAAATTTCATATGATAATGTTACTTGAAATAAAGAAACTCAAATCTAAAGCATAAATGTATAGATCTGAGGATAACATGAAATCATACTCAACCCAAAGGGAGGAGTACATGCCAATCATCGGTTGGTGATCTCTTAGTCATCTTCATAATCCTTTGAATGCTTCATATATTGATGTCGATGTTGATGTAGAAGGCTGGATCTTGAATCTTGATGCTTGATGTTTGTCGGTCTTTCTTTGAGTTGCAGATCTTTACTTCATTGGATGTCTTCAAATTGTGGAGTCAAACTTGCAATTACTTTTTGTCTCTCCAAAATGAAATAAGATACTTGATTTTGTACATTTCAGACCTCAAATCTTGAAGGAATGCAATGGGAGTTTTAAATTCCCTCCAAAACCAAATTACCATTACATGGTTTCAATTTCGGGCACATCATTGGGGAATAAGCTGTCTAGGTCGACCAGGACAGTCCAGTCCCTGCAATTACACTCAAAATTAAAACCACGAGTCTTATTTGGGGAAGGAATGCCAAATTCCAAAGGAAATTGGGTTATGGTATTAGGATGATATGTAAAGGGTCAAATATGGTAACTATTGCCTATTTTTTACTAAAAGGTAAAAAATGTTCTAAAGCAGTCCTCAAAGCCTTATGCCTAGATTCCAAAAGTTTTTTAACTTTGGATGGGAAAATGAAAAAATCACTTCATATGCCCCATTTTAATATATGGCAAGATGCTGAAAGGGAATATTCCTTGTGTTATTGGAGGGAAATAAACAAAATCAAGCTATTTTTTACTTGACACAAGGAGATACCTCAGGTTTTGGAGTTAAGACAAAGCTGCCCTAACATGCCTACAATGAGCATCACTTTTGGGGTTTTAACAATAATTCTCAAGCATGAAAATGGCAGCCAAGAGTAGTGATAAACAGTTTAATGCATGGGAACAGTAGTTAAAAGAGGAGTTTCAGATTTCTTTGTGAAGAATGCCAAGTTTTCATCATGATCATGACAAAAAGAGATGAAGAGGCGGCATATTTCAGTGAGGACAACAGCTCAGAAGGCATAGTCAATGTTTTTTAAAGGAGGAGATACCAGATTTTGTGTGAAAAGCAGTCATAATAAAAAAACCGCCAAAATTTCAAAGAGTAAACAGTAATATATCTAAAGAGAATAAATCCATTGGTTTTTATGGGTACTTGGTTAAAAATCACGAAGAGGAAGTCCATTGTTTTTCAGAGATCTAATAAATATATTATAAGATGGATTCACTGCCTTGAGAGGGGTTTTATAGAGGCATTTATTCCAAATAAGTTGTGTCACATATCAAAAGGGGAGTCTAAAGATTGCTAGTGCAACAATACAATGATTAAAATAGTGTTTTATATGCCAAACAATGAAACAGAGATCAGATTTATTTACTATGATTTCTAAATATCAAGGACAGTTATTTGATTAAAAATGGTGTCAAGGTAGTGACAAGAATAGTGATTAGTCATGATCCAAATGAGTAGACAATGTTGTTCATGATAACATTGATGAAGACAGTCAAAATAGTGAGAATAAAATGAGAACAATGATACAACAGTTATAGTAGTGAACTCCACTACTATGAACTGCTACAAAGAGATGAGTAATGAAATCAATAAGTAGAAGGAGTCGATGTTTGGACAGAGAACAAACAAATTGTATGCATGCCTTGACAATGATTCGATTATATCTAATGAAAGAGATACTAATGATCTTGATTTTTGCAGTGATAGGCCTGAACCAAGTCCAAATGCCAATAAAGTCATAGTGAATAGTCCTAAATCTAGTCAACAATGAACATATCAGAACAATGACAAAGAAGCATTTTAGAATGAGAGGGACAATGCTATTACAAGGATAGACACAAGAATAGGGGTTAAATAAAGAAAAAGTGAACAACACTGTTAAGAAAATCACTTTAATGATAGAATGAAGGCATTACTATTATATGAAGGGCCATTAAGAGATGAACATTGTCCACATGAGAATTTTTATTTCTAGGAAGTTAAATGGAATATCAAGAAACACTATGGAAAGCACATTCATTGACAAGGGACAGTTGCAATAATTAAGGAGTAGTGTTTTTGAAAGATTTAAAGAAAAGAAAAGTATATTAGGAGGAATTTGGGAAAATTGCTCTGCAACCTGTACGAACTCCAAGAAGGCTGACGTTTTGCCTTCCTCAGAGTTTGGGCATTGGTTGTATGGTTATGCTTCGGTTGTTCTCCATTTTTATAAGGTGTCCCTTGGTTTGTTTGTTAAGTCTCGTGCGTGCCATTGTTTTTCTTCCCTTCCTTTTCCGTTGCTTTACTCTTTGTGTTCTTTTTGTGTGTCTCATGCTTGATTTGGGTTTGGGCTATCTTTTCCCCGCTCTAGGTAACTCATTTGATTTTAAGGCATGATAGATAATCATAATCAAGACATTCATACCCCCAAGGATGTTGAAGTTATTATGGAAGATGCAAAAGAGAATCAAGATATATCTAGGGCTGATAATAATGAGTCTGGCTTACAGGAATGAGAGAAGTTATCATAACAAACAATTGTCTCTAGTTTTTCTAATCCACAATGTGTCCCTCTTCAGCTATGTTTGACGAAAGAATTCACAGAGCACCCGCAGTTGGAGGATATGGGAATTTGGCAAGGGCCACAACCGATTGATGTGGACAAACCAGTAATACCAATGTCGCCATTGGAGACCTCGGAGGAAATGCAAATGGTAGTTCCTCTTCTCTTGGTTTGAAAACCTTGTCCCTTTCTCCTAACCAAGATATGCTAAGAGCTATTAGGGCTGAGCATACCAGGTTGAAACAAATTGATGTGTTTTTTGTTTGCATGGATAAATAATCTGTACCTTCTCACAATTTTTTTACTGGTTGGTTGGCTAATGTGTGGGGTAAGAAACTGGGCATTCATGTTAGTTTCTGTAGAATGTTGCAGAAGGGCATGTTCGTTGTGTTTCTTAAAAATCATAATATGTGGGAAACAGTGCTTAAAAAGGATACTGGAATGTGGGTCATTCCTTATTTTGTGCCTTCTCGTGGTCTCCAAAAGGAGTAATTTAGATCAGGTCATTGCAAGATCTTCACCTAACTGGGTCAAAATAAAAAATTTACAAGTGGAATTTTGGCCATTCATTTCCCAGATTCTAAAACCCCTAGGTTTTGTTATGCAAGTCAAGAAGCCTCACGGGTCACCCTCCCACATTTGAATGCGAGGGCTTTAATTGCTCTCTCTCGATGTTGAGTTTCCAGATGTCATCTCGATAAAATTCAAAGAAGAAATCCTTTCATGGGAAATATCTTTGTTGGGTAATTTAGGTGCATGCTTTCAATGTTAAACGTAATGGGCATAATAGAAAAGATTGTCCTCTTTTGAAGAAAACACAAGATACAATTTTTTTATTATTATATTGCAATAGAGTACCAACTAAGAGAAAACATATATAACCAATTATCAAAAACAGTTAGAGATTCTGTTGCTATCATGATATCCTAACTATAACATATACATAAAAGCATTTATATAGAGTATGAGGTTTCAGTATACAAAAAAGAGTGTCATAACAAGATATCTATAGATCTTCCCATCTATTTGTATTTTTCCTTGGTTCTGCATTTTCCCAGCCATCATTGCTATTCCCTTGTCCTTGGTTGTTCTAGGTGTCATTGTATTCCTTGTTCTCCCATTCACTGTTGTATGTAGTCTCTTGAAAATATGCCCTGTTATCATCCTCTGGATTTGAGTTCTGGATGATTGGTAAGTTGGGGTTTTGATCTTGACCAAGGTTATCTTCTTGGGGTACATTGACAAAAGTGGTAGACTGGATGTCTCTTTGGTATACGATCATTGCACCTTCTTTCACCAGTGATAAAAATCTTTATTCTAGTACCTCTATCCTTGCAGACACCTTATAGACAATATTAAAGTGTGTGAGTTTAATAAAAAAATCAGTAAGATCTCATTTCCTGGTTTGGAAGATCTCCTCATATCTCTATTTCCAAATGGCCCAAAGGATTTCAACAGTCAAAGAAAACCAAAAGATATTCATTTTCAAATCAAAAGCTTCCACAAAGCCAGTAACAACTTCATGTCAAGAGAAAAAAATTGTGACAATTCCATAATATGGGGCAACCAAATAAACTGGACCAAATTTTATTAGCAAAAAAACATTAAAAAAAGAGGTGTTCAAAGGTTTCACGGCACATGTAGATAGAACAACAAATATTTTGTTGACCAGAATGAAAAAGAAAAGATCCAACAACAATTTTCTTTAACAAAAGCAACCATCAAAAACATAAAACTTTTGGTTCAACTTGAGAATGTCAAAAAAAAGAAGAGCCATCTAAGAGTTAGTCCAATTGAGATTCCAGTTAAGGTTGATCCTATTAATAATTCCTGCTCCTTCCTTAAGCATTTCATATATTTGTTTACATGAGAATTCAAGTAGCCCTTTGCCATCATTTCACTTCATAAGATCAAACATCTGCACAGAACTCAACATTTTACCAGGGAATTGTCTTCCTACAGCTTTAGAGATCAGGGTGTATGTCTTTTTTTGGGAATTTGGGATGTTGAAATTATCTCTAATATCTTCCCATGATCTCAGTTGCTTGTCCCTCAGTACATCTTATATAAGAGAGATTCCTTTTTTATGCCAATTTTTGGTTGAACAACACTGGGTAAATGCAAGAGGTTTACCATTTAAGTACAATCCCCAACAAATAGATCTATCCAAAACTGCTAATGGAGGGTTTTTCCCAACAACATTTCTTGAACAAACTTGAGACCTGACTTGTCCCCATGCCTTCCAGATGGTATGAAAAACCTTGGATATAAAAACTTGAATCTCAAAGCCTCCAAATACAATGTCATGTAGAGGAATGCCTTTCCAACTTTTACCTTTTTTAATGTTTGATCTCTCAATGTTGTTTCTCACAAGGACTTTCCATGGCTCATTCCCTCTCAAAGCCTTTAGAATCCATTTAGCTGCCAGTGCCAATCCTTGTGTTTTAAGATCCCTCAAACCAAGTCCTCCCATCTTTTTTGGAGTGCAACATCATTCCCACTTGACACAATGTCTCTTTTTGTTTCCCATCCCATCATACCACAAGAACTCTCTTAGGATTTTTTCTAATTTATTAATCTAATTATTGACCAACATCCAAGAAGAATCATAATAGACTGCATGTGAAGAGATAACCTTTTGAATAATTTTTGTTCTACCAGCCAAAGACAACACGTGAGATTGCCATTTGATATGTTTGTTCTCAATCTTCTTATAGATCCATGCCCACATATCATTAATAGAAGGGTTTGTGGCAAAGGGTATGCTCAAATACCTGTCAATGGTAGAGGGACCTGACCACTTCCATTCTCTATTTTCAAGCCATCTAGTTGGGCTTTCTGTCCAACCCATCATACTGGACTTATGAGGAGCTATCTTGGCTCCTAATGCCATGCAAAACACTTGGAGTCTGTTTAGAATATTATCAAAATTGTCTTCCTCTAAGTCTATGAAAAGAGCAGTATCATTTGCAAACTGTTCAACAAGAAGGTCTTCATTGTTTGGTAATTGGATCCCCTTGAGGGTGTGCCTAGTTCAGAAGCCTTGAGGATAAAGGATAGAGCATTCACAACAATGACATATAATGCAAGGGCCAGAGGGAATCCTTATCTAATAGACCTTTCAAGTGCTATGTGGTCACATAGTTCTCCATTTACATCAATCACAACTGAGGAGTCTTTAAATAGAATACTAACCCAGTTACAAAAGTATTTTGGGAAACCAAATGGCTCTAGCATTTTGAGAACAAAACTCTACTTAATTATATCATAGGCTTTTACAAAATCAAGTAGAACCATAGCTACATTCTGCCCATCCATTTTTGCCCAGTGCATGGCTTCCCAACTGGTAATTAGATTATCCAAAACATATCTACCTTTAATGAATCCAGTTTGAGTGACTGACACCACATCTTTGAGAACATCACTGATTCTTTTAGCCATGATTTTGGAAATAATCGTGTATGAGATATTTAGTAAAGTAATGGGCCTCCAATTATTGATTTGAGATTTGTCACTGTCTTTGGGTAGGAGTTTAATTAATCCTCTGTTGATGTTGCCTCCTAATGATCTTGTTTCAAGAGCTTCCTCATACTTCTAACAGTTCACCAGAAATCCATTCTTTATTCTTTTTGTAAAATTCAATAGGCATTCCATCAAGTCCAGGAGATTTATCATTTGCTAGGGATCCTAAAGATTTATCAATTTCTTTAAGATTAATCCTCTGCTCAAGTTCCAAGGCTTGTTTTTGGGACACCTTCCTTGGAATCGGCTTAATGCACCTATTCATTGTCTTAATGGTTTTAGTTCTGTGCTCTGAAGAAAACAATTTCTTATAAAAATCTACAAAAGTTTCAATGTGTCTTTGTTGTTCATGGTAACTCCACCTTCTATCTGAATGCCATTGATATCTTGCCTGCTTTGTATAGATCTGATTAAATTGAAGAAGTACTTAGATCCTCTATCCCCATCTTTAATCCATCTAGCCTTAGCCCTAACTTTTTGTCCTTGGATTTTGAAATTTTGAATTCTTCTAAGCTTGGCTTCGGTATTAATGAGTGAATGTTCTAGCTCATGATCATAACCTTTACCCTGGAGTTGGATTTCAATTTGATTGAGTTGGCTCTGATAAAAGTTTTATTCTTGATTTCTGTCAAAGGCTTCCTTAGTTCCTACAATTTGGAACAACTTTCTCCATACCTTAACCAATTGGTCCCATTTATCTCTTACAGATAGCTTAGAGTTGCAAAATTTGGAAAGAGCAGTAGCAGTCTAAATGGCTTGGAGAGAGTCCTTGTTTTCCAAAAGGGAAGTGTTTATCTTGAAGATACTCTTTCTTTTAAAGTTGGGATCTTGGATGAAATGTGCTTTAAGAGTAATACATACATGGATGGGAGAGTGGTTAGACAAACTATAAGGTGCTACTGCCAATGGGTTCTGACCCGGTTGATGGTTGAGACTGAATAACATTTTATTAAAGTAAATCCTATCAAGTCTGCAATACATCCTATTCTGCTTGGTCTGATTGTTGCACCAAGTGAACCAATTTTTGTTGAAATCTTGCTTCATATTCTCCAGAGGATCACTGACTTGGAACCTTCTCTTGGATTTAGCCCAAAAGAAAAAATCATTTCCTTTCCAAATATGTTTTTTACCTCCACATTTATCTTTTTTATTTTCAATCATGTTGGAATCTCCCATGAAAATCCATTTAGAATCTAGTAAGTTATTTGATAACCAGTCCCACAGTTGGACTCTTTCTCTATAATTATTGGGTGCATATATATTATAGATTCCCACCTCTTGAGTGTTGTCTTTGAAAATCCCCCAAATGGCCCTCTGACATGGAGAAGTACCTTTGGCAGTTATCTTATTAGCCCATTTATTTCCTATGAGTATGGCCACTCCTCCTTTTCCTCTCGGATGTTCTGTAAAAATACAATTGGCTTTGCTCCATATGAATTTGAGAGTATTATGGGCATGGTATTCAGTAACCTTGATCTCTTGTAAGCAAATAATATCTTTATTGTGAGTCTTGATGCACCAATTTCTAACAATATATTTTCTGTCAGGAATTTCTAACCCCCTACATTCCAACTGTGTATGTTCATCATCATAAGGTTTTGAGGGTAGTTTGGTTCTTGCATAATCTGTTGAAACACTCTCGGATTTCTTTATTTTTTATTTTGAGATTTTTTCCACTATTCCTTAGACTACTACTTCTTTGATATGTTTTTCTTTTTTTTCTTTTTAGATACCACTTCTGTAAAACCATCTTCCACCTTCCCTTGTTCACTTTGAAATGAAAAGG
The DNA here is from genome assembly GCA_018584345.1 of Thuja plicata. Taxonomy (NCBI): domain Eukaryota; kingdom Viridiplantae; phylum Streptophyta; class Pinopsida; order Cupressales; family Cupressaceae; genus Thuja; species Thuja plicata. Next base: position 1,313,443 of record MU227527.1, on the reverse strand, counting down.
ATATGCTATCATTAGGAGAGACAATTTCTTTACCAAAGGAGTTATGTTTCATACTTCCTTCATCACATTCTATTTGCAGAGACTCGGAAGGCATGTTGTCAGGGCAAACCTCACCCTATTCAACCAAGTGTTGTTTTTTATTCTTTTAGGGCCCGTTTGTTTCACAGAATTCGTGTATGTTGGAATAGCCAATTTTGGAATTCAACTTAATTTTGGAATTCAACTTAATTTTGGAATTCTGCTATTCTAAAAATGAATTCTAGATATGGGCTTGTCTTGTTTGGTTCACTTGGAAGATGACTAAGAAGATGCAAATTCTGCGTTTGGTTCCACAAAATTGGAATTGGAATTGGAATTTTGTTTTTGCACACATACACAAATATACACACACATATACACACATACACATATATACACACACATGTGTGTATATACACACACATATATGTATACATACACACATATATACACACATGTGTGTTCATATACATACACATGTGTGTATATACACACAAACATGTATATATACACACATGTGTGTATACACACACATGTATATATACACATGTGTGTATACACACACATGTGTCTATATATACACACATACACACATGCATATATATACATGTGTGTATATACACTTGTGTATATATATACATACATATATATGCTATATATATATGTGTGTGTGTATACATGTGTATATACACACACATGTATATACACACATGTGTGCATATACACACATGTATATATACACATACACACACATATACATACATACATATACACACATGTGTATATATATACACACACACATGTGTGTGTGTATACACATGTGTGTGTGTATACACACATATACACATATTTGTGTATATAGATACACATATACACATATACACACACATATGTGTATATACACTCATGTGTATATATACATACATGTAATATATATACATGTATGTATATACACTCATGTGTATATTTACACTCATGTGTATACACATACACACACATATCCTTATAGCAATATAATATTGACACAAAAATGGGAATGGATTTTCCTTCCCAACATAATACTCTCAATTCCAATTCCACAGGGTCTGAGGTGGAATTGTGGAATGCTCAAAATGGCCCAAAATTAGAATTCGCAAAAACCTATTCCAATTTTTTATTTTGGAAATGAACACTGAATTGAACAATTCCAGAATTCAGAAATGCCAATTCCGCGAAACAAACGGGCCCTTAGGGAATTATTATTTCTAATTTTGGATAGAGCTATTTGCTGGGCATTTTGATAGGGAGCATTATCTTCATTAACTTTATCTCTAGGCACAGGTATGTATTGAGGGCGACAAACAAAAGGATTATGAACATCTTCATTTGGGGTACCATTTGAGTTACAAACTCCTCTCCGAAAAGAGGATTAGACAAGCACACAAATTTATCCAAGTGAGAGTCTAGAGTTTCTCTAGCATTGTCTCTGTTACCATTAGAATTGCAATTATCTTGCTCATTGTTGTTTTAATGTCTCCATTCCCTTTATTAGGGTTAACGGTGTTGTCTTTGGCCTTAAGCATAACAGGAGGGTCTTTTTTGTTCATGGCTTCTTCATGAAAGTTCCTCTACACATTATTTAAAAGGGGGAAATCTCTTCTATTATGGCCATTAAGCTTGCAGTGGAAGCAAGATCCAATGTCCCCAAGTTTGACAATGGGCCAATTCCATTTTTCTCCTTCAATATCGAGGGAGATTTCATCAGGGAAAACAACTTCTGGATTAAGGATGACCAAGGCCTAAGCGTTGAGGTGAGGCAAGGTGAATTTGGCTTCTTTGACTTGGAGAATCGAGCCAAGAGGCTTAAGGAGATGGGGGATAAAATGCCAGAATTCAGGATGCACATTTCCAATTCTATCCAGTATGGAGAAGAATGATTTATGACATTTTCAGAGTTACAACTAGGAGCCCAAAGGAGGGCCCTGAACATAGTCTGCCCTACATTCCAAAAACCTTTACTTAAAGCTTTTTCTTGCATTGTATGATTCTTAGAGAAAATGAAAAAATAATCCTTTTTGCACCATTCGACTGAAGCTAACCATTAAACCCAGTTTTTTACCCCAAACATTTCTAATCCAATCATCCAAAAAATTTCTAGCAGGAAAAAATTTCATATTCATACAGACAAAAAAATGGAAATATTTTTTAACCATGATTGTTCAGATGTAATAGCATTTACCATTTCAATGTTTGGAGAGAGCAGGGATCTTAGGATCGGGCGATGGGGTCTTACCTTCCTCTCCTCCATCTTTTTCTCCTCTAGCACATTCTGATTCACATCCATTGCTATCTCCTTCTGGTTGATGTCCATTGGCTCTGGTGAACTTTCTTCCATGATCCTAAACTACCTCAAACTATGCTCACTCTGGAAAAACCATTTTCTCTGTCACTATCATTTTGTAAGAGGGCTTGATCGGTTTGCTAAATGTATTTTGTTTCTTTTCTTCTACCTTTTTATTACCACTATCCCCATCTTTTCCATCATTAATAACTCTTGCGTTCATCAGGAAAAATTGTGGCAATTCAACTAAAATCTAACACTAGATGGCTCTCATCAATGAAAATCAAAGGCACCCACAAACGAGCCAGAGTCGAAGCGGGGGAGAAATAATGAATAGACGAGCGAAGAGAAACACACACAAGCATAAAACAAGAAACAAAAAACCACGGGAGAACGAAAAAAAGAAAACAAAAACTAAAAAGGATAAATTAAGGCACTAAAATAGGGACCACAAAAGCCTCCATGATAGTAGTGCAGAGGAGCCACGGGTCCTCCTACTGTAGATGAATGACACGACCTCCAAGATCCTCAGGCCAACTTGCAAACTTCAACTTGTAGAGCATTTTTCAATCTAAACCCAATATCCACAAGTCACATCACAAGATGCAAATTTTGATGTCTCACACTCTCATAATATGAAGGATCATATCTCGAAAGTAGACCCTAACCCTCTTGTGGATATTTATGATGAACTATAATTGATTGAATGTTTGAAAATGATAAGTGGATGATCATCGAGCTACAAAAGTGAATGCAAGGCATTAAATCAGTTAATGTATTGTATTGTCATTGATGTCAACTTGGTATGGTTTGATTGTTCATGCACATATTGTCATAACCTTGAAGATCTGAAGAGACAAAGTTTATGTGGTCGGTAAAACATAAAAGGTCTGTATACACCGAGTGATAGTGAACATCGAGCGGTTCATAATGTATACCGAGCACAACAATAACCGAGCAAGTGTTACTGAGCAAGAGTTGATGACCGAGCATAACTGAAGTTGATGACTGAGCATAAATGAAGTTGATGACCGAACATAACTTGAGTTAATGAACGAAAAAATTGCTTAGCTGGTAGAGCTACAATTTAGGGATTGACTAATTGATTGTTTTATTATCAATGATCAGTTAAACTAAAGCAAGATAAAAGATTAAAATCACATTTTATTCACAGTTATCAAGGAGAGATTTACAGAATAAAACTAAAAGAGAGCCTTTACGGGATAAAATAAATCATGGTGAATTTTACGGATCAAGGAGAGATCTATGACAAAAACAAGGAGATTGAGAGGCTAATCATGTCTATATAAAGAGACAAGGAATTCATTATCAAAAAAAGGAATGTTGAATATATTTTGTGTGAAGATATAACTCTTCATGCAGATCTAATCATATAGGTTAAAGAATAGAGCCAAGGAATTCTGCAGACACCGAGCAACAGAGGAAAGAGCATTCACCGAGAAGAATAAAGAAAGAAAGCAAAGGAACTGAAGTATATATTGATCAAAGAGGTATTATTGGACTAACAATAGATTTGAATAATTGCAAATTAAAGTTGTATTTTGAACAGATCATTTACTGTATCAGTTTAACCACTGATTCATAAAATCTCTTAACTGAGTGAGATTTAACAATCCTTATTGTATTGAGATACTCAAGAGTATCAAAAGGTTTTCTTGGTGAAAACATAGTGAGTGCTAGGTCAAAAGACAAACTATTTGTTTTAAATCCTCTAACAAGGTCGCACTTAACAGTGTGTATTGTAACCTTTAATAGGGTTGTCTCTTCACTAAGCTCACTTTAGAAGAGTGAAAATATTTTGGGTTACCAGTCCTAGGTGGTTTTTCCCATATTGGGTTTCCACATTAAAATCTGTGTCAAATGTGTATATGTTTCATTGCATTGATATTTTGTTTTACACATTATTGAAACTTGATTGGTCAGTTAACACTAAGTTTATTTGATGCTACTCGGTAAAGTCCAGAAAAGATAAATAGTATATCTTACTAAGCAATTTATATTTGTTAAAATTATTTATGGCATACATCTTGATGAAATTGGGACTGTAAGATAACAGAAGGTATTATATTTGAAAGATAAGTTTTTAGTTAGATCTTTTGGTATAATTGTTAAGGCCACTGATTCACACCCCCCCCCCCCTCAGTTTTTCTAACAATTGGTATCAGAGCTCTGGTGCTTGGAAGAAAAGTTTAAATAGACTTAAGCTAAAGATCACGAGATGAGTAAAAGGGATGTGCCTAAGTTGAACAAGGACAACTTTGCATCATGGAAAAGTGGGATAAGACTTCATCTATCAGGTATTGGAAATGATGTTACACAACACTTGGATACTAAATATGTTGCACCTACTGGACCTCTGACTGTTGATCAATTGAGAGAGAAACATGAACACAATTCTATGATGATAGAACTTTCTTCTTCACTAACCAATGCTGAATTTGAAGATGTGAAATCATTCACCTCTGCAAAGCAAATGTGGGACAAACTCAGGCTAGTACATGGAGGAGATACCAATGTGTTGAGACTTAAAGCTTAAAGTCTAAGAGGAAATTTTGATGACCTGAGCATGAAAGAAGGAGTGAACATCACTCAGTACAGTGACATAATCAAAGAAGTTGTTAATGCTATTCATGGAGTAGGAGGAGTACTTGATGAAGAAGCAATTGTAAGTAAAATTCTAAGAACATTACTGCCCGTTTATGCTATTAGAGTATCTGCAATTCAAGAAATGAGAGTAGTAGCTAATACCCATTGGCAAGTTGAATCCTAGGAAGTATATGGCTTATTTTGTGTTGTCATTATGGCAACAAAGTCATATGAAGTTTTGACAGTAAACTATGAAGTAAAAATTGACTAAGTGTAGAAGACAGAACAGAACAGTGACTTACAGTCGATCAGAGCATCAGCGCATGTGCGTACGACCACATCAGGATATGCGCATTCAGACTTAAGCTCTATGGTATGTTGTTATGCTTATCCTATACATGCATGGTACGGAATGTCAGTACAGACAAGTTACAGAAAGAACAAGTACACTAGCAGTTCATAATACAAAGTATGAAGCCAATTTCATGATTTTGATTAGCGTGTAATATTTTGTTATGCAAAGGCTAAGCGCCTATTGTAATAATTTTGTAATCATATATTAAACATTTTTGTCAACATGCTTAAGCCAATTTATTTGGAAGCATTGTGTATTATGTTTTTAGGTCGACTATGGTCTTGTTTTGGGTCGCGTCAATTCAGGCATAAAGATATGTATATGTAATGAAAAGATACATTTGAAGTGTTGTTGAAATAGAAAGAGAAGATGTATAGCAGAGTAGTATGAAGATATTAGTATGAGATAGAGCCCTTAAAGAAGTTAAAAGAATAAGCGCATAACTAGAATTGATTAGACATATGTGTCACATACAACAATTCACTTTTGGATATACTGCATATCTATTCTCAGGAGGTTGTAGCCTTCTTTCTCTTTGAGCAGTGAGCTCTTGAACAGTGAGTCCTCACCCCTAATAGGTTTGTTTGTAAAAGACTCCTAACAGGGTGAGAACCTTAACTAGGTCATTGTACTTACAATTTAAAGACTGCTCCTAACATGGCAAAGGAACTCTAATAGGTTCATTATACTAGTACAATATTTGTGGGTACTAATTCCCACCGGGGTTTTCCTCTAATCAAGGTTTCCCCATAGTAATATCTTGTGTTATGTGATCTTATGTTAAGCTTCAACTGTTATATGATTGATTTATATTTAAAGTTATTGAAATTGAATAATTAGCTAAACACTGATTCACTCCCCCCCCCCTCGCTCTCAGTGTTTCCAATAATTGGTATTAGAGCCTGGTCCTCAGAAAGAAAAGTTTAACCACTTGAGGATATCATGGATTCAACAGAAGTCAAACATCTAAAAAATGAATCTTGAAGTAGCCCTTGAAGATCTCGACAGATCTGAGAAAGAAAATGAAGAACTTAAACTAAAAGTTGATGGCTCACAAATGCTTATCAAGAAACTAAGGAAAGAACTAAAAGATTGCTCCAGCAATGATTTGAAATTGAATGAAGAGAGCATGTCTCTGAAAGATAAGATAGAAGAATTGAATGATCAGTTAATTGATAGCTTAATAGCCATTGAAGAGAAGAACAAAGAAAACAAATAGTTGGATGAAGAACTCATGCAAGCCAATATAAAAATCCTGGAATTATAAAATATCAAGAAGAAAATTGAATCTAAATTATCAGGAGAAAAAGACAAGATTGATAAACTACACACAAGCTCTGATCTGATTCAATCATAGCTCTATGCATAAAAGCTAAAAGGTGATACCACTGGTATGGGATACAGTTTAGCTCAAATTGAGATCAACTCATTGCAAGAAAGAAAGAAAGCTCAAACAGAATCTTCAGAAGAAAAGAAAACTGAAAATCATGAAGAGACTAAAGTAGAATCACCAAAAGATAAGCACAAGGCAGTTAACCGTACTTTCTATGCCTGTAACAAGCATGGACACTTGGAAAGAGCTTGTAAGAATGTAAGACCCTTCAATGGTTACTGTTACTCCTTTAATAAGTTTGGTCATAGGGCTATTCATTGCAGAACAAATCAAAGAAATCAGCCACAACTGAACCAAAGGAATCAAACTCAATTAAATCAGAGAAATCAACCTCAAAGAAACTTGCAGAACATTACATGTCAGATATGTAACTACAATGGACACACATCCAAGCAATGCAGCATGATGAACAACAACATCATGCCTCCTATCATTTGTCACTCATCTGGAAAAGTTGGACATATCTCAAGGTTTTGCAAATCAAGAACAAAAGGACAAGAGAATCCCAAGAAGTCTTTGTTTGAAGAATCAGGAGAAGTCAATTTTGTGGAAGCTAAACTAACTCAGATAAAATATGGGTTGAAGTAAAGAATGATAATGAAGAGAACAAGGTAGCAGATGCATCCTCAGTGGACACACCTTCTACTTCTAAATGGTTGACTCTCGTGGTCTTAGGGGGAGCTATTCTAGCTCTGAACCCTTGCATGGTTGGTATACTCACCTCTAAGTATGCACCTATGGATTCATGCATGTAATCATGAATTAAGGTTGTATGCATTCATGCATTTCCTTTACTTTGTTTAGAACAAAGTTTGAAATTCTCTCTGTGAACCGCTTTACGGCAACAAGCTTTAAATGCAATTGATATTTATATAAATTGGCAAAAGATCTTAAAAACCTCACTTTGCATTTGAGATTGAAGCATTCAGAAATCAAATAAGCATCAAGCATCAAAGCACTACAACCTAAAGGATTATTTGGTTTGTGAATGGATTAACGATTAGATCGGAACCCTAGCAGTCGCGCCATTTCAGAATCGTCATGAAACCCTACTTAACCTAGTTGCAAGTAAGTATGGAAACCCCTGTTGTATTTGACATTGCTGAGAGGAAGAGATTTGTTTTTAAGAAGCATCCATTCAAGTCCATACTAGATGATGTTGAAGGAGAATTCTCTAGGACTCCACTTGGATTTGTACATGTAGAAGACATCTGTGCATATGTTTATTGCAAGAAGGAAATAGTTGGAGACAACAACATTGCATCTCTCATGGGTTCTATGATGAAACTAGACTATACATTCAAGGATGAATATGCGCATCTCACTAATAACCCTATCTTTGAGTATTCCAATGTGCATGAGTTCTATGAGCCAGAATGGCTGAAGATATTATTGAGTAGGATACATGATGATCTATACTGGATAGGTGAGGTTCCTTTCTATATCACTATAGATCTAATTGATGAGATGACTGGACTTCCCAAGACTGGACCAACTCTTCCTACTGGCAAGGATGTCAAGAAGCAGGTTGAACAAGTCTGCTTATCTAGAAGTGATAGGCGCGACATGACTGTTGATCCCATCAAGGAGAAAGACATAAAACTACTCACTATGATACTTGGATACAAGTTTTAGCAAGCAAGCAAACTGAATAGTGTGTCTGCAACAATAGTTCTGGCAGCAATAAGGATAGTAAGAGATAACACTCAATACAATCTCTGTGAATTATTGCGCACACATCTAATAGAGAATATCAAAGCCATTAAGCATGACAAGAGCAAGATATTTAGGTTTGGCTCTTTGATCATCTATTTGTACTTCCACATTGTTGGTAAAGTTGCAAATCTTTACCTAGATAGGAGCAAGCCTA
>MU227527.1:1282435-1293657 GCA_018584345.1 Thuja plicata | reverse complement strand
AAATAGCCATACACCAAAAGAATTTCATGATGAAAATGCAAGGAGTGTTTTTGTATATTTTATAAGTATTATGTAAATTCTAATCTAAGATGTAAACCTAACACCAAAGAGAAGGAGTTGTCTATCGCGGGTTCACCAAAATGTAATGTATGAAATGGGGTTTAGGTGATTATTTGTTAATTGCTGTTTGATTTGCTTAAAGTGTGTTGAATTCCTTAACCCTATTTTATACTTGAATTGTATTGATTGTATATTGTAATTGTGATTAGGGAGAAGATGAGATGTTTCTCTTTTATTCCCAAATTCACAAATGGAAGATCCAAGTTGATCAACCCAAGAGAAGGGTTAATGCCCAAATGAATCAACTATTCGAAAAGGAGAATAACAAGAGAGATACCTTAAATTCTGTCAATTATATGTATAGAAATGATTTATGATAGTAATTAAAGAAATAGGAGAAATGCACTAACCTTGAAATATTTCAGATCAAAGAATGCTATTTTCTGAGGTCTGTAGACTATTTCTGGAAAAACTGACAGTTGATCCCAAATCGAAATGCAGAGATGAACAAAACCCATAAATATTTTTCCGTTCTGATGTCGTCTTATGAAAAAGGTCAACCTTGACCAACAAATGTCAACCCTAACCCAATAATGTCGACCCTGACCTACACAGGTCCGACAGAAAATCTATTCGCACCGTCTGAAAGAAAGTCGAAAAGGGTATCCAGATCTGGTCTCAAATCAACTGTTCTAAACCTGTACCTACAAGAAAAAGGAGATTGTTTGTTGTGGGGGAGGGTTTTGCCTTATTCAAACCCCGATTTAGGAATTAACCTTGAAATCAATAAAGTACAGAATGCTAGCAAGTAGTAGAATTGAATCTAACAATGAAGCTATGGTATTCAATAGATATGTAATTGAAATTCAAATGTATGCAAGTATGTAAGTATGAAAGCAATGGACTTTATAAACCATAAACCTCCATGATTGTATTCTTGAAATCCACTTTGAAGAGATGATGAAAGAGTCTTGAGGATGCACAAAGGATCTTGAAGGAAGATCACACCACCATGATGGCTAGATCTAGGGTTTGAATGATGAATCTTGAATTTTTACACCTAATCCCTTCAAAGGCTTGAAAGCTTGAATCCTTGATCTTCAATGAAGAACTTGAATGCTTGAGAGGAAGAATTGAACACCTTGAGATCTTGGAAATGGATCCTTGAACCTTTTTCTTCTTGACAAAATCTTGATTAGACCTTTTTGCCCTTAGAAGACTTAGAGAAAATGAGAGAGAGAGAGACTTCCTTTTATATGAATTTAGGGCACAATATTCTAAGGAGGCCAACCTAGGATAATTAAATTCCAATTATAAACATGCCCCTAGAAAAGGACCTATATTAAATATAATTTAGGAATCAATGCTTCGGAACCCAAAATGGCCGACCCAGAAGCGGGAAAACTGAATTTTGGATGACCCCCGACAGCTGACAAGTTTCCAACTTTGAAAGGGGGATCCTGGTCAGGGTCAAGGTCAACCCCGACCAAGGTTAGGGTCAAGTTCAACCCTAACCTAGGTCAAGGTTAAGGTTGACCTTGACCCAGGGGGCAGAACCCTTGGAAAATATGCCAGGTGGGGTAGGAGGTGCCTGGAGAGGACCAATCAGGGTCCTGAACAGGTACAGAAGTAGGAGATGATGCAAAAACATGAGGATGATATGGTAGAGGTCAAAAACATCCCCTAAGGAGGGCTAAATGCTCTTAACATGGAAGTGCTTCCATTTTAAGATGATGCATTATCTAAAGGTTACTGTCAATGAAATAACCATCCATCAAAGGGAGAGAATTAGAGAGTTAACACTGCATGTCTATCCAGAAAAGGGAGAAGAGATTCTATAAGAAAGGAAGAGACATAATCAAAAGATACAATTGCTACACCTATCCATTGAAGGGAATGAAGAAAGTGAGAGCACACAACATAATAAAATCTACAGGGAGAGCTGTATGGTAAACATTTTTTTTGTAGTGATTAAACATATTAAATCTGAGTTAGAAGAGCTTACCGAGATTCAGATATTTGAATTGGTTATAGAACAATAAGTTTGGTATTTTATGACATGTTTTATACTGCATATTTCATACTATGTTTCCATCAATGCCAAAGGGACATATTGATGAACTATAACTGATTGAATGTTTGAAGATGATAAGTTAATGATCACCAAGATGCAAAAGTGAATGCAAGACATTAATTCAGTTAATATATTATATTGTCATTGATGTCAACTTGACATGGTTTGATTGTTCATACACATATTTTCATAACCTTGAAGATCTGAAGAGACAAAGTTTATGTGGTCGGTAAAAAATAAAAGGTCTGTATACACTGAGTGACAGTGAACATCGAGCAGTTCACAGTGTATACCGAGCACAATAATAACAGAGCAAGTGTTACCGAGCAAGAGTTAATGATCGAGCATAATTGAAGTTGATGATCAAACATAACTCAAGTTTATGACTGAGCATAACTGAAGTTGATGGCCAAACATAATTGGAGTTAAAGAACAACAAAATTGTGTAGCTGACAAAGCTACAATTTAGGGATTGACTGATAGATTGTTTTATTATCAATGATTAGTTAAACTAAAGCAAGGAAGGGGATTAAAAGCACATTTCATTCATAGTTATCAATGAGAGATTTATAGAATAAAACTAAAGGAGATCTTTACGGGATAAAACAAATCATGGCAGTTTTTACGGATCAAGGAGAGATCTATGACAAAAACAAGGAGATTGAGTGGCTAATCATGTCTATATAAAGAGACAAGAAATTAATTATCAAAAAGAGGAATGCTAAATATATTTTTTGTGAAGATAGAACTCTTCATGCAGATCTGATCATACAGGTTGAAGAACAGAGCCAATTAGGAATTCTGCAAACACCAAGCAACAAAGGAGAGAGCATTCACCGAGCAGATAAAAAGAAAGAAAACAAAGGAACTGAAGTATACATTGATCAGAGAGGTATTATTGGACTAACAATAGATCTGAATAATTGCAAATCAAATTTGTATTTTGAACAGATCATTTACTGTATCAGTTTAACCATTGATTCAGAAAATATCTTAACTGAGTGAGATTTAACAGTCCTTATTGTGCTAAGATACTCAAGAGTATCAAAAGATTTTCTTATTGACAACATAGTGAGTGCTAGGTCAAAAGACAAACTGTTGGTCTTAAATCCTATAACAAGGTCGTACTTAACAGTGTGTATTGTAACCTTTAACAGGGTTGGCTCTTCACCGATCTCACTTTAGAAGAGTGAAAATATTTTGGGTTACCGATCCCAGGTGGTTTTTCCCATATTGGGTTTCCATGTTAAAATCTATGTGTAAAATGTGTATATGTTTCATTGAATTGACATTTTGTTTTACACATTATTGAAACTGGATTGGTCGGTTAACACTAAGTTTATTTGCTGCTACTCGGTAAAGAATAGAAAAGATAAATAGTATATCTTACCGAGCAGTTTATATTTGTTAAAATTATTTATGGCACACATCTTGATAAAATTGGGACTATAAGATAACTGAAAGTATTATATTTGAAAGATAAGTTTTTGGTTGGATCTTTTGGTATAATTGTTAAGGCCATTGATTCACCCCCCCTCTCAATTATTATAAAAATTTATGTAATTGCTCAAAATGCTTGTAATATCCCTCATGATGCTACCCTTCCTCTTGAAAAGGAATTTGTTCAACCCCCTAGCTTTAATTCCTTTTCTCCCCTAGCCAACCCTCTTTTTGAAGAAGATACTGACCTTTTGGTTACCTTACCATCCTCAGCCCCCAATGATACCAGCCCAACACCTTCAAACCAGGAACTATCCATCATTAATCTGATGACCTGCCCTGAGGATCATCCCGTTAGAATCAATGCTCAACAACTTGCCTTGACTACTATTAAGGAGAGAGATACCAAAAATAATTCTGTGATTCAGGTGATTGAAAAGGAGAAATTCCCCGTACCTAAGACCATGACTCTTGAAGATTCATATCATTTTATCAAAGTGGTTGCAAAAAAAGAGAAAGGCCATGGATAGAAATTCACTTTCTAATAATAACGAAGTGAGAAATAATGGTATTCTAGAATGCTTTAATAGATTATACAAGAATCAAGAACCTTCATGTAAATATTCCATGTTGATTAACATTCATAGTTGGAATGTCATGGGTTTGGAGATGGCTGATAGGAAGTATCAGGTTAGAAGGTGGTGTAATTATTTGAAAGACAAAGATATATTATGCTTGCAAGATATTAAGGTAGTGGGTTTTCAAGCTTTTACCATGCTCAATTTTTTATGGGATCATGCCATGGGGTTCCACTCCAACCATGAGAGAGGGAAAGGTGGTGTTGCCATCCTTATCGGGCCTAAATGGAATGACAAAATTGTTGACCATGTAAGTTCCCCATGTCATAGGATTCTACGGGTTTCTTTCAAGAATAATAATGATACTTTTGGTATATGCAATATATATGTTGCTAATGACTATCAAGAAAGAGCGAATTGGTGCAGTGCTAACCTACCTAATATTCACTAGATATTTGTTGGTGATTTTAATATGGTGGAACACCACATGGAGTATAAAAAAGGTGGTTTGAAACATTGTTGGAAAGGTAACGGATTCTTCTTTTGGCATAGATTTATCAGGAAGTTCAGTTTGATAGATCCGATGGATAAAAGTAGAATTATTTTTTTTGATATCTAGTTTACATGGTGTAACAATCAAGGTGGAAAATGTAGAGTGTATTGTAGGCTTAATAGGTTCTATGGTGATTCATACTTCACTTTTTCTTCTCAAGATGGTCATGCTCCAGTTAAGGTTACACCAACATCACTATCAGATCATTCCCCCATTTTTGCCTCGGTGTCTCTGGATCCAACTCTGCCCCCTTGGATAAATCTACTAGAAAGTGTTTCCCCTTCAAATTGAATGTGTCTTTTCTTGATGATGAAGATAATAGGGATATTATAAAGATGGTCACCAGTCTATCTAAAGTTTGTAACTCCCACCTCCACCCTAGAGAATTGTGGGATATTTTATCTAACACCTGGAAAAATGTTCCAGATTATTGGTAATAAACTTCCCATGGACAGTAATAGGGAAGAGTCATTTCTGCAAGCTGAACTTAATATGATTGAAAAAGAGAATCAATTGAAAAGTGGGGACACCATGTTAGAACAAAAACTTTGTGAGGTAAAACATCAGCTTAGAATTTTTTAGAGATACAAGACTCAAGGGCAAAAAATAGAGCAAGGATGAACTAGATCCATGAAGGGGACAAAGGTTCCAAATATTTCTTCAATATTATTAGGGAAAAGAATAAAATGGAATTTATTGAGCACATACAGTGTGATTTTGGTACTACAAATAACCCTAATGATATCAAATTTTATTTCCATAAATTCTACAATACTCTCTTTTCTTCCAAGCATGGTAAAAGCAACCATGAGGGTCTGATTAAATGTCTCAAACTTATTCTAAACAAACTATCCAATATAGATTGTGATTCCCTTGGGACACCTATTTCTTTAAAAGAGATTCAAGATGCAATAATATCTTTAGCCAATGGTAAATCTCCTAGTCTTGATGGCCTTCCTGCAGAATTTTACAAAAGTAACATTGAATGGATCAGAGGTGAATTGTTGGAAATTTATAAGGATGTTTTTGGAAGGGGGTATCTGGGGGTTAATATTAATAGATGAGTCATCAAGATCCTCCCTAAGGCTGGTGATAGGTCACTTGTTAAAAATTGGAGGCCCATTACACTGCTGAATATGTCTTATAAAATCATTGCCAAGGTTCTAGCAAATATAATTGCCAGATTGCTTAACAAATTTGTTTCAGTCACTGAGACTCGATTTATTCAAGCTAGATACATCCTTGAGAAATTGATCACTAGTTGGGAGGCCATGCATTGGGCTAATTATGATGGGAAAAATGTTGCCATGATTTTATTAGAATTTGAGAAAGCCTATGACAGAGTTGAATGACCTTTAATCGTTGGAATGCTTCAAGCTTTTGGGTTCCTAGAATACTTTTACAAATGAACTAAAATTCTCTTTCATGAGTCATCAACCGTTATTGATGTTAATGGAAACCTCTCTGATCCCATCTTCCTACAAAGATCTATTAGACAAGGTTGCCCCATTTCCCCTTCTCTTTTTGTCACTGTTGTTGATGCTTTGCATTATATCCTCCATGCAAATTGCCTAGGAACTCCCATTAAAGGTATTTCCCTCTCCGATAAGGATGAACTTATCAATACCCAATTTGCTGATGACACATCCTTATTTCTTGAACACTTTGAAGCCAACTTTATTAGTGTCGTTCATAGAGTTTAGTTCTTTTATTTTGCTTCTGGAGCCAAGATTGCACCTGATAAATATACTGTGTTAGGTTGGTATGATGTTGCTCTTGATTGGTTAGATGTTTTTCAATGGGCTGGGCCCAAGAAGATTGTCAGGTATTTGGGTATACCTTTCTCTATAGAACCAAACATTGGCGAGATGTGGTCTTGGGTTTTTGACAAGATAAACTCTAAACATCTAAAGTGGCAAATTCACTCCTTATCTCTAGCTGGGAGGGTCCAAGTTGTCCAGAAAGTTTTGTCTTCTCATAATATATACTATGCTTCTACATGGTTGTTTCCTAACTATCAAACCAACATGTTAGAAAATATTCTTCATGATTTTCTCTGGTCTGATGGACAGGGAGTAAATAAGAGACACTGTGTTAATTGGGATTGGTGTTGCAGACCTAGGAAGTATGGGGGTCTAGGCTTGAAAGATATCAAATCACATGGTACTTCCCTTGCCTCTAAATGGATATATAATTCTCTCTGGGGGGATGAGCCATGGAAAATTCTTATCATAAATAACATTGCCCAGTTTGTTATCAAGAAAGGTAAAGCATGGAAGGATCTCTCTATGTGTGATATTATCACGAGGGATTTCAAGATGAAGCTTTTTGGTTCTTGTATTTTCTCTACCTTCTGGAAATCATGGTCTCAGGTAAGAGGGCTTCTCTCCTCTCGAGGTGTTGTGAGGAGTCAACCAAGATACTATGTTGTTGATCGTTCTATTTGGTGGGGACTTTACCTAAATGATAAACCTCTTGCCCTAACCCAAAGTTGCTCTGTCAAGTTGTGGAATATGAAAGGTATCTCTTGTATAAGTGATATTGTGATTGATGGTAGCTTCGACACTTGGGAAGATATTGCAAAAAAATTTAACATCCCCCATCTCAAAAGAAAACATTTACATTAATCTCTAAAGCTATCAATGGTTCTATTGTGGGTAAAAGTATGAATGATTTTGATTTTCTTAAACAATGTAAATGGAATGATGGTACTTTATTGCTGGAATCTTCTATTAAGGAGATCTATGACCTGCTCAAAACTGATGCTTCTATTTTCTCTTGGGTTACTCAGAGCTGGGGGTTTGATCGTCCTTTCTCAGATTGACATTTCTTTTTTCAATATTTTTGGCATTCTCCTTCTGAACCCAAGAAGGTTTGTTTTAGATGGATTCTTCTTCTCAAGAAACTTGATGTTGGTAAGGTCTTGTCATCTGTGGGTCTTGAACTTGTTATGTGTAGTATGTGTCATGTGGTTGAGACTTTTAATTTTTTTTTTTGATTGCATATATGCTAAGAAAAATTGGTCCATTTTCTTTGGTCTTCCCATTAGATGGAATGTAAAACTTGGTCTTTCTTGGAGTGAAATCTTAGTTGTATATGTTGAGTCTTTTGATTCTAATCTTAAGACTTTGGTTTGCCTTTCCTTGTGAAGTCCTTTGGACAATTTGGAAAGACAGAAACAAAGAAGTTTTTCAAAAGGAAAGAAGGGTAGCCTATTGAGTTTAATCTTAAACTCGTCCACTTCCATATTATGTCATAGGTTTATTTGGAATTGGAGATCCCCAAAAGTAGGTTTATGCTATTGGTCAGAGATGGTTCACTACAAATATTCAAAGATGATGTTCATGCTACTTAGTATACTGATGCATTCCAGAGTTTTCTAAGTCCTAATGAGTCAACTGAGTTGAATTATCTGCTGAACAAATGTTCTTTAGTAGATGAAGAAGTGGCTCCCTACTCTAAGTTCCAGAATGAAGATGTCTTTGTTGCTGAAAAGGTTGACTGCCATGTTACACTGAGACCCAATACAAAGGAGATGTAGGGGTTCCCCCCCTACAATACCAGTGGAATTCTATGGGATGCAGTTGATCAACAACCCAATACAAAGGATGGATGGGAATAATCCTCTTTGTTCTCTCTTGTTAGTTGGCACGATGTTTACTATGTTGTACTTTGCAAACAATTTCATATATGTATAGCGACTTATAGGTGAAAAAAGACACTTTGGGTATGACTCCCCCATTTTGTAATATAATATCTAGAGGGGGCTGTTAATAGTGCAGAATTGGCTATTTTGCCTTTTTGATAGTGTTGCCTTAGTTGGATATCTTATGATTTGATGTAATTCTTGCTTTGATAAACTATCTTAATAGAAAAAAAAAGATTTAAAGAAGATTAAGGACATGCCAATGGAACTATGACAAGAAGACTCTGTTATCATAGCGAAGATATGAAAAAAGGGGACTGCTCTACAGTAAGCAAAGAGTTGTCATCCAAGAAATGCATAGACAAATATAAAAATAGTGTGAGCCATGATGGTGCAATCATACAATATTTTGACTGTCCACATGTGATAAAAGAGATTGAGAGATATTGTTGACAATGCATAACAATAGTAAAGCTGGAAAAAAGACAATATTTAGAAATGGAAGGATGGTAATAAAGTAATAATAGTGGACTTTGTCATGAATAAGGACAAGAGATAGGTATCAACACATGCTAATAAGAAGATACAATGCATTTGGACAGAAAAGGCACATGTTGATAAATCAGTCATGAAAAATGTATCATAACAGTGAAATATCAAGAAAAATGATGATTGAGATTATGGAGTTATGATATAGATCAAGTCACTATCAATGTCAAATAATTCATGATTGGAACAAATATGCAATGTATTGGATATACAAATAGACAACAAAGCATGAGGTTTCAGAGCAAGCTACAAGACAGTAATAACAAGATACCAAGATTGACTATTGAAAGAACAACCTCAAGGTCATATACAACAAAGGATAACCTTTTTGACATGAAGAATCTATATGTATGCTCTGAAAAGTCAACGGGTATGGTTTAGTATTACCAAGCTAATCAAGGAATATGATGAAGCTTACAGTGAGAGAAACAATAGTGGTGAGAAAGCAAAACAAATGTCATACAAAAGTAGAGGGCAATATCATGCAAGTATAGGACAACACTGTTCAAGGCTATAAAACAATGATTTTATAGCATATGCATTGCTATGAAATGTATCATGATAGTATATGGAGGATTGGGAGACAATAAATATAGCAAATACAAAGGTTTCATATCAATTTGCATAAGTATGTTGTCATATAGCACAAATAGTTGTAAAAGAAAATGACAAGGATACAACCGAGCATTAGTTAGAAGCCTGAAAGGTGGAGTTTTGAAAGGAGATCCAACAGTTTTAGTTTTATGATTTTTGTTTATATCCTCCATGCAAATTGCCTAGGAAATCCAATTAAAGGTATTTCCCTCTCTGATAAGGATGAACTTATAAATACCCAATTTGTTGATGACACATCCTTATTCCTTGAACACTCTAAAGCCAACTTTATTAGTGTTGTTCATAGATTTTAGTTCTTTTGTTTTGCTTCTGGAGCCAAGATTTCACCTCATAAATCTATTGTGTTAGGTTGGTCTGATGTTGCTCTTGATTGGTTAGATGTTTGGCAATGGGCTGGGCCCAAGAAGATTGTCAGATATTTGGGTATACCTTTCTCCGTGGAACCAAACATTGGTGAGAGGTGGTCTTGGGTTTTTGAAAAGATAAACTCTAAACATCTAAAGTGGCAAATTCATTCCTTATCTCTAGTTGGGAGGGTCCAAGTTGTCTATAAAGTTTTGTCTTCTCATCATATATACTATGCTTCTACATGGTTGTTTCCTAACTATCAAACCAACATGTTAGAAAAGATTCTTCATGATTTTCTCTGGTCTGATGGACATGGAGTAAATAAGAGACATTGTGTTAATTAGGATTGGTGTTGTAGACCCAGGAAGTATGGGGGTCTAGGCTTGAAAGATATCAAATCACATGGGATTGCCCTTGCCTCTAAATGGATATATAATTCTCTCTGGGGGGATGAGCCATGGAAAATTCTTATCATAAATAACATTGCCTAGTCTGTTATCAAGAAAGGTAAAGCATGGAAGGATCTTTCTATGTGTGATAGTATCATGGGGGATTTCAAGATGAAGCTTTTTGGTTTGTGTATTTTCTCTACCTTCTAGAAAGCATGGTCTCAGGTAAGAGGGTTTCTCTCCTCTTGAGGTGTTGTGGGGAGTCAACCAAGATACTATGTTGTTGATCGTTCTATTTGGTGGGGACTTTACCTAAATGATAAACCTCTTGCCCCAACCCAAAGTTGCTTTGTCAAGTTATGGAATATGAAAGGTATCTCTTGTATAAGTGATATTGTGATTGATGGTAGCTTTGACACTTGGGAAGATATTGCAAAAAAATTTAACATCCCCCATCTCAAAAGAAAACATTTACATTAGTCTCTAAAGCTATCAATGGTTCTATTGTGGGTAAAAGTATGAATGATTTTGATTTTCTTAAACAATGTAAATGGAATGATAGTACTTTATTGCTGGAATCTTCTATTAAGCAGATCTATGACCTGCTCAAAACTAATGCTTCTATTTTCTCTTAGGTTACTCAGAGCTAGTGGTTTGATTGTCCTTTCTCAGATTGACATTTCTTTTTTTTTATTATTTTTGGCATTCTCCTTTTGAACCTAAGAAGGTTTGTTTTATATGGATTCTTCTTCTCAAGAAACTCACTGTTGGTAAGGTCTTGTCATTTGTGGGTCTTGAACTTGTTATGTGTAGTATGTGTCATGTGGTTGAGACTTTTAAATATTTTTTTTGATTGCATATATGCTAAGAAAAATTGGTCCATTTTCTTTGGTCTTCCCATTAGATGGAATGTAAAACTTGGTCTTTCTTGGAGTGAAATCTTAGTTGTATATGTTGAGTCTTTTGATTC
>MU227527.1:1222724-1266233 GCA_018584345.1 Thuja plicata | reverse complement strand
TTGAATCCACAAGTATGCTTCAAATGTGGAATGTAGAAAGGTAGGATGTCTTCAATCTCTTGCTAATGGATCTCCAACACCAAGTCTTGAATGGGTTCTTGAATTTGGAATAGGCTTGGAAGAAGGTTTATGGAGAGATCACCAAAAGGGCACCTTGTAGCTTCAATTCTTCAATGGCCTCCAATGGATCTCCTTCATGAAAATGGATGCTTGAATGGATGAATGCTTGCTTGATCTCAATTAGGAATGCTTGATGATAATCCTCAATCTTGCTTAGCTTCACTTGATGATCGTCCTTAATGCTTAGAGAAAATGAGAGAGAAAGCTTCCCTTTTATATGAAATTAGGGCACAATCTTCTAGGGAGGCCTACATAGGAGAATTAAATCCCATTAAAGCCTTTACCCCTATGAGAGGACCTATATTAAATATAATTTCAGAATCAATGCTTTTGAACCCGAAACAGCCGACCCGGAAGCGGGAAATAATTTTTGCAAAGGCCGACCTCTAGAAACTGGAAGACCTCGGGATCTGAACCCTGGGTCAAGGTCGAGGTCGACCTTGACCTAGGTCAGGGTCAAGGTCGACATAGACCTGAAATGTCGACCTTGACCCTGAAGCCCAGAATCATCAGTCTGCCATTCATAATGCAGAAATCAGGCCAAACAGGAGTGAAAAGAGGAACATATCAGGGAGGAAGCCATGTCAAAGTCAGGAACCCATTTAAGGCACTTGCCATGACCCCAAACCACTTACTCAGAAGGCTAAACACGTCTACAATGGAAGTGCTTCCATTTTCTGACTATACAAGTATACATGCCTACCGATCCATTATCATTTCTTGATCAATATATTTTTCCTTATTTTTTTTATCTCTACCTTATTATGAGACGTGTGAATGGGCGTTTGATTCCCAGCTAGAGAATCTTTCTGTTTGGTCTGAGGGGATTTCCAAATAGAATCTAAAGGTTGCAAAGATTTACAGTTTTCAAGGTTGGGCTGAGAATTAAGTTCTACATACTGGTCTATATTGGTAGTATGGGTGGCAACATCCAAAGAGGAGGACTTGTTAATATTGGAGTCTAGACCAACTGGTGACTGTATTGGCAATAAGTGTTGCAAGTTATCACAATTACTCCTTTGTTTTTCTATTACTTATAGGTTCTTGATTGTCTTTGCTTCATTTCCATTCATGATTTCCTTATGATCTTCCTCCCAAATAAATAGTTGGTCACTGATATCATTATGAATCGAAGTTAGATCATTAATAAGCAACTCATGCATTTCTAAGTTTCCTTTTATGTCATTGAGGAATATATTTTGAGATATACATTGGGCACATTGTTGGGAAGTACTTGGGTCTTTCACCACTTGTTCTTTCACTTGTAAAGCTTCATTTTCCAAAATTTTCTTCAGAGTATCAGCTTGGTTAAACCTTTCAATCTCTCTATTTTCCTTAATTTGTGAAGGTTCATTTTCTAGCAGTAAGGTTTCGATAATTTCTACTATTTCTCCTTCTTCTCTATCTTCCATACTTGGTCTAGTAACATAAGAATTTCGATGCGAAGAGTTCTGAAAATCATCTAAACATTCACTATTGTTATGATTTAATTCAACCTTCTTCGTTTTCTCTATACTCATTAGTTTAGGGAACTTTGTTTCTAAGTTTTTGGTTTCTGGAATTGATGTATATGTTGTTAAGCTATCATCATGATGCAGATTTCTATTAATTATAGATATATTTTTTAGATGGCCTTCATATTTCAAGAAATTAAAATCATAAATTGATGTATTGGTAATGATTTTAATATAATCTTTAGCTTTAAATCCAGCTTTAAGTTTAACCAACAACCTCACTTCCTTCTATTGTTATGGTCCAAGTCTATACCTAGGTATTCTCCAAGAGAATCCCCAATTTTTTTTATAATCTGGGAATGAAGAATTTTGACAGGGAGATCTTTCAAGGAAAGCCAAATAGGCAAGTTTAGGGTTCGAGCTAAGTTTTCATTGAAGTTTGGTCTCCAAGGAATGAAATTTACTGTAAAACCCTTAAAAAAACAAAACTGAGCAGAAAGAAGTTCATTTTTTGCTTAAACATTGCTACAATGTAAGTAAACGAGGTGCGAAGAAAGAGATAAGATACTTACCCGGTCCCACCTGAATGATTTCATCCACTCTCCAAGTTGGAATAAACTGTCGCTGGGTCCATTCCAAATGGCAAAGATACCAAAATCTTGACATTCCTGCCATCGTTTTTCACTTGTGTCATTGGTGATAATACATATTTTTGAAACATTCATTTTTTCCCCAATTTTGTCCGTGGTAATAGCATCTCCACAGGGTTTCTGTGAGTTAGATACTTTCCAGGGATTCGACGACCGATTTGATGCTTTAAATTTCTTTCCTTTTACCTTAGAGAAATTGAAAGGGAATTTGCCATCCAAACCCTGAGCAAAGGTTTGCGGAGGGCAAAGTTTGGATGTTTTGCTTGATCTGAAATGCCCGAGGCTGTCCGAGATGGAAGCATACTGTTGTTTTGGTTAAAAATTGAAATCCTTGTGAGGCTTACGGTAGGGGGGATGTAAGCCGTGTTATTTGGGGCAGAGTAAGTTGACCCAATCGTCGAGACGTAATTTGATTTTAAACTGGCCGGGAAGATTGAGTGCTTATCAAATTTGATGGAAGTAAGGGCATCCTTATGCCATTTCTTCTTTTTCTTTGAAATAGTTATCTATTCCTTCAAGTCTGAGGGTAAAATATAGTCCTTTACCTTGTTATTCTGTTCCTGATTTTGAATGCAGTCTCTGAGGGGAGTAGAATAAGCGATTAGATCCTTCGAAATATCTGAGGACGCCAGACCAGAAGAGCCATACTTTGTTTTTTGGAAGGGGGCCAGTTGGGTTTCGAAGGAATCTGCGTTCAAATTCGCTGGGAGAGGAGAAGAACGCGCAAGCAAGTTGAAACGATTTGATAGTGGTAATGCCCAGAGCGAGGCATATTTTGTTTTTCTGAAGAAATTGAGAGCGGATTCATTCACGGAAAGCATGATAGATTTATTCGCGGGAGCAGAGCCATTTTTTATGGAGCAGAGTAATGTTTTGTATTTATCACTTAATTTATAATTTAACTTTAATAATGTAATAACTTTAAATTTTTAAAAATAATAATATTAATAACTTAACTTTAGAAACTAATAATTTTAATAACTTTGAATAATATATATGTTTATCCTAAATTCTAAACGATAAACTAAGAGCACAATTGAATAATTTTTTCAAGCATAAATTTAATGTTGCCCTTTATTTTATTTTATAACGAAAAGAGTTTATTTCCTCTTCTAGAATCATCCTCTTCTACTTGATAGGATAAATTATAAGTAATTGGATCATTTTTATACTTATATCACAAGAAATATATTTAATAAGAATCCAAATAGTATGAAATGACTACAAAAATTATCTGTCTTCTTTAAACAAGAAGTTTCATCTTAAAAATAAATAAATATTTGATTAATTTAATTTAAATTCATTATATATATATATATATATATATATTAAAACCACAAATATCAGTAACATTTTATTGCAATGTTTTAATGATAATAGATGCAAGTATGGACTAGTCCTACTCTAAATTATGTGACTTATTTCATCATCTCATCAATTATTTGAACATACAAATAAATAAACACACACACATATAATAATAGGTTTATATGAATCTAGAAGTTACTTGACATAGATCTAATAATAAAGTTTTGAAGAACTTCATAAGTGTATATTTTTTTTGCATAGTGATCAAATTCAAAAAACATTGTAAACAAGGATAAATAATTATTGTTTTATTTAAAAAATAAGTATGTTTACCCAATCATAACTCTAATATCATGTCCTCATGCTCTTAAATGAATTTTCCCATGCAAAATAAAAACTGTGGGAAAAGAAAAATTGTTTATTGAAAAAAGTGACACATGTCTTCACCATTTTTTCCCCATCTCCTTTTTATTTGCCTACAATTTTGTTTTCAGATTTATTTGCAATAAAAATGACAAAAAATTTATTTTAAAATTAATATTTAAAATACTGCTTATAATTAAGCAAAGCAACAAACATTATCATCCATGGGAACATGCTATAACTATTATGTAAATGCTAACCTTAACCTAAACCCTAACTACAATGATAATCATCTTAAAGCAAACCCTAACCAATACCTAATCCAAAGCTTACACCTAAATATATTTATATCCCTAACATTAATAATACTTCTAACCACAACTTTAACAAAAACCCTAATTAAAATAAAATTCTAGTAATAACCTAACCCTAATTCTAATACTAATCCCATTTCAAACCCTAACCATAAGCAACTATAATACTAATCCTATCTCAAACCCTAACCTTAATTATAATTATAATTATAGTTCAAAACCTAACCCTAATTCTAACACTATCCCTATTTCAAACTTTCATCGTAATCCTAACCATAATCCTTAATATATTCCTAATCTAAAATACTTAACCTTGATTCTAATGAAAACCCTAATAATAACATAAATCCTAACCTTAACCATATCCTTATGTAAAACCTAACCATAACCCTAATCCTCACATTTCCCATCATTTCCCATTGCCAAATCCTAGCCCTAACCATTATATGAAATTCTAGCCCTAATACGCGTCTAATTAGTTTTTTTTATGATGTTAGATCATGGAAAAACCTTGCTGAGAAGGGGCGTAATGAAGAAACGGAGCTGGAAACGCCGATTAAACTGCTAAACGCAAATGCACAATCCAATTTCCTGGCAGCATGATTGCAAATATTTCACAATCGTTATGCAGATGGATTTTTCTCTCTCAAAGCAAAATTGAAAACAGGCAGGCTTTTGGAGACATTCTATTTCGATAAGATTGAAAACAACATTTATTCCCTTAATTTTCGCACATTTTGAAATGGGGTGAGTTTTTCTTTACCTATAAAAATTGTAGTTGTGAAAATAGTTCACTGATATTCGTCGCATTTGAGCAAACAATTTTGTTGCATATCCTTCTATTAATCGATGGCGGGCATCTTTGGGCAGGAATCAACTGGAAATACAGTTTCTTTTACTTCTCCTTGGAAATAAAAGAACAAAATGTTGTAGCCAGATTCCTTGACATCTCCGCAGCAAGGCTAGGACTAGGAGTATAAGTCCTTTTGGTGCAAGACTAGAAGTAATTTCAGTCAAACACAACCGGCTGCAACTAGTAATCTTTTTGCAAAATGCCAACACAACCAGCTGCAGCTAGTAACTTTTTTAGCAAGGTCTTTTGGGAGCATAAGTTCTTTTGGTACAAAGATTGGAGCCAATTTCAGTCAAACACAAACAACTGTAGCTAGTAGCTAGTAAGCGAGCCTTTTGGGAGGGTAAGTCCTTTTGGTTCAGAGAGACTGGAACTAACACGAGTCAGAAACAACTGACTGTAGTTTCAATCTTTGTACCAAAAGGACTTATACTGCTAAAAGACCTTGCTGAAAAATTACTAGCTCTAATTGTATTTAGCTGGTATTAGCTCCACTTTTTGCACCCAAAGGATTCCCAAAAGGCAGACCTATTTTTAATAGTATAAGTCCTTTTGGTGCAAAGACTCTGGTTGCAGCTAGTAATCTTTTTGCAGGAAGGCCTTGTATAGGTCCTTTTGGGGCAGAGACTCGAACTAATTTCTGTCAAACACAACGGGCAATAGTCAAGGCCTTTTGAGAGTATAAGTGCTTTTGGGAGTATAAGTGATTTTGGTGCAGAGATGGAAGTAATTTTGGTCAAACACAACCGGCTGCAGCTAGTGATCTTTAGTATAAGTCTTTTGGTGCAGAGACTGGCTTCTAGTAATTTCGGTCAAACACAACTGGCTTCTAGTAATTTTGGTCAAACACAACTGGCTTCAGCAGCAAGGCTTTCTTCAGTCAAACTCAACCTGTTTGTGAGAGTCAATCAGCTTTCAGTAAGAGGTAACGATCTCTTCAGTTTTCTTTTCTTCATAGATTAATAAATCAAAGATTTATATTATGTATTGAGTTTTTGTTGTTAAGAAAATAAAAAACTGATTTTTTTCTCCTTTTTCGTAGGGAAGATTTATTCTTCTTTTACAAGGGAAAAAAAACTTAAAAATTGGAAAAGGTAATTCATTTGCACAATATCAATGATATAGGACTATGTATGTCTCCAAAAAAAGTGGTAAAACGCAGTACTTTCTTCCATATGGTGCATCTTGGTGGAGAATCGGAGATACATGTCTTTGATGGCATCTGTTTCATTATCCCGTATGGTGTCAAGATACGTTTGTGTAATGGAAGACATAAAATTGTGTTTTCTGTTAATTCATTTCCTATTTCTGTTATATAATATTTTACAGTATGCTTGTGATGAAACACAACATTCTTTTATTTCATAGAACACTCATTTAATAATGATACTTTGAGTAAGATTGAAGTTCATCAGCTAGAATTTAGGCCATCGTATTGTCAATGGATGAACTTCTTAAGTTATAATTGTGATTTTATTTTGACTCCTTTTGTCTTATGCAGCAACGTCTCCATTTGGGCAAGCGCCTCCATTTGGAGGATGTGGGTTACCTAACCATGTTCAGTTAAATCCTTCTGGAAGTAACTTCGATAAAAAACAATCAGCTTTTGGCGCTGTATTTCGATCATCAATAACAACAGCCTTTGTTGGGGCATCTTCTGCCACTGTTTTTGGCAAGTCAAGCTCTTTAGCATTTGGTGCTACGCATTTTGGAGCAGCATCGGCTCCAGCATTTGGGAGTAGCTCATCATTTGGGCAGATCCCCTTTGAACAACAGCGAGATTCTGTGACTATTGTCTTGCTTGAAATGCTTAGAAAAATCTCTCATTAAACAAAGTTTACCTAGTCCTATCTTCTCTTGTTACAGCGCTCAACAGAACATGATAGTCACATGTAATGTCCCTTGTTAGACTTAGGCTAGCATTAACCAATATTTAATATACTTAAGGCTTTGAACTGAATTGATCAAGGCATATTGATTGAAACTATACTATTCCATAATCTAAAATAAGGAAAGTTATACATTCACCAAATATATTAAGCAATCTTATTATTTATGATCCTTGATGTCCATGCTACCATTATTACCATTCTAATTTGAGAATAAGAAGATTAGGATGTAACCAAGTTGCTTAGATACCAATCACAATAGGTTTCGTCAAAGTTTATAGATCCAAGCCCTTATCCTATTTTGGGACTATGCCTGCAAGGCGCACAGGGTCGCTGATCCCTATGTTAGGAATCAACCTATTGGCATAGATTTAGACAAGCCTCTCCTTGGAAACACCTCTTCTCTCTCGGGCACTTGAAATAGCAACAGATTCTGATTGCAGATATATAATCTTAGTTTAATTCTTATTAATATATATATATATATATATTCACATATAAAATATAACACATATATATATTCTTCTTTATTTATCTGTGACTATACTTTTCATTAGTGAGTGATTACGGAATAGACCATGAGTATATTACTATCTTATGTATATTATATATATACTTCTGAGTTGAATATTATTAATAAATATAATATTAATGTGTATATGTTTACACATTTATAATCGTACTGTTATAACTGATATATATATATGACTGTATATTAGTCCCCTCAATCTTAATGTTATTCAGATATAATGTTCTCAAAATTTATTCATTAATACAGCACACATTGTTTGCCAGCCATGTATCATATTTTATTTCCTTTATGACCCTCCTTTTTGTATTTTATCCTCTATATAATGTCTCTTTCTCTATATACTCCCTGTCTAATAATTTGGGACTGTCTTTATATACATTACATACATTACAGTAGGAATGACCAGCCAGGTTGCAAGAGTTACGACTCCTGTCTCTTTACTGATTGTAACCCTTCGTTTGACTTCATTCATAATCAATATTTGAATATTGTGATTGGCGGTAATTAATATCTAATAGCTATGATATTGGTTTGTTAGTTCTTCAATTTAATTGAACGTGCCATACAAAATTTCCCCATAGATTATAACAGTAATAAACATGCCTCCTAAATCGCTGCTCATAGCCCCTTGGCACATGATTCTTATCAACATCGTGCCTTTGAATATTACCGTCAGTATCGTAGTCTCTCCAATCCGCATTTGTATCATAACATCAATTTTATTTATTAATTATTATTGATTGATGATAATTGGCATTTAGATATGACTTTCGTCTCTTTCTAGCAGAGCTGAGCTGATATGATGGATACGATCAACTTTTGCATCACCTTCTCATATAGTTTTCCTTATCACCATTCGTAACCATAAACCATAGATATAAACATTACATCGATTAGTCTTTAGAAGTCATCGGTTTATTTTATTAGTTTGTTCCATAAGAATAGTCTTATTTTTATTTATTATTTATTTATTTGTTTTTATATTTTTATTTATTATTAAATTTTGCTTCAGAGAGGGGACATTACATCACAGTACCACAGTCAGTTAGTAATCCTTTTGGAACTCTCCCAACAATGCCTCAGATGTTTATTGGCCGGAGTGCAAGATCTGTTCCATCTATTCAGTATGAAATATCTAGCATGCCGGTAATCATGGAACAGAGGATTTCAACAGAGTTGTTGCATATATATTATTTTTATTGATTACTCTTTGCATAGCTA
Source organism: Thuja plicata (assembly GCA_018584345.1). Taxonomy (NCBI): domain Eukaryota; kingdom Viridiplantae; phylum Streptophyta; class Pinopsida; order Cupressales; family Cupressaceae; genus Thuja; species Thuja plicata. The sequence continues at coordinate 1,257,529 of MU227527.1, read as the reverse complement.
AATGGTTATGTATGTAGGTTAATGAAAAACCTGCTCAAGTAAGGACAACCACCCTATTGAACACACCCCGTGCATTCACGAAGATATAATCCTAAAAAGAATGGTCGCATGGTAAACAAATTTGAACTACAAACATTGTTGATTTACCATCTAATTCTGCATTTTATTTTTAAATTTAAATTTAACCTTTTTCTATTATCTGTTGCTGCAACACAGGTATCATTTTTCAGTGATGGTGAAGAAGCACCATGCAATTTAAAGGCAGATGCCATGTTCTTCATCCCCAGGGAAAATCCAAGGGCACTATTTATTCGACTGTATGAGCAATCTTCTCCCTCAGTGGTGCTCAAGCCAGCTGTTAACTTGAAGGAATTGGCTTTGCCTTTTAATGTTCATGGTCAGGCCTTTTTTCTACGCCTTTTGTATTGGAACTAGAAGCTTCTCCCTGGATTAGTTTAGGATGCTTGAATTACTATTTGATGCATTTCTTTTGCACTTTCAGGAACAATGGGACAAGATAGGAATGGGACACGGTCATTTGAAAATCATGCATTTGCACAGGAACTTGAAAGTAACTGTTCTAACCTTAGAGCTAAAGTAATGTTTGGATATAATATATTAATATGTCCCAGCTTTTTGCGAATATAGGCAAGAAAGTTTTCTATTAAGATTTTTTCAGCATTTGGGATACGTTGTGTTTCAGATGCCAAAGAAAATTGGCCAGGTGATGTGGAGGATACTAACATTCACAAGAATTTGCTGTCCTCGAAGCTAAGTTGATGGTCCTGTAAAATCATCTTCTAAACAAAATAGTTCCAGCTAGGAGCGTAATCACAGAGGAAATGGGGTTATATATCATTATCTGGCAATAAAGGTGATGAAGCTGCTATTGTTTATGAGCATGGTTCACTGATGCCCAAACTTTAACATTCTGACTACTATACTGAACCAAATATACAAGAACTAGCAGCAAAAGATGTTAGTGTTAATTTTTCACTCCAGTCACCCTTAACATGCAGAGCTTTCTAATTCAATCACTGTTAACATGCATCATCTCGCTCCTTAAATTGGGGATCTGAGAACGGTAGATTTTTTGTGTGTTTTCCATAGGTTTATGCTCCATGCATTCTTTATGTAAGGCTAACTAAAGAGAAGTACACTTTATTTTTTCCACCTCTTCAGATATTACATGCATTTGCATGCATAATTTCTATTCATGTCTTTATATATTCATTGTAATTTACACATTTAATTGTGTGTGAGCAATATAGAATTTTTATTCTTGTCAGCACTTTATTTTTTCCACCTCTCCAGATATTACATGCACGACAAGTTTTGTTTCTCTTTCTAGCTAGATCTATGCTGAAAATTCTACATGGTATCAGAGCTTAGGCGCTAGGAAAGAGCAATTTTTTTTTGCAAGTGTTGAAGATGAAATATGTTGCAAAGAATGGAATTTCCAGCCTTTGCCATTCTCATGCCATACAAATGGAAGCCAAAGATTCTACTTCAGCTCACAAGTAGAGGCTTGCATCGAATAATCATGGCAATAGAGGTTCAACCAAATTTTGCATCAAGCCAAGGTCATGCTCTTTTTGCATGGGCCTTGCCTTCGATTACTCTTTAGTAACACTATGTCAGTGGACCTGTCATGCCTCTCTTTTCAACATTATGGAGGGGTTTCTACTACTTGTATTGATGTTTCATTGGTTTCATAGTTGATCAGTTTTATAGATAATTGGCACCTGTATTTCCAACTAGCAATTTGTTCTTGCATGGTTGAGTAGTGTCGTTAGGGTCACTAATTAAGATTCACGTGTCAGTTTTGCATCCTTGACTGATAGATGTTTTGCTTTTGTTTGCCATCTGCTCATTGTTCGAGTAGTGTCATTGGGGGCACTCATGCAGATTGATCCTGATCTTCATCTTGGTTTTAGAGGAATCTCTTCATTCAACACTATGGCGGTTATCATTCGATAGATGTCCATAGTTTTCTTGTCACAAAAGATTCCACAGTTTTTTTGTTCTATTTAGTTAGTCTTAAGGGGGAGTGTTAGTGTTAATTTTTCACTCCAGTCACCCTTAAAATGCAAAGCTTTCTGATTCAATCACAGTTAACATGCATTAGTTCACTCCTTAAATTGGGGATCTGAGAACGGTAGATTTTCTTGTGTTTTCTATAGGTTTATGCTCCATGCATTCTTTATGTAAGGCTAACTAAAGAGAAGTACACTTTATTTTTTCCACCTCTTCAGATATTACATGCTTTTACATGCATACTTTATGTTCATGTTTTTATATATTTATTGTAATTTACACATTTAATTGTGTGATCAATATAGAATTTTCATTCTTGGCAGCTCTCTGTTTCTTCTATATTATTCTACAAGTTTTGTTTTTCTTTCTAGCTAGATCTATGCTGAAAATTCTACAAAAGAATGTGCTGAACCAGGTTATTGTTGCCAGGTTAAGGACTTTGTTGTTGGAAGAAAAGGCTATGGGTTTATTAAGTTTTTAGGAGAAACTGACATTAGCCGGATTTACAGAGTATAATTGAATTTAAAAATGTGAGGCTCTTTTTTATATGAGTGAAAGTAAAATACCACCTCTAGGATAGGGCCTTAACACACCGACATAAATCACCTTCTTAAATATTAAATAAGCATGATTGTGATGAAAGTAAAATACTGCCTCCACAAGAGGGCTTTAACAAACAGGCAGAGATGACATTGTTAAATGATAAACATGTTGATCAGCATTGTACGAAGGGTGTGGAAGTAGAAGAATTTGAGAAAAGGCTGAAAAGAAAACCCGGAAGGACGGTCTTGATGAATCTGGGTGTTGGAAGATGTGGAGAAATTTGACAGAATGCTCAATGGAATGTCTTAAGAGCAAGATATGGAATTGATGTTGCACAATGGTGTTGAGATTTAAATGCAGATGTAAAAATGAAAAATCAGATAAACATATCCAAGACAGAATAGACACAAGCAAAAGAAAAAGACTATGTCTGGCATCACAGCTTTTGGAAGATGAGCAGTTGTGGGAATCTAACGGTTATAGCCAGAGAAATGATTTGGCTTCACAGTTCATCAGAACCATTGCAACCTGAGATACAACCTTGGTAAACATATTTGCCGGTGCAACTATGGAAAGCTGAGTTCTTAGCGAAGTGAATGGCGCTGTTACTATCACAAAACAAAGTGAAATTAGATTGCATATATCCCAACTCCCCAAACAATCGATGTAGCCATATCATATCCTTGGCGTCCTCAGTGAGAGCAACAAATTCAGCCTCAGTAGAGGAAAGAGCAACTATCGGTTGCTTACGAGAGGCCCAACTAATCGCTGCCTTGACAAAGTGAATACATAACCGGTAGTAGAACGCCTTGTATCTAAATCACGGGCCATATCAGAGTCAACATAACCATATAGCTTTGTATTTTCACATGTAAAGCATAAAACATAATCAGAGGTACCTTTCAAGTACCGAAGAATCCATTGAACCGCTTGCCAATGAGTTTTTCTTGGATTTCTCATAAAGCTGTTCACAACTCCCATTGCATGAGCAATATTAGGACGAGTGCAAACCATTGCATACATAAGACTGCCAACGACAGATGAGTGAGGAACAATATCCATTTCTTCTTCTTCTTCTTCCGGAGTAGGACACATCTCAAAAGACAATCGAAAGTGATAAGCTAATGGAGTAGTAACAAATTTGGCATTTGACATATTAAACCTGTCCAAAACTTTTAAAAGATATTTTTCTTGAGACAATTTGATTACCCGTTTCTGTCTATTTCGAATTATATCCATCCCAAGAATCCTCTTCGCTGCCCCTAAATCTTTCATGGCAAAACGAATAGCCAAATGCCTCTTTAATTCATTAACAATTCACACACTGGTTCCGGCAACGATTTTTCTATCACTTTCAAGCAATGTGCTCTTCAATGTTTCAATAGAGAAGACAACAAAAGAGCTGTGGGATAAATTATCTTCATTATATGAGATAGCTTCAACATCAAACAAGGTATTCATAATGAAAAAGTTATACAATATGAAAATGAAAGGAGTTATGTTGAATCACCTCAATGATTTCAATACCTTACTTTCTCAATTGATTTCAGTAGGCATAACATTAGATGATGAAATGAAAGCTATACTGTTGTTGTGTTCATTGCCGAATAGTTGGGAAAGGGTGGTAATGGCAGTTAGCACTTCGGTGGCTGCCAAAACTAAACTGAAATTTGATGAGGTTGCTGCTACACTTCTCAGCGAAGACATGCGTAGGAAGAATCATGAGTCTTCCTTAGGTGGTGCATTAACAACGGTGCAATCGAGGTAGGAGTCAAGAAAGAGGCAGACATAACAACCATGGAAGATCTCAATCTACACATTGGTCACAATCAAAAGGTAGAAATGGTACTTGGTGGTTTTGTGGTAAATCGGGACATACAAAAAAGAAATGTTGGAAATACAAAAAGGCCCAAGATGAAGTGATCAATGATGTAGTAAATATTGTAGCTGTTAAGGATGATGGTGTATTGGTTCTTGCAGACGAATGTAAGTTTGCGGGTTCTTGATTCCGGTGCCTCTTTCCATCCTGCTCCATGTTGGAGTGCTTTCACAAATTATCAAGAAGGTGTGTTTGGTAAAGTTTCTCTTGGAGATAACAAAGAATGTGACATTGTCGGAAAGGGCGATATTTTATTATCACTGAGAAATGGTAGTAAATGGCTTTTGAAAGATGTATGTCATGTTCCTTCTCTTAAAAGAAATCTGATTTCTGTGAGTTAGCTTTATGCGCAAGGTTGTAATGTTAATTTTTCTTTAGATTCATGGAAAGTAACCAAAAGTCCCCTGATTTTGGTAAAAGGAAAGAAATTAGGGAGTTTATATGTTTTAGAATGCAATGGTGAAGTGGGAGCTGCCATGACCGTTACAGATAGTAACGCTGAACTTTGGCACAAGAGGCTCGGTCATATGAGTAAGAACGGTCCGAGTCTTAAATTAGTTGATTTGGAGTTATGTGAGCATTGCCTTTATGGCAAACAAAATTGAACCAGCTTTAAGCATATGGGTCATGAGAAGAAATCTTCTCCATTAGAGCTTGTGCATTGCGATGTTTTCGGTCCTACGGAGGTAACTTCTATCGGTGGTGCAAATTATTTTGTTCTTCAAAGTTTGATAATTTTTGAGCAGATCATGGAATTTGTCGTATTAAAACAGTCCCTTTTACACCTTAAGAAAATGGTGCAGCTGAGAGGTTGGCTGAATTAGACTATTTTGGAAAGAGCTTGGTGCATGCTCTCCAATGCCGGTTTGGGGAAAGAATTTTGGGTAGAGGCATGTAATATTGCTGTTTATTTAATCAATCGTGCTCCTTATCTCGTCTTGATTTTGACATTTCGGAAGAGAGGTGGCTTGGTAAACAAATTTCATTCAATCATTTGCGTGTTTTTGGGTGTGATGCTTATGTGCATCTTCCTAAAGAGCAGCGAACAAAATTGGATTTCAAATCCAAGAGGTGTATGTTTTTGGGGTATGGTGAAGATCAATTCGGTTTTAGACTGTGGGATCCCGTTTCAAAGAAAGTTATTCGTAGCCGGGATGTTGTTTTTAATGAAAAGTCTTTCTTAGGTTTGCATAGTCAGAACACCACTTCTGATGATTCTATTGAATTTGATTTATTTAACAATGACACTATTGTGTAGAGAGTTCCACGGGTTACATTTCACCTGTCTACTGTTATTGTTGGATAAACAACCACTACCCAATCCCTGCCTTGCATAATTTCCACGCAACCCCTTATGACGAACACACTCCCCATTGTAACTCCACATGCCACTTCACTGCCCATGCAACCTGGCCCTTTATGTGACGGTGGAGTGGCAAAGCAGGCGACTTTGTTCCAAATGCCGCCACCACTCTTTCCTTTGTCGCGCGTGGACTCTACTCTACCACGCGTGGACCATACTCTACTGCGGGTGGAGAATACTGCCTCCCTTATGCCTCCCTCCCGACCATTGCTCCACCCTTCCAATGAGCCCATTACGTCCCACGTTTTACAACCCCGAGACCAGAGCTTTCGCACTGAACCAAATTTTGGAGAAGAGCAAAGTGTGCGTCATATGCAAGGAATTGGTAATGATTTTACTGTTGGAAATATAGAGGGATTTGGTGAACTTCATAGTCAAGAATATAATTAAAATATTCAGCTGCGGAGGTCTACCAGAGAAAGAAAACGTCCACGAAAATTTGATGATTATGAGCTTTAATTTTCTTTATGTTTTGATCATGCAGAGACACAGACATTTCGACAAGCCTATCATGATGGGAATTCCGTGCATTGGATGAATGCTATGAAGGACGAATTGGAGTCTTTGCGAACTAATGATACTTGGGATTTAGTTCCTGCTCTACCTAATCAAATTTTTTTGAAAAATAAATGGGTCTACAGGCTGAAAGAAGAAGATGGAGGATGGTAAAGATACATGGCCAGATTGGTGGTAAAAGGTTTTGCTCAACAAAAGGGCATCAATTTTAATGAATTTTTTCTCCAATTGTGAAAGGCAAACAATTCGTTTGGTCTTGGGTATGGTAGCTATTTTGGACCTCGAGCTTGAGCAACTTGATGTTAAAATAACGTTCCTTCATGGAGATATTGAAGAAGAACGATACATGGAGCAGCCTGAGGGCTTTATTAAAAAGGGTGAAGAACGCTTATGTTGCAGATTAAAACGGAGTTTATATGGGCTTAAGCAAGCCCCGCGCCAATGGTATTTAAAGTTTGATAGTTTTATGACTCAACAAAACTTCATATCTTGTGAATCAGATCCGTGTGTTTACTACAAGCAACTTCCCAATGGCGAGTTTGTCATTCTATTGCTGTTGCTTTCAAATCAAGCTTCTCCTAGTCTTCGTCTGATAAAGATCCTTTGCCCTTGGGTTTTCCAAGCAATGCAGGTGATAGTCCTGCTTGATCAGTAATGACTCTATCTGCACTTTCCATAACCCGAAATTTTTCCCAGCAAACTTCTTGATTTTCCATTTGTCTGCTTCATCCGTGACTCCGAGAAATCTTCACCGATTTCCGGAAAATCAAATCAAGCTCTCCCAGCTCTGATACCAATTGTTGAGATTTAAATGAAGAAGTAAAAATGAAAAATCAGATAAACATATCAAAGACAGAATAGACACAGGCAGAAGAATATTTTATAGTGGTTCGTCCAAACTGGACTACAGCCACTCTACAAGCAGGGGCATATCTCTTTTATTAAAAAATACAGTTATACTGTATACAACAAACTCTCACAGACTTCTATCACTGTTTTCATGCATAGAAAAAGACCATGTTTGACATCGCAGCATCTGGAAGATGAGCAGTCTTAGGAATCTAACGGTTACAGCCAGAGAAATGATTTGGCTTCATAGTTCATCAGAACCGTTACAAATGGCGTGGTAAAGGAAAATGATGAACTGTCTATGGAGAAAATAATACGAACAGTCTCAACTATAGAGGATCACAAGGGATATGAAGCAAGGATCAACATATATAGTTTATGTTACTATTCTTATATTGTTTCACATAAATGTTTTTAGTATGTAGGAATGACTTCTGGATTTGCTCTCAAATGTTGGGATGCAAATGTCTTATTTATTTGTTGGTCATCCCTTTGCAATGAGAGTTATAATATAGTAGCAAAAATGTACTCTTTGGCTGTCTCCTTTCATGGATCTTGTGATGTCAAAATAGCAAATGACATTTTTCACGACATTAGATAAATGAATTGCACTTGTCGAGATCTATCTGATTATGCAGGTGGTACAGAGAAAGGAAGATATACATATGCAAATATCACATATTAAATAATTAGATACATGCAAGTTGATGTTATAGTAATACATATGACATCCTTATATAGATGTTAATACAAATGTGATGGGTCACATCCTTCCTGTATTTGTGAGGATAATTATTAGATAATAAATAGGTTCATTACAGCACATCTAGGAACCATTAATGATGTTAAAAAATTGATGTCAATAAAGATTATCATTGTCTGGCATTGCACTTTCTCCTTGGAATAATGAAAACTACGTGGTGCCAAGGGCATAATTTAGTGTCCTTTCAACTCAATCAGACAAATGTCTCAAGTTTTTCTGATATAGTTAACGGTTCTCATTCTGATACACTCAGGGATGAGAAAAGGATGCTCTTCATATTTTAACGTCTGAGGCCTTATCAGATATTTTGTTCTGTATAATAAATATTTTAAACCTGTACTAAGTTGTTGGATGAAATGCTCAAGTTTCTCTTTGGGAGGGGAGCTTTGTCATCAACAAAAGGTAGATTCCAGCCTATCCAAAACTAACAAGCATAGTTGATGTTGATGTTAAATTAAGGCACTGATGAGAACAAGTATTACTGTTGGTAATTTAAGTATTGTTAGGGTATCATGCTAATGCAATTGGGTAGATGGAAACAATTCAAAAGAAGGTGGTCAACTGGAATCATTGAAAAAATAGCTAAAAATAAATTAAAAGCAGGTGGACAGCTATAGCAGCCATGTATAGATAGCAATAATTTTAAGTATACAGCTTGGAACATTAAATTATAAACTTCAAAACTCTAAGATGGAATCTTACTATCTTCAATGTTGGCATATTCTCTTCCCACTTCATTGCCTCCCATACATTCTAGTCTGAAGTAGGGAGGACATACATGAATATTTTCGACAGCTTGTATATTTATGACTTGAATCACACTTTCTTCACTTCAAGAATATGTTGCTGTTTGTGCCTTACCTGCATTTCCCGTGCTGCCAGTTCCATTTTCTCATGGCTTATATTGGTAGATACAAGGTGGGTCTGGCAACATTGGAGACAATTTCCTCTAAGCAAGAATTATATGATAATATAACATATTATAGTTAGTGCTTTAACTATTGTCAGTTGTTAGTATGGCGATTTTAAAATACATCTATATAAAGATGTTAAGATATATCAATTTTAAGCATCTATGTTGGATTTGTGACAGATTAGAAAGGCACTACAAAATTGATGTATCCCTCAACATCATTGAGATAGATATCTTTAAGATGTCTATGTCAGTTTACTAGGTTTTTAAATGATTATATATTATTATGTGTAGTATATGATTCGTATAAATAACTACCTAGTTTATTGTTTAAAATGTTCTTTTAACCATCTGCTTCATTACAAGCCCTGCAATTATATTTGTATCTTATCAACATGCAAGTGGATAAGTAATAATAAACTAAAAATAATTGTCAATTTGAGCAAGTGTAAACATTATATTGGAAATGAATTAGAAGTACGGGACCTGTGGATAGTTGTAGAGAGCAGATAACAGTAAGTTTAAAGTAGTTAGACAAATAGGAACATTAAATACTGTTTTATTGAATGCCAAGCCAATCTTATTTTTGGATTTGTGTTCTACAGGAGTTGAACACTGTTAAAAATATATACTATAGTATGATCAATATCATGTGATTTTGAGCTTAGTTTTCTTGGGTGGTTGGGTCTCTTTCAAGGCCTTTCTAGAAAACAAAAATCAGTTTTAACCCAATATTTAAAAAGCACCAGCTGTTTAGTATGTCAGGCAATATGATTTAAAGCATTGTTTCTAGGTAATACCGTAATAGTCAATATTGCTTGTTACGTTTCGCCAAGGGATATTGGAGATCTTGATTGGAAGATGGAATTTTAAATTCCTTTACAAGGCTGCTGCTGAAGTGATCAGAACATTCTTATTTTCACCCTCTGTAGCTAATTTAAATTCCGAACACTGGACATGCACCTAAAATTGCTGATGGAATTATTGTTGACATTGCTTTCTCTTGAATCCTTACTGATGACTGTCCTTCCACTATACTCCTTTTCTCATAGTCACACCCCTTTGTCTTTTAGACACTACGATTGAGCCTAGGACTGCCTTCTTCATCGCTGCACCAATATAGCTTTGTTATGTTTCTACTCACATTCTCTGTGACATTCATCTTTCAATCACTGAAACCACTGTCCTTTTGACTTTGTTATAGCACTTTATATACTGCTGCTATTATGGATCCTTGGCATTCCTTGCTTATAATGTGTTGCTCTTTTAGGTGAAATGCTTCTTTGGCAGCCATGAAAATGCTGTCTTCAACATTTCATGCCAATCTTTTATTCATTTTGTCTAATCTCTGATTCTCAGAACATTATTTATCAGTGTTGTCATCATTGAAGTCATTGTCTTGCAACTTATGAACACAGGCTTGAAACAGATATATGACTGTTTATTTTGGGTCCTTTGATCACTGTTAGTGTTATATCATATCTTTGCTGTTACTCATCCTCTTTCCACTGTCATAAGTACTACTCCTTGATCTGTCTTTTGGCACATTACTTGTTATTGACATCTTAACATACTCACAGCCTTCATGATGTTCTTCTCCTTCTTTTCCCTTCATTGTAGATGCATTCTTTGCTTTGCTGTCACAGTGATTCCTTTCTTGACCACTGTCACGCGTTGTAACAGCATATATGAAGTTTCGCTGATACAAAACTCATGATAATGATCTTTTCATTGCAAGTTCACTGTCTTTTCTCTTCATATAGCAGTATCTTTTGGTGTATGCCGGTCATTGTACCTCATGGGTGTCTTTCACTCTGTTCAAAACCCTGATCTATATTGCTGTGACATCTCATACTTTTCTCTTGACTGCAGACCCTTTGACTGTTATGTGATCTTTTGCCTGGCAAAATTCTGCTCTTTTGATAGTGGCTTGTCTTCTTTACTGCTGCTCTCTGTTCATGTTGACATGCCTTTAACTGTCATCATGCAATAACTCTTTTGGTAGTGAAAAGCACTGCCTTTGCCATTCTTTCAACCTTGTTGAAAATGCCTCCTATGACAGTGTCTTTGCTGCTAATCACATTTGTCTCTAAAAGTCAACATAAATTCTGATATGACCCTTCGGTCCCATATGAAGGGGATGAAAGGAAAGTTCTCATTCCTAGCGCAGTTGTGCTCCAATGATTCATTTTTTGTGGCATTTTGGGAAGTTTCTTTTGTGTTCTCAGTGGTGAGTGATCCTCTTAGGCTTTGGCTGATCTATCTAGTTTTGAGATCTATCACTGCTCTATCTTAAGATCCTACTATGTACAGGGTTTCGGGGCCCCTTCAAAACCTGTTGTTAACTTAATCAAAAACATAAATTCTGATATGAGATTTCAGGGCTCTTGGTAATGTATGCATTTCAATCTGCTATCACAAACTCATTTTTCAAACAAACCTAGCCTTTGTTGATCATAACTTGTCCTTTTGATTTGCTTGTAAATTCATCACTGTTTAGACACATCTTAGCTGTCTTAACCTTGCTCATAATCTCTGTACAACTGTCCTTGACTTTCATTTGATGACTATTTTTATCCTTTGATCTCACTCTGTGAACCTTCCCACAGAGTATATTTTAACCAAGCTGTAGTACTGCTCTTCACGTTGACAGTCAACGTTTCTTGAACTCATGATTGTATCACCATTATCTTTTGTATCCTCTTTCACAAGGCACTATGTTTTCTGTCCTTTACGTTTATATGACTGTTTTGATATCTCTTAACTCACCATTGATTGGATACCATTTCAACTTTATAGACTGTCAAAACTATGAAAACCGTACATCGTTGTCTCAGTTCCTTCTTGATCTGTTCTTTTAAGAAACAATGGAAACCTCTGCTTTTGCATTATAATGGTAACATTCTTCTTTATAGCTATTTATACTCGCTTGATTAGTGTGTACACTCTAAATGCTATAACTACATTTACATGGCTCACTGCCTCTATTGCAACCTGAAACATTTCAGGACTGCATTCCTTCTTACTGTTACTTGAAACATTGATTTTTTATCTGCACTCAGGCATCCTTAGGCCTTTCAAATGCTGCAACAATGTCTTTGGAAACCATTGTGCAATGCCTTCCAGAGTTTATGAGCTGTTGTCCTCTTGGCCATTTGATCATGACAAGATCCCTTCTGCACCTGCAACTTCATTGTCTATTACTTGCTTTTGTATCTTTGTCTATTACTGCTTTTATATCTTGTTCATATCTTTGTCTTTTCTTGTTTTGCCATTGTCGTGATGAGCTCTGCCTCTCTTTTTGTGTTTTGCAAGTGTATATATATCTTAATCATTTCAGTTTTAAGTACTGTGGAAAGAACCTAATGTTGTAAAAATGAACCTTACGAATATTCTTGAAGAGCTTTGCAAATCACTTCAATGCCCTGTATATTACCACTGGCATACCTCTTAAACCATTTAGAATCATTGTTTTCTTCATCATTCTCTGGTCATTGGTTTTTTACTCATGCATGTCTTTATCCTTCATATATAGCTGCACTTTTAAACAATGGATGAACTCTTGAGGAAAAGTAAAAGAAATTCTTAAAACAATCCATGTCTCCTCAAAACAGTTTAAATACTTAGAAGAGTAGTGAACTCCTTAATGAAGAACACCAAAAATAGGCCATAGGACAGTGGAAAAAGCTTTGAGACAAATCTATATCTTCCCTTGATAGTAGATAAACTTGAAAAATAAGGATTGAACCCTTCTCAAAAGTCATTAAAACTTGTAGTCTAAGAAAGCATATCTTAGAACAGCCACGGAGTCGTCTTCTTTGATTTTACATGTACACAGCTGTGTAACATCTCGTAACCTTCCTTGTATGAAAACCATAGTTGTTTCTATGCATTGTATTTAGATTCTTCTTGAAAATCAATAGAAAATCTTGTTGTTCCTGCTCATTTCCTTGGTCATTACATGGTGTTTGTATGTTCATTTCTTGAAATTCATTGTGGTTTGCTTCAAAACCTCTGATTTCTACACATCTACGCAGTGTTTGATAAGTAGTCCTTTGATTAGATTTGCTCCAATGTGTTAGAGTAAAACCCTGTATGAAAATGTAATTGAAATTGCATATGATAATGTTACTTGAAATAAAGGAACTCAAATCTAAAGCATAAATGTATAGATCTGAGGATAACATGAAATCATACTCAACCCAAAGGGAGGAGTACATGCCAATCATCAGTTGGTGATCTCCTAGTCATCTTCATAATCCTTTGAATGCTTCATATTGATGTCGATGTCGATGTAGAAGGGTGGATCTTGAATCTTGATGCTTGATGCTTGCCAGTCTTTCTTTGAGTTGCAGATCTTTACTTCATTGAATGTCTTCAAATTGTGGAGTCAAACTTGCAATAACTTTTTGTCTCTCCAAAATGAAATAAGATACTTGCTTTTATATGTTTCAGACCTCAAATCTTGAAGGAATGCAATGGGTGTTTTAAATTCCCTCCAAAACCAAATTACTGTTACATGGTTTCAATTTATTATTTATTCACTGTTTTATGAAGAATAAATCCATTGGTTTTTATGCGTACTTGGTTAAAAATCACAAAGAGGAAGTCCACTGTTTTTCAGAGATCTAATAAATATCTTATAAGATGGATTCACTGCTTTGAGAGGGGTTTTATAGAGGCATTTATTCCAAATAAGCTGTGTCACATATCAAAAGGGGAGTCTAAAGATTGCTAGTGCAACAATACAATGATTAAAATAGTGTTTTATATGCCAAACAATGAAAAATACAATGGAACAGAGATCAGATTTATTAACAATGATTTCTAAATATCAAGGACAGTGATTTGATTAAAAGTGGTGTCAAGGTAGTGACAAGAATAGTGATCGGTCATGATCCAAATGAGTAGACAGTGTTGTTCATGATAACATTGATGAAGACAGTCAAAATAGTGAGAATCAAATGAGAACAATGATATAACAGTTATAGTAGTGAACTCCACTACTATGAGCTGCTATAAAGAGATGAGCAATGAAATCAATAAGTAGAAGGAATCGATGTTTGGACAGAGAACATACATATTGTATGCATGTCTTGACAATGATTTGATTATATCTAATGAAAGAGATACTAATGGTCTTGATTTTTGCAGTGATAAGCCTGAACCAAGTCCAAATGCCAATAAAGTCATAGTTAACAGTCCTAAATCTAGTCAACAATGAACATATCAACACAATTACAAAGAAGCATTTTAGAATGAGAGGGACAATGCTATTACAAGGATATACACAAGAACAAGGGTTAAATAAAGAAAAAGTGAACAACACTGTTAAGAAAATCACTTTAATGATAGAATGAAGGCATTACTATTATATGAAGGGCTATTAAGAGATGAACATTGTCCACATGAGCATTTTTATTTGCAGGAAGTTAAATGGAATATCAAGAAACACTATGGAAAGCACATTCATTGACAAGGGACCGTTGCAATAATTAAGTAGTGTTTTTGAAAGATTTAAAGAAGAGAAAAGTATATTAGGAGGAATTTGTAAAAATCGCTCTGTAACCTGTACAAACTTTGAGAAGGCTGATGTTTTGCCTTCCTCAGAATTTGTGCATTGGTTGTGTGGTTATGCTTCGGTTGTTCTCCATTTTGCTGAGGTGTCCCTTGGTTTGTTTGTTAAGTCTCGTGCATGCCATTGTTTTTCTTCCCTTCCTTTTCCTTTGCTTTATTCTTTGTGTTGTGTGTCTCATGATTGATTTGGGTTTGGGCTTTCTTTTCCCCGCTCTGGGTCACTCGTGTGATTTTAAGGCATGATAGATAATCATAATCAAGACATTCATACCCCTAGGGATGTCAAAGTTATTATGGAAGATGCATAAGAGAATCAAGATATATCTAGGGATGATAATAATGAGTCTGGCTTACAGGAATGAGAGAAATTATCATACAAAGCAATTGTCTCTGATTTTTCTAACCCAGTGTGTCCCTCTTTGGCTGTGTTTGATGAAAGAATTCACAAAGCACCTGCAGTTGGAGGATGTGGGAATTTGGCAAGGGCCATAACCGATAGATGTGGACGATCCAGTGATACTGATGCCGCCATTGGAGACCTCAGAGGAAATGCAAATGGTAGGTCCTCTTCTCTCGGTTTGAAAACCTTGTCCCTTTCTCCTAACCAAGATATGATAAAAGCTATTAGAGCTGAGCATACCAGGTTGAAGTAGATTGTTGTATTTTTTGTTTGCATGGATAAATAATCTTTACCTTCTCACAATTTTTTTGGCGATTGGTTGGCTAATGTGTGGGGTAAGAAACTGGGCATTCATGTTAGTTTCTGTAGAATGTTGTAGAAGGGCATGTTCATTGTGTTTCTTAAAAATCATAATATGCAGCAAAGAGTGCTTAAAAAAGGATATTGGAATGTGGGTCATTCCTTATTTCGTGCCTTCCCATGGTCTCCGAAAGGGGTAATTTAGATCAAGTCATTGCAAGATCTTCACCTAACTGGGTCGAAATAAAAAATTTACAAGCGGAATTTTGGCCATTCATTTCCCAGATTCTAAAACCCCTAGGTTTTGTTATGCAAGTTGAAGCCTCACGGGTCACCCTCCCACATTTGAATGCGAGGGCTTTAATTGCTCTCTCCCAATGTTGAGTTTCTAGATGTCGTTTCGATAAAATTCAAAGAAGAAATCTTTTCATGAGAAATATCTTTGTTGGGTAATTTAGGTGCATGCTTTCAATGTTAAGCGTAATGGGCATAATAGAAAAGATTGTCCTCTTTTGAAGAAAACACAAGATACAATTTTTTTAATTATTATGTTGCAATAGAGTATCAACTAAGAGAAAACATATATAACCAGTTATCAACAACAGTTAGAGTTTCTCTTGCTATCACCATATCCTAACTATAACATATACATAAAATGATTTATACAAAGTATGAGGTTTAAGTATACAAAAAAGAGTGTCATAACAAGATATCTATGGATCTTCCCATCCATCTGTATTGTTCCTTGGTTCTACATTTTCCCAGCCATTATTACTATTCCCTTGTCCTTGGTTGTTCTAGGTGTCATTGTATTCCTTGTTCTCGCATTCATTGTTGTATGTAGTCTCTTGAAAACCTGCCCTGTTATCATCCTTTGGATTTGAGTTCTGGATGATTGGTAAGCTGGGGTTTAGATGTCAACCAAGGTTATCTTCTTGGGGTACATCGACAAAAGTGGTAGACTGGATGTCTCTTTGGTATACGATCATTGCACCTTCTATCACCAGTGATAAAAATCTTTGTTCTAGTACCTCTATCCTTGCAGACACCTGATAGACAATATTAAAGTGTGTGAGTTTAATAAAAAATTCAGTAAGATCTCATTTCTCTGTTTCCAAATGGCCCAAAGGATTTAAGCAGTCAAAGAAAACCAAAAGATATTCATTTTCAAATCAAAAGCTTCCACAAAGCCACTAACAACTTCATGCCAAGAGAAAAAATTGTGACAATTCCATAAGATGGGGCAACCAAAGAAACTGGACCAAATTTTATTAGCAAACAACATTCAAAAAAGAAGTGTTCAAAGGTTTCAGGGCACATGCAGATAGAACAATAAATATTCTGTTGACTAGAATGAGAAAGAAAAGATCCAACAACAAATTTCTTTAACAAAAGCAACCATCGAAAACATAAAACTTTTTGTTGAACTTGAGAATGCCAGAAAAAGTCAGAGAAGAAGAGCCATCTAGAGTTAGTCCAATTAAGATTCCAGTTAAGGTTGATCCTGTTAATAATTCATGCTCCTTCCTTAAGCATTTCATATATTTGTTTACATGAGAAATTAAGTAGCCCTTTGCAATCATTTCATTTCATAAGATCAAACATTTGCACGAAACTCAACATTTTACCAGGGAATTGTCTTCCTACAACTTCAGAGATCAGGGTGTATGTTTTTTTTTGGGAATTTGGGATGTTGAAACTATCTCTAATATCTTCCCATGATCTTAGTTGCTTGTCCCTCAATACATCTTGTATAAGAGATTCCTTTTTGATGCCAATTTTTTGTTGAACAACACTGGGTCAATGCAAAAGGTTTACCATTTAAGTACAATTCCCACCAAATAGATCTATCCAAAACTGCAAATGGAGGATTTTTCCCAACAACACTTCTTGAACAAACTTGAGACCTGACTTGTCCCCATGCCTTCCAGATGGTATGAAAAACCTTGGATATAAAAACTTGAATCTCAAAGCCTCCAAATACAATGTCATGTAGAGGAATGCCTTTCCAACTTTTACCTTTTTTAATGTTTGATCTCTCAATGTTGTTTCTCACAAGGACTTTCCATGGCTCATTCCCTCTCAAAGCCTTTAGAATCCATTTAGCTGCCAGTGCCAATCCTTGTGTTTTAAGATCCCTCAAACCAAGTCCTCCCATCTTTTTTGGAGTGCAACATCATTCCCACTTGACACAATGTCTCTTTCTATTTCCCATCCCATCAGACCAGAAGAAGTCCCTCAGGATTTTTTCTAATTTATTAATCTGGCTGCTGACCAACATCCAAGAAGAAGCATAATAGACTGCATGTGAAGAGAGAACCTTCTGAACAATTTGTGTTCTGCCGGCCAAAGACAACACGTGAGATTGCCATTTGATATGTTTGTTCTCAATCTTCTTATAGATCCATGCCCACATATCATTAATAGAAGGGTTGATGGCAAAGGGTATGCTCAAATACCTGTCAATGGTAGAGGGACATGACCATTGCCATTCTCTATTTTCAAGCCATCTAGGTGGGCTTTCTGTCCATCCCATCATATTGGACTTATGAGGAGCTATCTTGGCTCCTGATGCCATGCAAAACACTTGGAGTCTGTTTAGAATATTATCAAATTTGTCTTCCTCTAAGTCTATGAAAAGAGCAGTATCATTTGCAAACTGTTCAACAAGAAGGTCTTCATTGTTTGGTAATTGGATCCCCTTGAGAGTTGTGCCTAGTTCAGAAGCCTTGAGGATAAAGGACAGAGCATTCATAATAATGACATATAATGTAGGGGCCAGAGGGCATCCTTATCTAATAGACCTTTCAAGTGCTATGTGTTCAGATAGTTCTCCATTTACATCAATCACAGTTGAGGAGTCTTTAAATAGAATACTAACCCAGTTACAATAGTATTTTGGGAAACCAAATGCCTCTAGCATTTTGAGAACAAAACTCTACTTAATTCTATCATAGGCTTTTTCAAAATCAAGTAGAACCATAGCTGCATTCTGCCCATCCATTTTTACCCAGTGCATGGCTTCCCAACTGGTAATTAGATTATCCAAAACATATTTACCTTTAATGAATCCAGTTTGAGTGACTGACACCACATCTTTGAGAACCTCGCTGATTCTTCTAGCCATGATTTTGGCAATAATCTTGTACGAGATATTTAGTAAAGTAATGGGCCTCCAATTCTTGATCTGAGATTTGTCACCATCTTTGGGTAGGATTTTAATTAATCCTCTATTGATGTTGGCCCCTAATGATTCTGTTTCAAGAGCTTCTTCATACTTCTAATAGTTCACCAGAAATTCATTCTTTATTTTTTTTGTAAAATTCAGCAGGCAATCCATCAAGTCCAAGAGATTTATCATTTGTTAGGGATCTTATAGCTTTATCAAATTCTTTAAGGTTAATCCTCTGCTCAAGTTCCAAGGCTTATTTTTGGGACACCTTCCTTGGAATTAGCTTAATGCACCTATTCATTGTCTTAATGTTTTCAGTTCTGTGCTCTAAAGAAAATAGTTTCTTATAAAACTCTACAAAAGCTTTCAATGTGTCTTTGTTGTTCGTGGTAACTCCACCTTCTATCTGAATGCCATTGATATCTTGCCTGCTTTGTTTAGCTCTGATTAAATTGAAGTACTTAGATACTCTATCCCCATCTTTAATCCATCTATCCTTGGCCCTATCTTTTTGTCCTTGGATTTTGAAATTTTGAATTCTTCTAAGCTTGGCTTTGGTATTAATGAGGGAATGTTCTAGCTCATGATCATTTCCTTTACCCTGGAGTTGGATTTCAATTTGATTGAGTTGGCTCTGATAAAAGTTTTCTTCTTGATTTCTGTCAAAGGCTTCCTTAGTTCCTATAATTTGGAACAACTTTCTCCATACCTTAACCAATTGGTCCCATTTATCTTTTGCAGATAGCTTAGAGTTGCAGAATTTGGAAAGAGCAGTAGCAGTTTGAATGACTTGGAGAGAGTCCTTGTTTTCCAGAAGGGAAGTGTTTAGCTTGAAGATGCTCTTTCTTTTTAAGTTGGGGTCTTGGATGAAATGTGCTTTAAGAGTAATGCATACATCGATGGGAGAGTGGTCAGACAAACGAGAAGGTGCGAATGCCACTGGGTTCTGACCCGGTTGATGGTTGAGACTGAATAACATTTTATTAAAGTAAATCCTGTCAAGTCTGCAATACATCCTATTCTGCTTTCCCTGATTGTTGCACCAAGTGAACCAATTTTTGTTGGAATCTTGCCTCATATTCTCCAGAGGATCCCTGACTTGGAACATTCTCTTGAATTTAGCCCAAAAGAAAAATTTATTTCCTTTTCAAATATGTTTGTTACCTCCACATTTATCTTGTTTGTTTTCAATCATGTTGAAATCTCCTATGAAAATCCATTTAGAATCTGGTAAGTTATTTGATAACCAGTCCCACAGTTGGGCTCTTTCTCTATAATCATTGGGTGCATATATATTACAGATTCCTACCTCTTGACTGTTGTCTTTGAAAATCCCCCAAATGGCCCTCTGACACGGAGAAGTACCTTTGGCAGTTGTCTTATTAGCCCATTTATTTCCTATGAGTATGGCCACTCCTCGTTTTCCTCTCGGATGTTCTGTAAAAATGCAATTGGCTTTGCTCCATATGAATTTGAGAGTATTATGGGCATGGTATCCAGTAACCTTGATCTTTTGTAAGCAAATAATATTTTTATTATGAGTCTTGTTGCACCAATTTCTAACAATATATTTCTTGTCAGGCATTTCTAACAATATATTTTCTGTCAGGTATTTCTAACCCCCAAACATTCCAACTGTGTATGTTCATCATCATAAGATTTTGGGAGTAGTTTGGTTCTTGCATAGTCTGTTGAAACACTCTCAGATTTCTTTAATTTTTATTTTGAGATTTTTTCCACTATTCCTTAGACTACTACTTCTTTGATATGTTTTTTTTTTCTTTTTTCTTTTTAGATACCACTTTTGTAAAACCATCTTCCTCCTTCCCTTGTTCACTTTGAAATGAAAAGGATATGCTATCATTAGGAGAGATAATTTATTTACCAAAGGATTTCTGTTTCATACTTCCTTCATCATCTTCTATTTTCAGAGACTCGAAATGCATGTTGTCAGGGCAAACCTCACCCTGTTCAACCAAGTGTTGTTTTAATTCTTTTAGGGCCCGTTCGTTTTGCGGAATTCGTGTATGCTAGAATAGCCAATTTTGGAATTCAACTGAATTCTGAAATTCTGCTATTCTGAAAATGAATTCTAGATATTCTTGTTTGGTTCACCTGGAAGATGACTAAGAAGATGCAAATTCTGCATTTGGTTCCACAAAATTGGAATTGGAAATGGAATTTTGTTTTTGCACACATACACAAATATACACACACATACACACACATACACAAATATACACACACATACACACACATACACATATATACACATACATGTATGTATATACACACACATATACACACCTACACATATATACACACACACGTGTGTATATATACACATGTGTATATACATATATGTGTGTATATACACACATGTATGTATATATACACATGCACATGTGTGTATATATACACACATACACACACACATATATATACACATACATGTATGTATATACACATGTATACACATATACAGACATGTGTATATATATACACACATGAGACATATACACATATACACACACATTTGTGTATATATATACACATGTCTATATACATATGTGTATATATATGCATGTGTGTATATACACTCGTGTATATATATATACATACATGTTTATATACTATATATATGTGTGTATATATACATGTGTATAAACACACGTGTGTACACACACACACACACACACACACACACACACGTATGTATATACCTTCCTCTCCTCCAACACATTTTGTTGCACATCTATTGCTATCTCCTTTTGGTCAATGTCCATTGGCTCTGGTGAACTTTCTTCCATGATCCTCAACTACCTCAAACTGTGCTAACTCTGGTAGAACCATTTCCTCTATCATAATCATTTTGTAAGAGGGATTGATTGGTTCACTTAATGTATTTTGTTTCTTTTCTTCTACCTTTTTATTACCACTATGCCTGTCTTTTCCATCATTAATAACTCCTGCGTCCATCAGGAAAACTTGTGGCAATTCAACTAAAATCTAACACTAGATGGCTCTCATCAACGACAATCAAAGGCACCCACAAACGAGCCAGAGTCGAAGTGGGGGAGAAATAATGAATAGACGAATGGAGAGAAACATACATGAGCATAAAACAAGAAACAAAAAATCACAGGAGAACGAAAAAAAGAAAAAGAAAAACTAAAAAGGATAAATAAAGGCACTGAAACAAGGACCACAAAAGCCTCCATGATAGTAATACAGAGGAGCCACGGGTCCTCCTACTATAGATGAACGACACGACCTCCAAGATCCTCGAGCCAACTTGCAGACTTCAACTTGTAGAGCATTTTTCAATCCAAACCCAATGTCCACAAGTCACATCACAAGATACAAATTTTGATGTCTCACAGTCTCATAATATGAAGGATCATATCTCGAAAGTAGACCCTAACCCTCCTGTGGATATTTCTGATGAACTATAACTGATTGAATGTTTGAAGATGATAAATTGATGATCACCGTGCTGCAAAAGTGAATGCAAGACATTAAATCAATTAATGTATTGTATTGTCATTGATGTCAACTTGATATGGTTTGATTGTTCATTCATATATTTTCATAACCTTGAAGATCTGAAGAGACAGTTTATGTGGTCAGTAAAACATAAAAGGTCTATATACACCGAGTGACAGTGAACATCGAGCAATTCACAATGTATACCGAGCACAACAATAACTGAGAAAGTGTTACCGAGAAAGAGTTAATGACCGCTCGCATAACTGAAGTTGATGACCGAACATAACTGGAGTTAAAGAATGACAAAATTGCTTAGCTGACAGAGCTACAATTTAGGGATTGATTGATTGATTGTTTTATTATCAATGATCAGTTAAACTAAGGCTAGGAAAGAGATTAAAAGCGCATTTTATTCACAGTTATCAAGGAGAGATTTACGGAATAAAACTAAAAAAGAGCTTTACGGGATAAAAAATCATGGTGAGTTTTACTGATCAAGGAGAGATCTATGACAAAAATAAGGAGATTGAGTGGCTAATCATGTCTATATAAAGAGACAAGAAATTCATTATCAAAAAGAGGAATGTTGAATATATTTTGTGTGAAGATATAACTCTTCATGCAGTTCTGATCATACATGTTGAAGAATAGAGCCAAGGAATTCTGCAGACACCGAGCAACAGAGGACAGAGCATTCACCGAGAAGAATAAAGAAAGAAAGCAAAGGAATTGAAGTATATATTGATCAGAGAGGTATTATAGGACTAACAATAGACTTGAATAATTACAAATCAAAGTTGTATTTTGAATAGATCATTTACTGTATCAGTTTAACCATTGATTTAGAAAATCTCTTAACCGAGTGAGATTTAACAGTCCTTATTGTATTGAGATACTCAACAGTATCAAAAAGTTTTCTTGGTGACAAAATAGTGAGTGCTAGGTCAAAAGACAAACTATTTGTTTTAAATCCTCTAACAAGATTGCACTTAACAATGTGTATTGTAAACTTTAGTAGGGTTGGCTCTTCACTGAGCTCATTTCAGAAGAGTAAAAATATTTTGGGTTATCGGTCCCAGGTGGTTTTTCCCATATTGGGTTTCCACGTTAAAATCTATGTCAAATGTGTATATGTTTCATTGCATTGATATTTTGTTTTACACATTGTTGAAACTTGATTGGTCGGTTAACACTAAGTTTATTTGCTGCTACTCGGTAAAGTCCAGAAAAGATAAATAGTATATCTTACTGAGCAGTTTATATTTGTTAAAATTATTTATGACATACATCTTGATGAAATTGGGACTGTAAGATAAAAGAAGGTATTATATTTGAAAGATAAGTTTTTGGTTAGATCTTTTGGTATAATTGTTAAGGCCACTGATTCACCCCCCCTCTCAGTTATTCTAACAATTGGTATCAGAGCTCTGGTGCTTTGAAGAAAAGTTTAAAGCGACTTAAGCTAAAAATCACAAGATGAGTTAAAGGGATGTGCCTAAGTTGAACAAGGACAACTTTGCATTATGGAAAAGCGGGATAAGAATTCATCTATCTGGTATTGGAAATGATGTTACACAACACTTGGATACTGAATATGTTGCACCTACTGGACCTCTGACTATTGATCAATTGACAGATAAACATGAACATAATTCTATGATGATAAAAATTGCTTCTTCACTAACCGATGCCGAATTTGAAGATGTGAAATCATTCACCTCTGCAAAGAAAATATGGGACAAAATCAAGCTAGTACATTGAGGAGATACCAATGTGTTGAGACCTAAAGCTGAAAGTCTAAGAGGAAAGTTTGATGACTTGAGAATGAAAGGAGAGAACATCACTCAGTACAATGATAGAATCAAAGAAGTTGTTAATGCTATCCATGGAGTAGGAGGAGTACTTGATGAAGAAACAGTTTTAAGTAAAATTCTAAGAACCTTACTGCCTGTTTATGCTATTAGAGTATCTGCAATTCAAGAAAGGAGAGCAGTAGCTAATAAAAATGTTACTCTTGATAGTTTGATTGGTAGACTTATTTCATTTGAGACAAACAACTATGAAAACAATGTCTTGCCTACTATTGAGTCTACATTCAAGTCTTCTCTGTAAATAAGCAAATCTAGTAACAAACACACTATGAGAAATGATAGTGACAGTGATAGTGATGAACGAGAACTTGATGAACTTGAAGCACTAATGGCTAGGAGATTACATAGAGGTAAAGGAAGATATAAATGTAAATGACCATTGGTCTGTCTTAATTGCAAAGAAATTGGACATTTTGCTTTTAGATGCCCTAACAAAAGAAAGGATGAAAGAGACAATGACAAATATTATGAAAATAAGTATGACAGAAGTGATGAATGAGACTACAAAAGCAACCAACACTTTGACAGAAGAGATAA
Organism: Thuja plicata; assembly: GCA_018584345.1. NCBI lineage: Eukaryota > Viridiplantae > Streptophyta > Pinopsida > Cupressales > Cupressaceae > Thuja > Thuja plicata. The sequence continues at coordinate 1,233,320 of MU227527.1, read as the reverse complement.
CCAAGATTACAAGGACAAAGACAAGAAGGCTTTTCACCTGGTTGAAAACAAAGCTGAAAATTCTGATACTGATTTTGATGAAGATATTGAGGTAGTATTTGTTGCTATGAAGGATGATTCAGACGAAGAATAAATATATGTTGAAACAAAACTCGTAACTAAAGTTAGCAAAAATAATGTCTAGATTATTAATAGTCGCTGTACTTATCACAAGACTGAAGATAAAGAAAAGTTTGAAACTTTTGAATATTTTAATGATGGATCAGTTAGGATGGGTAATGACTCACCTTGCCCAGTTGAAGGAAAATGTACCATTGTTGAATAATATGATTAGATGTGAAAATGCATATTGGGTGAAAAGACTTAACTATAATCTGTTGACTATTTCACAACTAAACAACACAGGACACCGAGTTGCATTTGAGAACAAAAAGGTAATGATCTATAATGGAACAAGAAAGTTGATCGGTACTGGTGAACAAACAAAAGGTAATCTCTTTTATTTTGATAATATTGAGACCACTTGTTTATTGGCTATAAATGAAGGCGTTTGGTTGTGGCATAGAAAGTTATGTCATGTGAATTTTGACAACATGGTTAAGATAAGTAAGAAAAGAAAAGTGAGGCTTACCGAGTATTTCAAAACCCAACCATGTTATGTGCAAGAATTATCAAATAGGAAAAATGACAAAGTCTAGTTTCAAGAGCAAAACCTACACATCTAATGCTATTCTAGAGTTAGTTCATATTGACTTATGTGAAACAATGAGAACAAAGAGCTATTATGGTGATAAATACTTCATTCTATTTGTTGACGACTGTCATGTTTTTAAAAGAGAAATATGAAGCATTTAAGATGTTCAAATGGTATAAAGCTAAAGTTGAAAAACAAAGTGGAAAAGAACTGAAATGTTTAGGATCAGATAGAAGAGGAGAATTTATTTCTAATGAATTCACTAACTTTTGTAATGAGTGTGGGATTACAAGACATATTTCTGCACAAAGAACACCACAGCAAAATGAGATTGCTGAAAGGAGTAGATTAATTGTTGACTATGCCAGAACACTGATGATTGAAAAAAGCATCACACAAACATTATGGAGAGAAGCTGTAAGTACTAGTGTCTATACACTAAACCGAGTTCAATTGAATAAAGACACAAATAAGACACCTTATGAGCTATGGTATTGATACACACCAAATGTGAGTTACTTTAGAATCTTTGGAAGTCAATGTTATATACTTAAAGATGATACAAATGAGAAACTTGATTCTAAAAGTGATGAAGGAATATTTCTAGGATATTCTACTAAAAGCAAAGCTTATAAATGTCTTAACAAATCTTCTAACAAAATCATTGAAAATGCAAATGTTAAAGTGGATGAATTTGCTGAGAAAAATCATGAGGAAAGCAGAAAGGAACCAAAAGATTAAATTTTTTTTGTCTACATTGATAAACTTGACACTTTGCCTGAGCAATAGTTTAATGCTACCGAGCGACAAAACAATGCAACCGAGCAACAGGCTGCACAAACTGAGAATCAAGAAAATGCTCGCAATGCTGAACTGAGTGATAATGAAGATCAAAATGATGAACAAAGATATGAACCTGTACTTGCTAAATATGTTAGAAGATACCATCCATAGGACCAGATCATTGGAGACAAAAGAGATGGAATGAGAACAAGAAGTAAGTCAATAAACACTAGATGTTTGATTTGAGATTTTGAGCCAAAATCTGTTAATACTGCACTTGAGAATCAAGAATGGGTTAGTGCAATGAATGAAGAGATTAAGAAGATTGAGAGGAACAAAACATGGACATTAGTACCTAGAGCGAGTGACAAAAATGTCATTGGTACCAAATGGATATTCAAAAACAAACTGAATGAGAATGAAGAAGTCACAAGAAACAAAGCAAGACTGGTATGCAAAGGGTATGCACAAGAAGAAGGTATTGACTATGGAGAAACCTTTGCACCCATTGCTAGGCTAGAAGGAGTAAGAATTCTACTTGCTTATGCTGCTTTCAAAGGATTCAAAGTATACCAAATGGATGTTAAATTTGCATTTCTAAATGGAATACTAGAAGAGGAGGTATATATTGAACAACTTGAAGGGTTTATTGATCCTAACAAGATGAACATGGTTTGTAGACTGCACAAATCCTTGTATGGATTAAAACAAGCACTGAGAGGATGGTATGAAAGACTTCACTCCTATCTTAGTAGTATTGGATTTATTAAAACAAGTGATAACAGTAATCTGTATTTGAAAGGAGATACTGATGATAAGATTTTGATTGCTGAAATATTTGTTGATGATATCATATTTGGAGGAAATGATATGTTATGCAAGTCATTTTCTGATGAAATGAGCAAAGAATTTGAGATGTCAATGTTTGGAGAGATCAAATTACTTCTTGAACTACAGATTCTACAACAGACTGAAGGAATCTACATCACACAATCAAAGTACATCAAATAAGTTCTGAAGATATTCAAGATGGAGGACTCCAAACCAGTTGGAACACCTATGGCAACCAGATGCAAATTGACAAAGGAAGATAAGAAAAATGAGGTAAATTAGACCTTATACAAATATATGATTGGAAAACTAATGTATGTTGTACACACTAGACAAGATATAACACATACAATTGGTATAGTTGCAAGATTCTCTGCTAATCTTAAGGAATCACACATGACTGCTGTTAAAAGAATTTTGAGATATCTGAAGAATACCAAAGACTATGGTTTGTGGTATAATAAAGAAGAAAAATTTGAGTTACAAGTTTATATCGATGCTAATTGGGATGGAAACATAGATAATAGAAAGAGCACAACAGGAGGCGCATTCTTTATGGGTGACAAACTTGTCACATGGATGCATGCTAAGACAAAACACATAGCTATAAAGTATCATTACTTGAGGGAACAAGTACAAGAGAAAGAGGTGATACTGGAATATGAACAATCCAAAGAACAATTAGCAAACATATTCACAAAGCCATTGCCAAAAGATACATTTGAGTACCTGAGGAAGAGACTAGGGGTTCGTCCCTTGTCTACTGGTCACTAAGCTGACTAAGAGGCTGCATCAGCGTACACATTACCAGAAGATCAATCATGTTGATGCAAGCTGAGATATGGACTGCAATGACATATCAGTACATTGAAGGTACTTATCTGAACCACACACTAGAGATATTGTTGGCTACTACAGAGCTGTATATTTTTTTTGGCATTGCTGTCAAAGGGAGAGAAAGATTCAATGAAATATCCATCAAGGAGAAGAGATTCTACAACACAAAGGGAGAGAATATCTAAAGGTTAATGTCAATGAAATAACCATCCATCAAAGGGAGAGAATTGGAGAGTTAACACTACATATCTATCCAGAAAAGGGAGAAGAGATTCTACAAGAAAGGGAGAGACATAATCAAAAGACAGAATTGCTACACCTATCCATTGAAGGGAATGAAGAAAGGGAGAGCACACAACATAATAAAATCTACAAGGAGAGCTGTATGGTAAACATTTTTTTTGTAGTGATTAAACATATTAAATCTATGTTAGAAGAGCTTACCAATATTCATATATTTGAATTGGTTATAGAACAATAAGTTTGGTATGGTATGGCATGTTTTATACTGCATATTTCATAGTATGTTGCCATCAATGCTAAAGGGACATATTGATGAACTATAACTGATTGAATGTTTGGAGATGATAAGTTAATGATCACCGAGCTGCAAAAGTGAATGCAAGACATTAAATCAGTTAATATATTATATTGTCATTGATGTCAACTTGATATGGTTTGATTTTTCATACACATATTGTCATAACCTTGAAGATCTGAAGAGAAAAAGTTTATGTGGTCGGTAAAACATAAAAGGTCTGTATACATCGAGTGACAGTGAACATCGAGCAGTTCATAGTGTATACCGAGCACAACAATAACCAAGCAAGTGTTATCGAGCAAGAGTTAATGACCGAGCATAACTGAAGTTGATGAACGAACATAACTCAAGTTGATGACTGACCATAACTGAAGTTGATGACCGAACATAATTGGAGTTAAAGAACAACAAAATTATGTAGCTGACAAAGCTACAATTTGGGGATTGACTGATTGCTTGTTTTATTATTGATGATTAGTTAAACTAAAGCAAGGAAGGAGATTAAAAGCACATTTTATTCATAGTTATCAAGGAGAGATTTATAGAATAAAACTAAAGAAGAGCTTTACGGGATAAAAAAAATCACGGCGATTTTTACAGATCAAGGAGAGATCTGACAAAAACAAGGAGATTGAGCGGCTAATCATGTCTATATAAAGAGACAAGGAATCAATTATCAAAGAGAGGAATGAAGAATATATTTTGTGTGAAGATAGAACTCTTCATGCAGATCTGATCGTACAGGTTGAAGAACAGAGCCAAGGAATTCTGTAGACACCGAGCAATAGAGGAAAGAGCATTCGCCGAGAAAATAAAAATAAAGAAAGAAAAGCAACTGAAGTATACATTGATCAGAGAGGTATTATTGGACTAACAATAGATCTGAATAATTGCAAATCAAAGTTGTATTTTGAACAGATCATTTTTTGTATCAATTTAACCATTGATTCAGAAAATATCTTAACCGAGTGGGATTTAACAGTCCTTATTGTATTGAGATACTCAAGAGTATCAAAAGATTTTCTTGTTGACAACATAGTGAGTGCTAGGTCAAAAGACAAACTGTTGGTTTTAAATCCTCTAACAAGGTCGCACTTAACAGTGTGTATTTTAACCTTTAACAAGGTTGGCTCTTCACCGAGCTCACTTTAGAAGAGTGAAAATATTTTGGGTTACCGGTCCCAGGTGGTTTTTCCCATATTGGGTTTCCACGTTAAAATCTGTGTCAAATGTGTATATGTTTCATTGTATTGACATTTTGTTTTACACATGATTGAAATTGGATTGGCCAGTTAACAGTAAGTTTATTTGCTGCTACTCGGTAAAGTCCAAAAAAGATAAATAGTATACCTTACTGAGCAGTTTATATTTGTTAAAATTATTTATGGCACACATCTTGATGAAATTGGGACTGTAAGATAACTGCAGGTATTATATTTGAAAGATAAGTTTTTGGTTGGATCTTTTGGTATAATTGTTAAGGCCATTGATTCACCCCCCCTCTCAGTTATTCTAATTTTTTTGCAATTGCTCAAAATGCTTGTAATATCCCTGTCGATGCTACCCTTCCTCTTGAAAAGGAATTTGTTCAACCCCTTGGCTTTAATTCCTTTTCATCCCTAGCCAACGCTTTTGTTGAAGAAGATAATGACCTTTTGGTTACCTTACCATCCTCGGCCCCCAATGATACCATCCCACCACCCTCAAACTAGGAACTGTCCATCATTAATCCCATGACCTGTCCTGAGGATCATCCCACTGGAATTAATGCTCAAAAACTTCCCTTAGCTACTATTAAGGAGAGAGCTACCAAAAATAATTCCGCGATTCAGGTGATTGAGAAGGAGAAATCCCCTATACCTAAGACCACGACCCTTGAAGATTCAGATCAGTTTATCAAAGTGGTTGCAAAAAAGAGAAAGGCCATGGATAGAAATTCTGTTTCTAATAATAATGAAGTGAGAAATAATGGTATTCTAGAGTACTTTAATAGATTATAAAAGAATAAAAAAACTTCATGTAAAATAATCCATGTTGATTAACATTCATAGTTGGAACATCAAGGGTTTGGAGATGGCTGATAGGAAGTATCAGGTTAGAAGGTGGTGTAATTCTTTGAAAGATAAAGATATCTTATGCTTGCAAGATATTAAGGTAGTGGGTTTTCAAGCTTTTACCATGCTCAATTTTTTATTGGATCATGTTGTGGGGTTCCACTCCAACCATGAGAGAGAGAAAGATGGTGTTGCCATCCTTATCGAGCCTAAATGGAATGACAAAATTTTTGACCATGTAATTTCCCCATTTCATAGGATTCTATGGGTTTCTTTCAAGAATAATAGCGATACTTTTGGTATATGCAATATATATGTTGCTAATGACTATCAAGAAAGAGTGAATTGGTGTAGTGCTAACCTACCTAATATTCACTGGATATTTGTTGGTGATTTTAATATGGTGGAACACCACATGGAGTATAAAAAAGGTGGTTTGAAACACTATTGGAAAGGTAATGAATTCTTCTTTTGGCATAGATTTATCAGGAAGTTCAGTTTGACAGATCCGATGGATAAAAGTAGATTTTTTTTTTCTGATATCTGGTTTACATGGTGTAACAATCAAGGTGGACAATGTAGAGTGTACTATAGGATTTATAGGTTCTATGGTGATTCATACTTCTCTTTTTCTTCTCAAGATGGTCATGCTCCAGTTAAGGTTACACCAACATCACTATTAGATCATTCCCCCATTTTTGCCTCGGTGTCTCTAGATCCAACTCTGCCCCCTTGGATAAATCTACTACAAAGTGTTGCCCCTTCAAATTGAATGTGTCTTTTGTTGATGATGAATATAATAGGGATGCTATAAAGATGGTCACCAGTCTATCTAAAGTTTGTAACTCCCACCTCCACCCTAGAGAATTGTGGGATATTTTATCTAACACCTGGAAAAATGTTCCAGATTATTGGTAAAAAACTTGCTATGGACAGTAATAGGGAAGAGTCATTTCTGCAAGCTGAACTTAATATGATTGAAAAAGAGAATCAATTGAAAAGTGGGGATACCATGTTGGAACAAAAACTTTGTAAGGTAAAATATCAGCTTAGAATTTTTTAGAGATACAAGACTCAAGGGAAAAAAATAGAGCAAGGATGAACTAGATCCATGAAGGGGACAAAGGTTCCAAATATTTCTTCAATATTATTAGGGAAATGAATAAAAGGGAATTGATTGAGTAGATATAGTGTGAATTTGGTACTACAAATAACCCTAATGATATCAAATTGGCGTTCCATAAATTTTACAATTCTCTCTGTTCTTTCGAGCATGGTAAAAACAACCATGAGGATGCGATTAAATATCTCAAACTTATTCTAAACAAACTGTTTGATATAGATTGTGATTCCCTTGGGACACCTATTTCTTTAAAAGAGATTCAATATGCAATAATCTCTTTAGCCAAAGGTAAATCTCCTGGTCTTGATGTCCTTCCTGCAGAATTGTACAAAAAGTAACATTGAATGGATCAGAGGTGAATTGTTAGAAATTTATAAGGATGTTTTTGGAAGGGGGTCTCTGGGGGTTAATATTAATAGATGATTCATCAAGATCCTCCCTAAGGCTGGTGACAGGTCACTTGTTAAAAATTGGAGGCCCATTACACTGCTGAATATGTCTTATAAAATCATTGCCAAGGTTCTAGCAAATAGAATTGCCAGATTGCTTAACAATTTCATTTCAGTAACTCAGACTGGATTTATTCAAGGTAGATACATCCTTGAGAAATTGATCACTAGTTGGGAGACCATGCATTGGGCTAAATATGATGGGAAAAATGTTTCCATGATGTTATTAGAATTTGAGAAAGCCTATGATAGAGTTGAATGACCTTTCATCATTGGAATGCTTCAAGCTTTTGGGTTCCTAGAATAATTTTGCAAATGAACTAAAATTCTCTTTCATGAGTCATCCACTATTATTGATGTTAATGGAGACCTCTCTGAGCCCATCTTACTGCAAAGATCTATTAGACAAGGTTGCCCCATTGCCCCATCTCTTTTTGTCATTGTTGCTGATGCTTTGCATTATATCCTTCGTGCAAATTTCCTAGGACCTCCCATTAAAGGTATTTCCCTCTCCGATAAGGATGAACTTATCAATACCCAATTTGCTGATGACACATCCTATTTCTTGAACACTTTGAAGACAACTTTATTAGTGCCCTTCAGAGATTTTAGTTCTTTTGTTCTACTTCTGGAGCCAATATTGCACCTCATAAATCTACTGTGTTAGGTTGGTCCGATGTTTCTCCTAATTGGTTAGATGTTTGGCAATGGGCTGGGCCCAAGAAGATTGTCAGGTATTTGGGTATACCTTTCTTTGTGGAACCAAACATTGGTGACTTGTGGTCTTGGGTTTTTGACAAGATAAACTCTAAACATCTAAAGTGGCAAATTCATTCCTTATCTCTAGCTGGGAGGGTCCAAGTTTTCTAGAAATTTATGTCTTCTCATCATATATACTATGCTTCTACATGGCTATTTCCTAACTATCAAACCAACATGTTAGAAAAGATTCTTCATGATTTTCTCTGGTCTGATGGACAAGGAGTAAATAAGAGACACTGTGTTAATTGAGATTGGTGTTGTAGACCTAGGAAGTATGGGGGTCTAGGCCTGAAAGATATCAAATCACATGGGATTTCCCTTGCCTCTAAATGGATATATAATTCTCTCTGGGGGGATGAGCCATGGAAAATTCTTATCATAAACAACATTGCCCAGTCTGTTACCAAGAAAGGTAAAGCATGGAAGGATCTCTCTATGTGTGATATTATCAAGGGGGATTTAAAGATGAAGCTTTTTGGTTCTTGTATTTTCTCTATCTTAAGGAAAGCATGGTCTCAGGTAGGAGGGATTCTCTCCTCTCGAGGTGGTGTGGGGACTCAACCAAGATACTATGTTGTTGATCGTTCTATTTCGTGGGGACTTTACCTAAATGATAAACCTCTTGCCCTAACCCAAAGTTGCTCTGTCAAGTTGTGGAATATGAAAGGTATCTCTTGTATAAGTGATATTGTGATTGATGGTAGCTTCAACACTTGGGAAGATATTGCAGAAAAATTGATGCAGGAGCATCCTGGGTGTAAGGGCAATCTTGCATCACCTAAAAATATGTGTTTTTCTATTCAATAAGGGCTATTTTGTACAAAGATGCTATTTTTGGAAACTTACTATTTTTAGTAAGTTGGTCGTTTGAACTCAGAATGTTCTAATTTTCCAGGTGAAGGTTCATCTTAGTCATATAAGAATGCCAGTTGAATTTCATTTCCAGATCATCTGTATTGGCGAAGTTATTAAGGATTTACTGTTGAGATTTTAGGGTGCAAAACCTTTGAGCTCAATTTTCAAGACCTTAGAGGCTCCGGATCGAGGTCGAACCCCTAACTAACTTGCACTTCACTAGTCAGATAATGTAGATCGCGATCTCCCCTTTCCGGAAAGTGGTTATAATAGCCAATCGGAGCTACGGTTCAAAAGTTATGGCTTCCGCAAGTTGGGCTACTTAATCTCATGTTTTGTAAATATTTAAAGCCGACCTTTTTGTAATAAAAGTGAAAAATAATTAAATGCTAAGGGTAGTCGGCCTTAATGGCTAGATTTCTAGAACCTTCTCGGGCGGTGGAAAATTGCCTATTTAAGGAAGGCCCATGGTGTTTTCTAGGGCAGTTCTGGGTGGTAATTTGAGGCTTTGTCCTACAGATTATTGTAAGGGATGCCCATGTGGCTTTTGATATTGTAATTTTGAAGTTTGTAATTCCACATTTATGGAGCCAATAAGAAGCCAATTTTATGTTCTTGCAAATTTTTGTTGTTTCTCTTTATTTCTGTCGTGTACTTGTGGTATTGAGGGGAGTCCCCTTCATCAAGTGGTATCAGAGCGAGAAGTTCCTGAGTGTGTAGACAGATCGCCGACTGTGAGGCAGTTTGCACCAGGACCGTGGTTAGGGTTTCAGCGATAAGCACAAAAATGCCTCCACGAAGGGGTCGTGGCGGAAGAGCCGGAGGTGTACCGCTCGAGCTTAGAGCCCTCCAGAGACAAGTGCAAGCATTGCATGAAGAGATTCGCATAGGCATGAATCTTGCTGTAAGAGAGGAAAGTGAGGATGAAGCCGATGTAGAAGGAGATTTTGATCAAGAAGGCAAAACTTTGAACCAAGAGGAGGAAAGGCTTTTCCGAGCCATTTCCAAGATTGGGAAAAGACCTATGCTTGAGGTTACCACATTTTTGGGAAATCTTAACCCATAAGAGTTGATCGATTGGATCAATGAAATAGAAGAATATTTTGAGTATGAAGATATTGAGAATCCTGATAGGGTCAAATTTGTGAAGGCCCGACTGAAGGGTCATGCGAAGATCTGGTGGCAGGAGATTCAGTTGGAGCAAAATAGAAGAGGAATGGAGAAAATCAGAAGATGGGATCGGATGGTGGATAAATTGAAGCTATAGTTCATTCCTGTTGATTATGAGCTCGATCTACTGAAGAAAATGCAAGGTTTGAAGCAAGCAGGAAAATCTGTCCAAGAGTATACGGAAGAGTTCTATCAAATCCTCATCTGAACAGGTCATGCGGAAGATGACAAGGAGAAAGTTTCCTGTTACCTTAATGGGTTGAGGCTGAGCATTCAGGAGGAGTTGAACCTGATCCGAATGAACAATATTGAAGAGGCCTACCGGTTTGCCCTAAAGGTAGAGGAAAATTTGAACAAGAAGTTTGAAAGAAGGCAAAGCGGAAGAGGTCACGGTGGAAGATCTGGTGGACGATCTTATGGAGGCCGAAATGAAGATCAGAAAAAGAAGGATGAGGCCAGTAGTAGTCAGGGTCAGAGGGGAAATAATTTCAATCAAA